>JAOXNO010000002.1:35023264-35040620 GCA_028565335.1 Limnodromus scolopaceus
GGGAGAACTTTGTAGAGTAGGGTAGATGGTTGGACTCGATCCCAAGGGTCTCTTCCAACCTAGACGATTCTATGATTTTGCCTTTTGTTGGTATTTTCAGCTTGAAATCAGACACTTTGACCCTCAAAGCTCAGAAGCAAGAAGTTCAGTCAACCCCACCTTCAGACTTCTGAAGAAAGGGTCTCCAGCAGGCTTGGAAGGGCTGTGGAGCTCCCAAGGAAAAAGGGCCCCCAACCCAATGCGTCTTTATTCATGAAAATCTAAAGCTTTTCTTAAATTGTTACTTCTGTGTTGTGCTGGCTAGTGCCTCCTCAGTGATGCTTTGTGCTGCTGTAGGGATGCACGTGGTCCTCTCTGTGTTTGGGAGGGGACAGAAAAACTCCCTGAAGCACTGGGTTTGGTGGTTACCCAGTTGTACAGCCAGTTTATGGTGTCCTTCGTGGTGCTTTTAGCAGAAAGATCAAGCCAAAAAACGTTAGTGGCTTTCCTGGGAAGTGGTATCAGCTGAATGGGAGGCTGATGGGATGGCATGGGATGACATTTTATTCCAAATGAGGAGAATATGCTTCTGACGTGTTCTTCTCCAGTGATCTTTCTCTTCTTATGGTGTCCATTTATAAGTCAGTAGGAAGTCTTTTGCCTGGTCCTATATCATCTTGAGTTCATTGCAACGTAACAACATTTGGGCTGGTTGTAGGGCAGAATTGCTTTGGAGCTCTAAGGATTGGTCATAAAGTAGCTAGTTCATAAAAGTAAAGATTTTTTTTTGTTTAGATTAACTGTATTTTTATGAAAAAATAATGATCTTATTTGATTTATGTTACTTACTTTAAATAACTCACGAGCCAACTGTTTCCATGGCGCACATACGCTTACCGAAGTAAACTCATTCCATGCGTACTTATGGGTGGTTTAAAGTACATGGCTACAATCTTTTATTTAATTAAGGAAAACATGCCATTGTTGTCATTAGAAGCCAAGATTAGCCTTTTAACTAAAGGAGTAAAAAAATAAGTACCATTTTCCTGCTTGAGTACTGGCCTGTGCGTGACAGTGTCCCCTTACTCATCACGCTGAGTGGTGGGTGTCAGAAGAGGGCGAGGTGGGATCCTCTCTAGGTCCTCTCCACCTCCTTAACCTCTCTCTACCTCCTTGTCCTCCCAGCACTTTGCTGTCACCTGCAGCTTGCGGGCTCTGCAACACCAGGAAACACTCGAGATCAAACCCATGATAATACCTAGATGCTCTTCACAGGTTATACAAAAGACTTCTGTCAGACATCTGCGTTTTTCCTACAGGAATTGAGAAACTCACAAATTATAGAACCACAGAATGGTTTGGGTTGGAAGGGACCTTAAAGATCATCTAGTTCCAACCCCCTGCCATGAGCAGGGACAAAATTTTGCTATTTATACTGAAGAAAATAGCTTTATGTGTTTGTGAATTCTTTTGTGTTACCCAGGAGAGATTCCAAGCTACAAAAATATTAGAGGATGTATTTGATTATGTGGAGTTATATTTTAAAGATGCTTTTTAACGTCGTTACAACATTTTCATTTATATATAACAAGTTTATGAACTCCTTGGAACTTAGAAAAGGGGAATGTATTTCGTGTGAATTTTTAGAAAATTCTATTAATTTGTATGACAAAGATAGCAAAAATGATAAACAGAGATGAGGAGAGGAAAATAAGGAAAACTCCACCCTGTGACAGAACTGGTACCATTTTGAGGTTCACAGGGCCCCGTGTTGGTCCCGTCATAGGAATGCTTCTCGCTGAACGCGCTGGGTGTTTTGTTAGGCTGGGAAGGACTTTTGTCCTTGCATAACTTTGCTACTTCAGTGGGAGGCTGCTGATGTAAAATTAACCCGTGATGACAGCCCTTGTGACCTGCAGTGACTGGTGGCCTGGATTAAGTATAATAGGATCCACCAGACGACGGCAGTGACTTAAATTCAGACGCTAACTGGCAGCATTCCCTCCGGGCTGGCTGGCCTCCGTTCTTTTCTTAACGTTGTATAATTACACTTAACATTTGCTAAACCATTACAGGATGGGGTAATAAGAATAAGGTGTTAAATAAAGACACGAGCACTTGTTATGGCAGGTTAGGTCACCTAAAAATACAGATTAAATACAAGCATTTTCTGCTCGTACTAGGGCTGAGAATAAGGATGTGTGGTTTGTTGCTCTCGGGCAGAGAGAAGTTATTTGGCCGCTCCCAAACTTCTTGTCAGACACTTCAACAGCAGGACTAGTCATCTGTTTTTACACTGCCAAAGATTTCTTTCTTCCAGCGTGGAGTTGAATTAACAGTTTTCTATTAAACAGTCTCAGTTAGGGTCTCCTGTGGCCATTTTTTTATAGATGCAGCTTGAACAGAAATAGGTAGGGTTTGTGTCCACCACCCTACAGAGGCTGAGGCGATGTAGAGTTGGGTGTTGAGGTGAGATCTAAGGAAAGGCGAGAAACTGAAAGGAAAGGCATCGGCACAAATGGGATCATGACTTTGGGGGGCTCTCATGATATTGAGGGAGGAATATTTCCTTCAAACATTCAAACCATTCAAAACCATTTTTTTTCCCATTCAAACCATTTCTTCTAGTAAAACTTCACAAGCTTGGAACTTATGCTTGGGTTTTACTCGCTTTTCAGTATATTTGCAAGCACAAATAGGCCTTGTTTTGCCTCCATTGACCTCTCTGCACACACATCAATTAGTTAAAAGAGTGGATCATTTGATATGCACCCAAGCAGTATTTGAGCGTTTGTAAAGGGCAAGCTAATTTTCAGTAGGGCTAAATACATATTCCTCTAAACAGGATGATAAAAACTAGGTTTTGTTTTCATTGCAGCACCTTTCTCTGTTTTCTTTCGCTTTGACCTTCTCGAAGCAAGGAACCTACAGCTGGTTAATGGATGTGCATTTATTCCCTGTCTGCTCCGATATCCGGTTTCTGTGAAAGATGCTGGGAAGGGGAGAGGGAGGTGCTCTCAAATATTTACACTAAGACTGCAGTGACCTACATTTAGCAGTAATTCCCCTGCAGACTCTAATCTTTCTGCGCGAGGTTCAGTGACTTACAAATCCCTACGCTTATTATTACCCCAATTAACTGCTTACCTTCTTCTCAGCAATTAGGTGTCGAAGTTGAAGAATTGACAGAGTTATTTTGGGTAATACCATCATCCTGTTGGTCAGGGTATGTTATTGTCTCAGGATAGGAATATTTGGAGGCAGCAAATAACAGTTGCCAATTATGCATCAGTTTGGAGATGTGGAAAATTGGCTTTTGAAGTGAAACCATGAGGACTTTTACTGGTTGGTCCTGCCAAAGAGCCTGGCTGTGACTGGTGTGAAGTGTTTCCAGAGTTAGGACAGTACTGGTCAGACCACTGCTGCAAGCATTTCTGCTCAGTGGTTAAATTCCAAGAGTTTTTACAGCCATCTCTGGAAATTTCAAGTTGCTTTGCACGTCGTTATTGCTATTCTTTTGTACAATTTACTCAAATGCAAGAGAAGATAGAGAAAACATAACTATATTAGTGAGGTGTTGAGCATTATATAAAAAATATGGATAAGTGTGTATTAAATGCTTTAAGTGTTCCTTTTTCTTTAAAAATTTTATCATCCTGGCAGTTACTTTGACACGTTTTTATATGAGCTTGAGGAAATTTGTGTTTCTTTCACCACGATTAATATTTTCCAGCAATCTCTTTAGGAGCTCCAGCAAATTAAGCTGCAGGAGGCTTTTGAAATGTGATACACGCGGTTTAACAGATTGATCCTCTGGATGGCCTTTCTTTTGAGGGCAGCTTTGATGATCTCTTTTTTTATCTCTCAGTTTTTCTTGCCTTGTGTTTGAGGAATTTAAGTAAGGGGTTTTTTTTTAAGTTAAGATACTGAGTTGAGCCAGCAGTAGTCTTATTTATTGGCCGTTTTACCTTAACTCAGATCTGTGGAGAGCACCATGTGGTTTTGTGTTTATGCATTTACGTAGATGGCTGAGCTTGTGTCCCAGATGTATTTTTTTCCTACCTAGTTGTTTTTTATTGGGAGATACTTTCAGGAACGCAGATTGTGTAGTTTTGATAGGTCTTATGATGCTTTTTGCTCAGGTAGGAGAATCCACTGGATTTGAGGTTGCACCTCCTAATTCTGTTGGAATTAATCATTATTTTGTGTGTTCATGGTTAAATGTTAAACTTGGTCTGGTGGGAGGTGTCCCTGCCCTTGGCAGGGGGGTTGGAACTGGATGATCTTAAAGGTCCCTTCCAACCCAAACCATTCTATGATTCTATGAAATCCAGATGTAGATCTGCTGTGGATGGTGTCTAAAAATGTGGGTTTTTTTTGTTTAGCATCTTCCTAACAGTCTTTTATAACCTTCTTGATTCTAATGCGCCGTAGCTTGGATTGTTGGCACCTGGAGTGTTGTTTGCAAGAACTTGCATCTCAATGTCCTTCTTTTTTTTTTTGCTCTTTTCCTCATTTCACATGCTGCTCTCCTCCCCAGTTAATCTGGGCCGCTGACATGAGCAAAATTGGCAGCTGCAAATGAAAACTCATTTAACTCACTAATCGCATGCTAAATACCAGTGGGGCAGCAACCCCACCTCTGTATTCTCTGATTCCATGAGTCTGTATGATATTCACACTTTTTATGAAATAAAGTTTATGATAGATACAGTATATTGGAAGATCAGACCTAAGAAGGTGAGCTGTCCTCTTGCTTCTGGTTTCTTGATGTATTTTCGTGGAAGCAGAATTCCCCTTACCAAGCTCCCTGCCTCCAATTCTAATGCTGACGTGCATTTCTTGAGGATGTTTTGATGAAATTTCTGCATCACAAAGTATTAAATTTTCTAATATAGGACCTCAAAATATTGCTGGCAAAGGGCTATCTTCCTTTTCTCTCTCTGAGGGCAATATGGCTCTCCTGGTGCTTACTATGGAGCTTAAATGTATATTTTAAGATTGCTAAATTCAAAGTTCCTTGTCAGTGTTGTTGCTGGTATAATTTAGTAGTGCACAGGATTCCAGTCCTAGCGCAGGACCCTGGTGCCTAGCACTGCACCCAGAAAACATATTAGCTAAACACATATTTAATGGTTCATTTCTTTGTATTTAAAAAAACAAACACACAGAGAGAACCTGCTATCCCAGCAGATGTTTCCATCTCTAAAAGTGCCCTGTACTCCCGGATTGGCACCTCGGATGCTGAGAGCACCGCGGCTCTTCTCTACCCTCAGCAAGATTTAGACTCCGCGCTACGACTGGCCAGAGCAGAGGTAATTTTCTTCAGAATTTGGAAAAGGAAATATGTTCCCCTTGCGGTTTACTTCTTTCCTGTTTTCTCCCGAATGATTCATATTACGAACGCTTGTTCTATTCTTAAAACTGTCCTCAGCCACGCTAAAACCACGCTAGAGGCTACCAAAGCAAAAGGTTCTACACATAAGTTTTACTGTCTTTGACGTAAGTGAAAAGCAGACATTAGATGAAAATAAATCTTTTTTGTTTTTAGCCTTAACTGTACTATGTGCATTTTGACATTGCTGTGTAATTCTATAAAATTTGTTAGATGCCAGAAATAGGAATAAAATTATGTCTTTTACAAAGCCACATATAAGATTACTCTGGCTAAAAGTAATAAAAAAATGGATACAATCTCATGTTAGAGTATTCCAAACTTTATGATAGATCGTGTGAATGAGAGGAGCACAAAGGAACCCAGTCCTTTGGGTATAAAATTTCCTGGACAGTCAGCCCTAAATATTCATGCAGAAGCAGTAGAAACCCCTTAGAGGACACAGGACCATGTAGAGGAGCATTTTGAGTTGGGCACCAGGTCAAATCAGACAAAGTGTAGTGTAATATAGTATTTCCTGAAAAGCGTCCTTGACATAATCAGGAATGAAATATGAAACAAGAACGATGCAGCTACTCTCCTAAGTTAGGTTTTCAAAACTTTAGTATGATTTCACATCTGAACTTTTTAAATTCCACTCTGAAAAAGGCAAAAATCACTGGGGATGCCTATATTTGAAGCCATTATACATTTGAAAACTATATATCTGTTAATTAGAATTTGGTATTAAATATTTTACACTTATTTAATTTCCTCTTTAATGGATCACTTGGTTTAACTCTTTTTTTTTCCCTTTGCCTTCTTCATTTCAGATTGTGGCCAAGGAAAGAGAAGTGTCTGAGTGGAAGGAGAAATATGAAGAAAGCAGAAGGGAAGTGATGGAAATGAGGTGGGTTATTAACTTGTTGCTAATCCCAGTGGCAGAGAGTGTCATTTCAGTCTCATTGCACAGAGTACCATGACTGTACAACTATGTAAGGGAAGAAGTTCCTCCAGTTTGTGCTGTGGATTCACACATGGATTGCCTGGTGGGGTTTCTGTTTCCTGGCTGAAGGAGCTGCCTGCAGAGCTGGCAGAGGTGGGCATGTGCTGATTTAAAATTCACTCTCCACAAGGAGTTTGGCCAGCAGAAGAAAGAATGTGGAGGTTTGCAGATAGGTGTGAGTAGAACAGGCTTCCTCCAGGAGATTACTGTAAAAAGTTTCTTTAACGGTAGAATACAAAACCCCACTTAACAGAAGAAAAACATTTCTTGCAAAGGGAATCACTATGTCCTCTGAGTGTTGACTTTCAAGGAGGTTCTACATCCTTTTCTTTAAACTGAGCTAATTTTTTAATTACTGCACACACTAAGCCTGGTTTCAGTTAAGCAATTTGGGTTTTGCTGCTTCGTTTGAGAGCTGACAGAAGGACCCTGAGCTTTTCAGTTTCTTCCAGTGTGACCTGCTCATCGTTCTGAATCAGAGAAAGTCATCATTTGAGGAAGAGATTGTGTAAAAACTATTTAATGGAGTCTTTGCAGCCTGTTATTTTCTACCTTTAGACAGAAGAACACCTCCCCCCTTAACTCATAAATAAAAGGAAAATGTCAGATTATTTTAGTGTCTTTCTTTACAGTAATAGTTTTTGCTCTTGCTTCTGAGACTGAATTTTTTTCAAAGTCACTTCTGTTCTAGCACCAGCTTCTTCCCAGGATTAAATGTTTCGGTGGTTTAAAGCTAAAGCTGATGAGCTGTATCAAGTGATGACCTGCATATGCAATTCCTGCTAATATCCAGGAAAACTCTACTTAGGGAGTAATGGGAAAAGGGAACTGTGGTGCAGAACTCTGCAAGCGCTGGCAGGGATGCCGGGAGTCCCACAGGGGGGATTTGAACAGCGGCAGCGCAGGGCTTGGGGCCAAAGCATCTTCAGAGAGGGACCTGCAGAGGGCCAGGGCGGCCGCTTCATTGCTTTCGGGAAACCACCTCCCCGTGCCCCGCTGAGTTCTCTCCCCTCCCTCACACTGCGCTCGGGGAAGGGAACAAAACCCTGGCGTAGCCCTCAAATGGGTGGTGAGGCAAAACGGAAAGGAGCCGCTGCAAGCGGGCAAACTGAGGAATGAACAAAATTTGGAATTGTGTAAGGAGCATCTCGGCGTTCGGCACACGCCCAAGAGCGGTGCTTGGTCTGTTCTCTGGAAACCACCTGGGTGCAAACGGGCACTAACCCGGTGCTTATTCCTTCGTGAAAGGAGAGCAGGGAGCGACGCAGAGCAGCTGTCACACAGCTGGCACCGTCGTCCTCCTCACAGTGATTTCCTTGTGTGTCTACACCCTCAGCAAAATGTGATATGGAAAAAAAAAAAAAAAGCACATTATCTAAGCCAAATTTCCCACAGGCACATCCCTAGAACACCTGGGCGAAAAAAAAATAAGCTGATTAATATTGTCACGAAACGATAAAATATTCATGTGTGCACAAAGAAGGATTTCTCTTGGAAGATTAAATGTTCAAACAGTCCATGTGTGGTAAATTAGAGGTGCAGCAATTAGGTGTGACATCATGATAAGCAAGGAGTGAAGGGATTATCTAGGTTTGCAAGCACAAAAGCATCACTCTCCACAGAAGGAGAAGCAATGCTTCTCTGCCCAAGTCCTACGTGTTCTACTTGGAATATCCTGAGTTCAGTTAATCCAGAAAAATGTCAGACTAGAGGAAATTCCACTCCAGAGAACAGTAGCCAAGATGAGAAGTTGTAATCATGTAATAACTGTTGAAGAGCTAAACCAGGGCAGGCTATACCGTGTTCCAAGGGTACAGCCTGGGGCAAGAAATATGAAAATATGGTTATTTGGAGGTTTGATTGATTATTAGTAAGGGAAGTCAAGCAGGTGACCTCTGAGATCCTTTGTAGCCCTGGATTTGGGTGTTTTTATGACTTAGGAAAATGCAGAAAATCAGCAAATAGACTGAATTTCTAAAATACCAAAAGTGAAGGCTGTGCAGCATGTCAAGCTGGGGTTAGGATGTGCTGTCACAGAGAGGAATGATGTGACCAGCATCCTTCGGTGCCCCAGCCATAATGACCCTTATTTAGGCTGCTTGACGGAAAGAGGCCATTGACATCAATCTGGAACCAGACTTCACTTGACTACCTTGCGTTCCAAATCGAGTATTATTAAAATGAATATGTCATTGCAGTATCCACTTCTGTTGAACAGCCACATGATTTCATGAGGTGAGATAGAATCAGAGAAGTATCTACGTTGGAAGGGACCTTTAAGATCATCTAGTTCAACCATCAGTTTAACTCCGATAATGCAGAGAATGTGGTACCTACTGGAAATTAGTCTAAGCTGGTAAAAATAAGAAATAGGTAACGTTATTTCTCTTTGCTGCCAACTTCCCTGATGCAGCCTGGGCTGGGAAGTGCCAGGGTGTGTAACAGTCTTTAATGTCACGTTTGTTGCCCTAAGTCCTTGACTTTGTTTTCTGGGATGATAAAACTTCCTAAAGGTGCCTGGCATTACAAGGATATGACATGGCTTTAAAATCCTTATTGCTTACAGCAGGCTTTTGAGGTAATCTCCTTTGGACATGAAACCAATCCCTTCCTTTTAGGGGCAAACACTTGCGGATATCTTTACTCTCAAGAGTGTCATTTCTGGTTGTGAGCTCTGCAGGTTTCTCCTTTCCTTACTGACTTTTGTCTCAGGATTTTCCCACATGCATTCCGTAACCTCACCAACTGCAGCAGACTTCTCTAAAAAGGAGCAAGTGAAAGGGAGCTAGGACTTCAAAAGAGACGTACTCAAATACCAGAGGGCTATTTTGAATGTCCACTTCAGATGAAGTGTGGGGTAATTTTGTTTTTCATAGACGGTCCAACATGGCTCATGAATCAAAGCACAGATCAAGCTAGTCTCATTTCATTAGCTTTATTTGGCTCTGGGAAGGGTTGGATCATCTTTCTAAATCACGTTTAATCTGCTTATTTTGGCTAACCTCTTTTCAAGAAGGAAATTCAAAGCCTACTGTGAGTATATGAAATAAAATAGTCTTAAAAGTAACATTTTTCCACCTCTGTTTCAAAAACAAATTTGGGAAATAGGACACTATGGATTTTGTGCTACATAATTGAATATTTTGGTCTTGTTCTCTTAAGTGCTAATGGATCATTTAGTCACATTGGGAGAGTGGAAGATTAGATATATTTTGGATGAGGGCCAACTCTACTTCTGTTAAGTTTACTTGCTAGCAATTATAACTTTACTTAATGTTTACATTAAAAATAAGCAAAGACAAACATGGAGAAAGTAATGGAAAGATCAGACTTTGTAACTCTTGAATTAGGGCTATGTGATTATGTTTATATTTAAATCATGATGGGTAATGTACTTTGGGCATGTTTCAAATATCAGAATTTGATTGAGAGTTTCCCTCCTCTCACCTATACTGATTTACATGGAGAATTAAAAATCAAGTGCAGTATTTAAACTGTCGGTTTTATTTGTTACTCATCTAATAAGGAATATATGAAAGTGTGAAGGGGTTCTGTATCCCTTTTAAAATACCGTAGTTCGGTTATTGAGTGGCATTATTTTCGAAGTAAGCTTTAGCAATGATGTTTGCCAAAAACTTTTCTTTTTTTCCCCCCTCTTACAGGAAAATCGTTTCAGAATATGAGAAGACGATTGCTCAGATGATAGGTAGGTGTTTCTCCTCTGTGAGACGCTATTCTCTGCTCTGATTTTTCTGAAGTGAGCCTAGAAACATAGTTGAAGTCTCTGGGTTTTATTTTGACGGGAACTACGTCTGCTGGTGGTGCTGGGAGCTGTGGCTGCACCGGAGGACACTGGTGTGTGCTCAGGGTGTCAGGAAAAGCCAGGGCTTCGTTTGACAGAAAGTAGCCCCCGAGGCAGCCTGGGGAATGCAGAAAGGACAGGGCTTTTCCTTCTGCGTCAAAGCAAACTGTTTGGAAACATGTTCAAGTGCTTTGCCCACAATTCATGGGTGTCTCTGGGAGAGACTTTCAATGACCTAAAACCCCGTAGTCATCCGCTCCCCACTGTTTGATGGGAGATACCAAAGTTAGCTCTTTACAACAACAGGGATTATCCGTGCTAAGTGCATTGGTCAGACCAAAACCTAGATTAGCTCGAATCCCATCTGAGAGATTATGAGTGGCCAATCCACCTCCCCGGTTATTTACTGGCACAGGGTCTCCTTTAAGGTCTAAATTATGACATGGTTTCCCTCTCAATAATTAGAAAACACCTTTGTTAACAGCTTGCCCCACAAATGAAAAACACTATGTGCTGTAGCATTTTAAAACTAAAGGTTGGAGGACTCGTGTTTTTCCTTGGTGTGGGAGGTCTGACCCCTGGGATGTGATTTTAAAGCTGCCTCATAAGGCTTCCAAGGTGCTTTTTCTTAGTCTGGCTACAGGAAGGAGCAGTGCCTTGTGCTGCTGCTTCAGCTCGAGCTGTCTCCCACAAAGGCAAACGGCCGAGCAGGGTCCTGGGTTCTCCATGGTCAAAATTGCTGGGAAAAGCAGGAAAAAAAGCATTGGCTGATGAGAAAGCAGGACTAAACTCACCTGGACAAGCTGAAGTAAAACAGCAGAGAACTGTGAAATATTGTTAAAAGCCATTAGGAGTGGCCTCGGAGTTAAATCTGGGCTGTGAGACCCGGGAGACAGGCTGACATAGCTAACGGTGTCTGTGAGCAGGGAGGGGAATGGATCCAGCCCGTTGGCACTGTGTTTATTGAAAAATAAAAAGAAAGAAATTTTTCCTTGTACTCCCCCTGAGAGAACTGTGACAGAGAGCACAGCGTGCCAGGAACACGACAGGACATACCTGGATTTTTATTACAGCTGTCGTATATCATATGCTGTATCACATCGTGATATATATCCCATATCGGATTGTCTGCCCCCTTTAAAATGGGCAGCCCCCTCGTATACAGTCAGTATTGTCTCACCCCCAAATTTTTGGTTTCTTTTAACTTGTTTTTGTTTTTTAAAATTAATGCTTGAGTTGTGTTTACGTGCATTTGTAGTGAATTTGCTTGGTTTTGCCTAAAGATATGGGGAGAATTAGTTCGATGTCTGGTGCTTTTGCTGCCTTCCTGCATTTCTCAGCCATTGGGAGACACCCCAGACTCCTTTCAAGTAAATGAAAAAAAGAGCCTATAAATAAATAAATAACAAATGTAATAATAATATTATTTTGTATTATTATTATTACATCATAATACATAATAATATCTGTAACAATGAATAATATAATAACATGCCTGGCTTCATTCTCTATGGTGTTCTGCCTCTGTTGCCTTTTCTATGTACAACTGAGCAACTTGCCTGCCTTCTGACGTAGTGTCTGTCATTCTCATCATGCAAATGCTAAAATAGGAGTGACCAGAGTATGCAAAGAACTTAATTCATTTTGGTTTGCACTAAACATACTCTGATACTGCTTCGTCCCTGAACCTGGCCATTCGTATGTAGAAACTCAGGACCTGTCCTTTTTTCCCCAAGCACGTGCATGTAATTAGCAACAGAAGTTTCTTTTTGATAACAAATTAAAATTCTGTTTTTGAGAAATGGATTTAAAAAAATAATAATTCAAATTGTGAGACTGCAGTGCAACACGAAGGTATAGAATAAGGGTCCTGAGGCAAAGGCACAGCCATGGCGTATATAGGAAACTCTACAATTGCCATTTCCTCTTTATTGCAAAGAAATCAAGGATAGTTAAAGAATCGGGCCATTGACCACTGAGGATATAGAAAGATCTTTAAACTTCAGATTCAGAGTATCAGTCAATCTTTCAAATGATCTATGGCAGGTTTTTAAGAGCTATGTCTGTAGATAATGCAATTTGCTGTCCGTTTGCAAAGGAACTGAAACAACACCAGTGACACAGAAAGCACGTGTTAATTAGAGCAGTATGCAAATTCTACAGCATGGCAATAGTTAAATGTGAGGCTGCTTCTCCCTGCCTTTAATGTAAATTTTTGCTCTAATTGTCCCACTTTCTCCTGTCATTTGTTGTAAATTACTGTCCCTTCTGAGAAAGGAATTCACTCATCCCACTCATTGTGGGGGAAGATGACTGTCTGGGTGCTATTTGCATAACCTTCCCTGAACTATTGTCACAATAATGTCTTACTGCTAAAGCAAAATCTTCATTGTAACAAAAGAAATGCCTCTGCTGCTTCTATTTATGATTTAACCCTTCTGAACTATTTACACAGCCCTGTTAGCAGGGCATTACAAGTGAACCACTTTTCGGAATCCCTTTAATGAATATTCAGCGTGTTGACAGGTCCTGCTCAGCTTTTTATAGCTTGCCATGTGTATATACGATGAATATTGAAAATATTCCATTTGAACAGTATACGAGTGTATATGTGTGCCTATAAAGGCACGGAAAACATGCATTGCAAGCAGGAATTGCTTTTGATTTCAAGGGCTGGTAGGTCTAGTATTTGCTGTCAAATACACATAGAACCCGATATTACCCAACAGCGTATGCAGTTGGTTCCCTGCCATACCCTCTGAGCTTACAAGCTGTCAGTGCCTAGATCCCTCTCAGAGTCTCTTTGCCTATTTTTTTACCAGTGCTGTACCTTTTTTTCCCCTTTTCTCTTACACCTGCCTCAGCCCCTATCACATTCTTGCTTATATTGAGGAGGGGGGAGAAAAAAGACTTCCCTGGCTGCTGCTCAGGGCTGCCTGGCCCTGAGGAACGGAGCCTGCGGAACCCCCCTGTTCACTGCACCCCACCTTACACACACCTTGCTCACAGCCCTCCACCGTCCCCTTCCAAAATCCATCGTGGATTTCCTTTTTATTGATGGATTTGCAATTCTGGAGGGGTTTTTTGCGTTTAAAATGTATCCTGCTACTTGTACGTTTAAATACATAATTAAATTCCCAGTATGAAAACCAAAGGGATGTTGTGCTTTGTGCAATACAGGATGTTGCATTACTTATTTTCTGCTTTCCTAACAATTCCTGATTTTCTGTTTTGCTTCCGTTTTTGTTGCTTCTTGCTATTTGCTTGCAAAAACAAAACAGGCAAGCCTGGTAAGTAAAGCTTTTCACCAACTTTCACACCAGCATTTTGCATTTTTAGTTTCTTTTGCTTTTGTTCTCCGTTTGCTGCATTCCCATTAAGTAATGTAATTCTGAGCTGAGCCTGAAAGCGGATCTGCTTTGGTGGTGCTCTGATTCTGTCAATTTGGATAGTGTTAGTCCTGAGCAAACTGTTGTTATTGTTGGTGAGCCGTGGACAGTGTGTGTTGCGGACATGGAAGCCATTTAATTAAAATATTTTAATCGCATAACCTCATAATATCTTTAGAAATAAGTATCTGTAACTGCTGAACTCAGTTTTGGCTGGCAGGCTATTATCAGCACAGTTGCACTAAGCAGCTTTTTCATTCAAGTTAAATCAGCGTTTTAGAAAATGTCCCACAGATCTTCCCATCCCTCTCCAGCCAGACGCCGGTTTCTGTTGTCGGTAGCATTTAACCACTTTGGTTAAATACTACAGTATCTTAATAGTTACATACTACAGTATCTTAACTGTTATCGGAGATTATTGGATCTTAACAGTTACATACTACAGTATCTTAACTGTTATCGGAGATTATCGGATGCCCCTTCCCTAACGCTCACTGGAGACTTTCTCTCTTTTCGATTCATTGTCACTCCCCCAACATAAATTCCCATTTTCCCCTTGGAGTCTCATGGTGGCCCCAGCTGGCTCCCCGATCCATGGGGACCTCTGGCACGTAGTGGAAGGGAGAGGAGAAAGGGAGCATCGGGGATCGCTTGCTCTGAATTCCCCTGTGCTGGTTGCTGGGGATGAGTGGGAGAGGAGCTGGTCCAGCTGAGGAGCGAGGTGGGGAATGGGAAGAGCTCGGTGGTTGCAAGGGAGGAGAATCGTGAAGTACTAACTCTCTAGATTGCCCTAGAAACAAATTAGGAGGAGGTTGATAAAATACCACAGGCAGCAGTCTCAGAAAAAGTAAAGTTGTGACATTAAATACATTTAAGTACATTACGTGATCATGCAAATGGATGCCTTCCCCTGCATGGAGCTGCGACGACGGAGGTTTTGCCAAAGAACAGGCTCCTGCCAGTAAATGCTTTGGAATTAAGCTCCACAGCCCGTAATCTCCAGAGTGATTGAACAAATCTTGTGCTGGAACACAAGGTGACAAATTCTCAGATTTAGAAAAATAAACAAAAAATGACAAATGGTTTCTCATTTTACTTGAGAATGTGTTTATTTTGACATTACAGATTATCACAGAGTGTCTTTAAGGAGGCAA
Source organism: Limnodromus scolopaceus (assembly GCA_028565335.1). Lineage (NCBI taxonomy): Eukaryota > Metazoa > Chordata > Aves > Charadriiformes > Scolopacidae > Limnodromus > Limnodromus scolopaceus. The sequence goes on from JAOXNO010000002.1 coordinate 35,037,969, forward strand.
AATAGAAAAGAATTGAACAGAATAGACAAGCTGAGGCACATCGTGGCATCATTGCTGCTCTGGCTTTAGCTAGACTAGCAAAAAAGTGTATAAAAGGCTTGAATATGCAAAAGGAAGAGATTAATCTCAGTTTGGGAATTGACAGTATCAACTTTGACGTTTCAGAGCTGACCAGCACTATGAAATACTTCATTCAGATGAAGACTTCTATTCAAATGAAAAAATAAACTCTTGTTTATTTATTTGTATTTCAAAATATAAAGGCCTGAGTGAAAATTTGTAGATTCTGAAATACCCCATGCTTTTTACATGGAAGAACTTCTTACCTTATTTTAGCTTCCATCATAGACAAAGGAAAACAGCAATATAAAACTGCTGTGTTTTGCAGGTTGCTTTTTTTATTTCAGTATCACTCAAAGTAGCCCTTAAAACATAGACACAAGAATCGTATTTTAGGATACGAAGCAAACAAGGAAGGATTTTGGAAGCCAATGCCAGACCTTTTCTTCCGGTGCTAGATGGGTATTCCAAGTTATCACTCGGTCAGTTCCTTTGAAAAGGTCTCGTCCATATGGATTTGGATTCCAGTTGTGTTCTTCCCACCATCCCTGCCTCAAATTCAACTATAGAAAGGAGAAGCTTGGAAGTTATTTTTTGCAGACCAGAACTTAGAAAGCCCATTTGATGTTAGATTTCCTTTCTGGCACTTCCTACAGTAATCCTAAGAATGAGAGTTTGCAAAACACTTTTTCCAAGGGAAGAATTTGAGTTGAATTCCATTAAACAAAGTGCCGTGTTTGTACAGGATTAGAAGAGATGCCAAGCATATATCAGCAATGGCAGATAATTTATTGCCAGTGCTAGTAATATGCATAAATGTCCTTTCCTTCAGCTAGTGCATCTTCAGGCAAACAAGGGAAGTCCAACGCTTGCTTTTTTCATGGGAACAGCTGAGTTCAGAGTGAAATAAATCACCAGTACAAAGATAGATTCACATTTTTTCCCCAACATAAAAATATTTTTAAATATCCCTGTAGCAACCTTTTTCCAAAACAGAATTGTGTCTTTATATAAAAATGACTTCTGGATCCTGCAAACTTACTAATACCTAACATAGAGCATAGTAAAGTAGAAACTATAGACGATAGTGAAATCACCGTTCTGACTACTATGATCCTTCTGAAAATCACTTTTTTTCCCTCCCCCTCTCTTCTTTCTAACAGAGGATGAACAGAGAGAGAAATCTGTCTCCCATCACACCGTTCAGCAGCTGATTGTGGAGAAGGAACAAGCTTTGGCAGATCTGAACTCGGTGGAGAAATCACTGGCAGATCTTTTCAGGAGATATGAAAAAATGAAAGAAGTATTGGAGGGGTTTCGGAAGGTGAGTCCTCCTAAAGTCCCCTCTCGTGTCCCAGCAGAGGGCACGTCTTTGGTTCCAGGTGGATCTGATGTACTATATAAGACAGCAGTGTGTGACAGATGTCACATAACTGCGGGACTTCAGCACATGTCAGGGCTGGCTTCTGGACTGGGCGTTCTGTTAAATGATTCCTCAGGTCAGAGTTCATGTTTAAAGTACATGACATAACGTAATCTTCAGATGAAGGATTCCAGCCATGGATCAAATGCAAACCGCAGAATTATCAATCTCTTTGCATTGTGTAATATCACTTCAGATGGCCTCAGTGGAGGGGTGTCCGGGTTAGGCTGCAGCCCTTAAAATGTCTGAATGTGACTCCCAAAAATCATAGAATCACGGAATGGTTTGGGTTGGAAGGGATCTTAACGATCATCTCATTCCAACCCCCCTGCCCTGGGCAGGGACACCTCCCACCAGACCAGGTTGCTCCAAGCCCCATCCAGCCTGGCCTTGAACCCCTCCAGCAATGGGGCAGCCACAGCTTCTCTGGGCAACTTGGGCCAGTGTCTCACCACCCTCAGGGTGAAAAATTTCTTCCTGATACCTGATCTAAATCTCCCCTCTTTTAGTTTAAAACCATTATCCCTCGTCCTATTGCTCCACTCCCTGATCAAGAGTCCCTCCCCAGCTTTTCTGCAGGCCCCCTTCAGATACTGGAAGGGGCTCTAAGGTCTACCCAGAGCCTTCTCCAGGCTGAACAACCCCAACAAACAGGTGCCTGTCCTACCCTTCAACCTCTTGAATTAACTTTAATGTAATCTTCTCATTTTAGAATGAAGAAGTGTTAAAGAAATGTGCGCAGGAGTATTTATCCCGAGTGAAGAAGGAAGAGCAGAGGTATCAAGCACTCAAAATTCATGCGGAGGAAAAACTGGACAGGTAATGGATTGTACACGTCTCTTTTCAGGAGTTCACACTGCAGGAGGATTCCTGTGCCTGGACCTTGCACCCCAAACCCTCTCCCTCGATATGCAGAGCACAGGCTGCCCTGTGACAGAGGGTGGAATCAAATACCCTAATGAGAATTTCTGTAATGTGCTGGTGTTTCTTCCACCTCCTGACCATGTAAAACACCTTAGATTTCTATCTTTATCAAATGTCTTCATGTTTCTCATCACTCTCCACAACTACTTGAAAGGACACTGTAGAGAAGTTGGTGCTGGTCTCTTCTCACAGGTAACTAATGACAGAATGAGAGGGAATGGCTTCAAGCTCCAACAGGGTAGGTT
>JAOXNO010000002.1:35040720-35062400 GCA_028565335.1 Limnodromus scolopaceus
AACTTTGTAGAGTAGGGTAGATGGTTGGACTCGATGATCCCAAGGGTCTCTTCCAACCTAGACGATTCTATGATTCTTTAACGTATTTTCCCGGGAAGATCAGGGAAGAAGCCATTAGCTAGGTTTATGCAGCTGTGGGGGGCTGTGCTCAGATATTTGCACACGCAGCCAGTGTTCCTGCCCCCAGAGAGTTGCTATTGCCCCTCTGCCTTATAATTGCCCCTCTCTTAATCAGCAGAACAGAACAGGTAGGTGCTGCTCCGCTGTTTCAGTGCAGAATCAGTCAGGCAGCCTCTCCCCAGTTACACCAGTTAGTTATCTCAGCTGGATCAGCCCAACTTGTGCTGGGTGCGACAAGGAATAGTTGCACAAAAGATGGTGCCAGATGTGCACAGACAGCTCCTTAAGCCACTGTTAAGGAGCAAACATCTGATTGTGGCTTAAGAAGGGCAGCTCTGGTTGATTTTCTTTTAATTTTTTTTTAATTATACACTTCCATGGAACAACTGAGGAAGCATTTCTAGGGATTACATTCAGGAATCACATTGCACTCCCCTAGACCGAAGAGATGTCTCCAAAATGTCACTAGGATTGATCAGTGCCTAAACCCAAGTGAGACTTGGATTTACGTTCCAGCTGTTGGCCCAGCTGTGAGTCTAGACTGTGAGAACTGGAGATAAGATATGGAAACTTCCATGAAACACCTCCACCAAAGTAGTGTTTATGTCCTCAGCAGAGATGTCTCAGAGAATCGGGGAGGGAACAACACAGACATTAAGGAAAGACTTTGCAGGCTCTGCTGAGCAAGAGAGGGAGTCGTGAAGGCTCTCTGGGGACAAGTCTCAGAATATTTTCAAAGACAGGCAGAAAGTAGCTCTGCCCTCACCACCCCTCTGTTAAGATTCAGTCCGTCCTTCGGTACCCGCCGTCCTTCCCTGTAGAGAACCTGACGTGACAAAAATCTGTGCTTTTTTCTAGGGCCAATGCTGAAATTGCACAAGTGCGAGGCAAGGCTCAGCAAGAGCAAGCGGCCTACCAGGCCAGCCTTCGTAAAGAGCAGCTCAAAGTGGACGCATTGGAAAGAACACTGGAACAAAAGGTAGGTAGCAATTAGGTTCTTTTAACACAGAAATCAACGGGATGACCAAAGTTCAGTGAAAGCTCCCCAAGGTGGCTGCATCCAGCTCTCCTCTGGAGCTCAGACCATGACCAAGGACCTCTGCAGCTCCTCACGTCCCGCTGGCCCCACAGCTTCTTTGGGGGGTTTTTGTTTCCATTTCCAGTTTTAGCTGTACGCTGCCTTCCGTGCCTCTGCTGGGAACGGAGGCACGACGCTCCGATACGGATCTGTGGGGCTCAGGGCAAAAGTGGCTGTAGGACATCCCTATTCCTACCCCGTGTTCTCCCGCTCAGCCAAGGAGCTTGCCTTGGGTGTAACACGGCTCGTCCTGGGCAGAGCCCCTGGAAAACAGGGTGAAAGTCACGCTGTAAAAGTGCAGCCCAGAAAGAAGTTTGAACTCTGTATTATTACCGTGTGCTGGGGATGACTGCTATCAAACTGTCTGCTTCAGTGCTAAATTGTGTTTATTGAAGTTGGAGGAGCTGTATGTGGAAATAATAAGCATATTGTTTGAATGCAGTATACGTAGGAGTACTACATATGCATATATATATAAAAAAAAAAATATATTATGTTCTCACTATTGGAGAAAACTTAATTGTCCCACACTTCTCCCAAAGGTTCAGTAATTCAAAAAAAAAACCAAAATCAAACCTCAATGCAACAATATCTTTCGTAATACTTAATATTGCCTTTTATTTTCCAGAATAAAGAGATAGAAGAATTAACAAAGATTTGTGACGAACTGATTGCCAAAATGGGGAAAAGCTAACTTTTAACCAAATTTCTGGACTTCGATATTGAGTGCAATATGACCATTGGCACACTGATGTCCATACGTTTATGTGGACAGGTTATATTTTCACTTTTTCGTATGCACTACTGTATTTTCTTTCTAAATAAAGTTGATTTAATTGTATGCAGTACTAAGATGACTATCAGAATTTCTTGCTATTGTTTGCATTTTCATAGTATAATTCATAGCAAGTTGATCTCAAAGTTCCTGTATCAGGGAGATTGTCAAGTTCTCTAAGAAATTACAAATTGCTGATCCTAGCCTTCCCTTTGTACATGAGTTCCCATGTTGGATGTCTTTTGGATTTAATATAAACATGTATTACTTGCATGGGGACTCTTGCCTTAAGGAGTGTAAACTTTATCTGCATTTGCCGATTTGTAAAATAAAATTAAAAATGGGAAAAAAAAAAAAAAGAAAATGCATGTCACTTAAATGAAATTCTCTATTGTAAATAAATTTTTTCGTTGAAAGTTGAAGATAAGTATGGCTCTATTTTATGTTCTTCATGTGCAGTGTCAGATACAGCAGCTTTTATTAATGAATCCCTTCACAGAGAGCGCTCCGTGGGTCACAAGAATATACTGCTTTTGTGCACAGACCTACGTCTGTATCTTGCTCTCTCTATAAATATATGTGTATATGAGCTAAATTTGGACCAGTCAGGTCTCGGGCATAGGCTTATTCCCCCAAAATGTTTAATACTCTGACCCTGATCCAGAAAATCCCGTTTGAACGTAACAGGAGCTGAGTTGGAGGCCATGGCGTGCGGTGACGGGGTGGTGGGGTTTAGGCATTTCTGTCACTGAAAGGTGAATATATTTTCTTCTTCATGCTACTGGAAGGTTTTGGCCCGCGGGGTTTGCGGAGATGAAGTACGTGTGATTAGAAGCAGAACCAGAATAAGCTAGATAAGTAGCGTTCTCGCACACCTCTTTATCCCATGAGTTATCCCCGGCAGAGGATTAGGGATGTAAGACCAGCGTTAAGGCTTTAATAGCAAACAAACTGCTTTCTTTGGCTAATGGTGCATCGCTTGTATCTCCACGATGTGGACAGTCTTCAGCCTGGTTCTTGTCAGCTCCCTTTTTGTACTCAAAAGTAAGTCAAATCCCTTTTCTTGCCTTTTTTATTTCTTTCTAATTTCCTCCTTCAGGCGTGGCTGAGCCTCTCTGTGTCCTGGGCTTCTCTCCTGGGTTGGTTTGGTTTCAGATTATGTTATGTATGTGGTTAGCACACAGAATTTCACCTCTGCTATGTAATGCTATCATAAATATGTATGCTAACAAATTTAAGTCCACCTGTCCCCTGGACGGTGAGTGTTGCCTTCTGCTCTGCAAGTTTAAAGTATGGTATTCTAAATATGTGTCAAATTCACGCTTGACTTTGATAAGACCATGAAGTTTGAACCAAAGACAAGAAAGAGGATCGAGCTGTGGTTGTAGCGTTTAAACAAAAGCAAAACTTTTAAAGACACACTGTTGTGTTCTGGCTTAACTGATACTTTAGGAGAAAATGAAATATGGATTATAGCAAGATTATATGTGTTTATAATTCACTTTTTCATGGTGCTGTGGGCCAAAGACCATGACGGACGGGAAAAACTCAAGGTACTCCAAATAATTACAGTGGGCTCTGCTCTGAAAATGTTACAGGAAATTGTGGATGCAGTCACAGAACATTAGATATTCTTGGATTATTTTTAGGGCAAATTGTAACAGCATAATAATATATGGCTTGTTAAAATATCTTTAAAATCAGTGTGAGAACCACTTCTAAAAAAGAAAACTTGATAGGGCTTGCAGAATCTCTAGATATTCTTTAAACCTTTTTGCCATTTTTGCATGTGCTTCAAACAAAATTGGAAAGAGTGCGTAGCGCATATTTTAAAATGTTTCTTGGAAGCTCTAAACGCTGCTGTTATAAGTGGTCTTTCTCCCCTTCCTGCAGGCGATGCGCTGCAGTGTTACACCTGCGTAGGATCTAGCGATGAGGACTGTAACAGACAAGGAACCCAGCAATGCCCGGGGCATTCGGACGCCTGTGCCGTCATCAGAGGACAATCAAGTAAGTAGTCACAACCAGCTCAGACCTGTCAGCGTGTCATGACGATCAGCCGTCTCCCCACTACGGGAAAGCTGTGAAAAAGCATTTTAAGTATCGCCCACTTCTTACTTAAATCTATTATTTTAAACTCAAATGACTTACCTGGAAATTAGGAAGGAAAAGAAGCTAAGGAGGCGCAGCACTGGAGCACGTTCAGAGATATTTGAGGTGCATCAGCTGTCTCTAAGATAAATTACAATTATTGAACTCAGGGTCAATAAGCACACTTGTCAGTCTGCCCTCATCTGAGGCAATTGTATTCATTTACTTGTACGGAGCGGCCAGCCCTAACGGTGCTGCTCAGTACTGGAGGGTCGGGCTCACGCTGCGGGGATGCGGACGGGAGCGTGTGACCACGGACGGTCTGGGTTCAATGTGGCTCCGTTCCAGGTGGCATCATGAAGTCCTGTTCGTTCCGGTCCTTCTGCGAGCGGGCAAGGAGGGATGGATCCAGAGCGCCCGGAGTGAGCGTTCACTGCTGCTACTCCAACAACTGCAACGCAAAAAGCCTGGCCTCCAGAGTCACCACCTCCGCCGGCTACTTCTGCCTCCTCCTCTTTACCTTGCTGTGGGGCACCCGCTGCTGAAGCTGACATGAGGGGAGGAAAAAAAATGAATATTCTGAAGCAACGAGTCTGCCTTCTTAGAAAGGAATGATGATACTTCCTAATCACGTTACTCCATGTACCATATTTCTCAGTAAGCAAAAAGCAGTAGGCAGATGTGGCACGTTCAGATCAAAATCTCTCCACCTGCTAAACATCTTGACCTGTACCTAAGAAACACTGCCCTCTTCTTGTTTATCATAACGGGGTCAATTCTGCGAATATAGAATCATAGAATGGCTTGGGTTAGAAGGGACCTTAAAGATCATCAGGTTCAACGTTTTCCTACAATTTAGCTAGTATGTCTAAGGAGAAGGAGAAATCTTAGCCGCAAGTAGCCTTGTAGTAGGGTAGTAGTAGTACCTTCCACATGCTGTTTACTGTTGGCAGCCATTCAAAAGCAAGCTAAAATTTTCAAGCACAAAGTGACTGAAAATTCTAGCAAGCAAATTAGTCTTTCAGAGAATATTTGCGAGCTGGACACAGCCAGAAAACTTGAAATAAAGATCATTTAGTATTAATACAAACTGGTAAGAGACAGTAATTCAGGGAACAATGCATGGAGGTATGTTATATTATGTATATTTCCTGGAAAAAAAACCCTTTTAGTCATCTCTTTTCTGATCCTTTAAGAATCTTATCACAACATTGGAAGAAGAGAGGAAAAAAAAAGAGCTTGGAAGTTGTTTTGAACTGGTAATCTCCCTCCAAAGATCAGCTTATTCTATCTCTGCTGCTGGTTTTGAGAACAAGTAAGTGGTTAATCCCTGTCTTGTAGGCAAATTATAACTTGAGTAATAATATTTTTGTTTATCCAAATTCATAGAATCATAGAATGGTTTGGGTTGGAAGGGACCTTAAAGCTCATCCAGTTCCAACCCCGCTGCCCTGGGCAGGGACACCTCCCACCAGACCAGGTTGCTCAAAGCCCCATCCAGCCTGGTCTTGAACCCCTCCAGGGATGGGTCATCCTTCTTGTGGTTTCAACTATGTAGTTAACTCTTTACTTTCCTCAACTTCATTCTTTGGGAGTAAGAGTATATATCTCACCTTTCAATGATGTGACTGAGTTGATCTGTGGTGGTTCATGTATTCTTTTCTTTTTGCAAAGTGAATGAAATTACTTGCAGATCTTTAGAGATGTAAGGAACTATATCTGCGTTTTTAATAATCCCATTCACTGCAGTCTTACCAAGTAAATGATCCAGAGTGGGACATCTCAGAAGGCATTGTGCATTACCAGTTAGTGATGGTCCTTTGGTGTGGTTATGTTGAAAGTAGGCAAGAGGAAAAGTGACGTAACGCGTGATGTGATAGCACTAAGCAGGGTCCTGGGTCTGTGATACTGGAGAGCAGGGTGGTACCTCCTTTGGTTCAAAGCTCAGAGGGACAGACAAGCAGATGTGTGGTAGTTGTAGATTTTAATGTCCAACTGTGATGATCTGGTCTAATCTCCGGCAGAGAACATGCATAGGACTGGCTTGAAGACCAGCTGGTGTCACTGAAGTAAAGTCGGTCTTTTGAGTTCTAGTTTTGGTTGCCCATTTAGAAAAAGATTTGGTTGTCAAGTTTATGGAACTCACAAAATACATGGCAGAGTAGTTTTTCCACTACCTTTGTGTTGTGACTTTTTCCTGGTATAATTCTTGGAAAAATCAGTTCCAGGCAGCGTGTCATAGAATTCTGCACTTTTGCAAACATTTTATTCAGGTTGCAAACTCTAGAGAGCTGCTTCAAGTGAAATAATCACTGAAACCTCCATGTAGAGTGTAACCCTCACCTGCCTTGTAGCTGTTGCCCGTCCCACGGACCAAACTGTCTCCTTGTTTCGTTGTGCTCTTTCCTCTGTCTGGGTCCTTTTGTCATCTCCTGTAGGTGGTGGCTTCAGACTGAGACTGATCTTCTGGGGTTTTGTTGGAGCTGGCTCTCAGAAGAGGCAGCTCTGGTCTATGCTTTGTTGATGGGGACAAGTCTGATAAAGCTGTTGAGTATAAAGATGGCACCAATGCAACAGATCTCGGCTGAGAATGTTCATGTAGACATCAATAGCTCATCTGTTTAAAAATCACTTCAGTTGGTTTAAGTATTTTTCATTTCATTCTCAGCTTCAATCAGTTCCTTCAATCTGTTCTGCTACAGGAAATATGTATTGATTGTATCTTTATTTTCTGATTGTTCTGTAATGATAAATCTGTATGGAATGTCATCTCTGTACATGCTCAGTGCATTTCCTTAATGAGAAAATAAAATGCATGCAATGGCTGACAGTGGATCTTGAGAAACAAAACTGCATCCTTTAATTGGGATTTCCAGCTGCATCTGGCAGTGTGTTTTCCAGCAGGAATCCTGGATTTTCTTCCCTGTGGGCTGTATTTCTTAAATCCGTGAGATAAAACAGTGAATGTTGATAGTTTTCTCTGCAGCGACATTTCCAGGATAAAATAAGAAGGTAAGGCTCTATCCTCTCCACAAACACCATCTGTCGTTCCCGGCTGCGGCCAGGACGCAGATCTTCAGGCAGTCACAGCCTCCCTCCGCCCCCTTTGGTCCCACCACCCAGCACGGAACGGGCTGCATTTTGCTTTTCATGGGTCTGACATTTTTTCTGCCTAATTATGAACCTAAACTGTGCACGTGTGTATACCTGTAGAAAGGATAAACCTTATTTATTTAACCTTATTTATGGATTGATGATACCAGATGGGTTTCAGGATGGTTCTTGGCACAAACATTAACAGGAAGATGAGCACAGAAAAAATGGAACCAAACAGAATATTTTTTTAAACTCAATTAAAAAATACAGAAAAGTATTTTAAAGTTTCCATTGCCACGACCAGGGTTATTCCCAGCCTTATGTAAAATAGAAAGTAATTGTCTTTAACTTGGTTGTTCTGAAGCCTCAAATCCCACTCATCATTCCTGGGGCAGTGGCACACGCTTTGTCTTCCTTCACGTTGACAGAGGCTGGGAGAAAAGGAGCAGAAGCTGAAAATGAAAGGCATTCTGCTGCAACTGAAAATCATAGGACCTCTTTTTCGTCTGTTGGATCGGTTGGGTCTATGCAGCAGATCAGCTGGGTAAGTACCAGGCTCGAGTTTAACGCTGGCCTCTCACCTTCAAGAAAGGATCTCCAAAGAGATTCTTAATTTCTGATTTATAAGTGAGAGAAGCTCTCAATTATAACCATAGTTTGTAGGACCGACAGATAGCCCCAAATCATAATTTCCATTATTTCTTTATATCCTTTTGTTGTTTTTGGCAGTACAGACAGTGTTTCCTTATTTCCCCAGTCCTTTTGCAGACAACGAGAACCTCTGGGGACCTGCCAGGAGGGCACAGCTGAGCGAAGTGCCCCTGCACTGTCTCACAGGGCATATGGACATGCAAATGTATGGCTTAATTTCCGTCAATATTCATCCACACCCGACTTTTCCCGCAGGCAGAGCAAGGTTCCAAGCTGTCTTTGTTCTTGGTAAGGAATAAGCAATTCTGGAAGTTTGTGAGCTTTAAAATCTAGGTCAGAGAAGATCACCTCAGTGCTGGCTGGGCTGTTTAATGAAAGATGTTTTATCTAAATCTTGGTGTCACAGGGCACAGTTTCTTTTTTTAACCTTTTTTTTCCATGTGAAACGTTAGCGGCGTGGCTCTGTTCAGTAGGGATTAAAACAAAGAACACCCTTGTACCTCGTGCTGTCAGGTCTTTGTGTGACAAGTTTCCTTGTGAGCATCACTCTGAAGGGTCTCGAGCTTCCCGGACCCTGTAGATGCTGAGGATGTCACCTGGAGCTGTCACCGTGGCTGGTGACTGCCCTTGGGGAGGAGTTTTATGCTTTTGAAACCAGGAGTCCTGACTGCAAATCGTGGAGCTCAAGGTTATTTTCAGCCTGCACACACACACACACACTCCCTCTTATCACCCAAAGCCAGCAGCGCACGGGGTGATTTTAATTGGTAAATTTATGCTGTGCTCGGGTGTCGCATATTTACTCCCAACCAAGTGGGGAAAAAAAGATAACGGTGTTAATCCAAGGAACAGTATGTATAAAGAGTGTAGCTGGAAATTCACCGTGTTGGTGGTGTAGGATGAGTGAACTTTGTCAGCATCCAAAGAGAACAAGGGAAGGGCCGGTGTGGGATTCAGTTTGGAAGCAGCCGCAGAAGCAGAGTGTGATGACACTCGGCAGCGTGGCTTCATGGAAAGTGGGTCCTGTTGAAAACGTCTCGTTTGAGGTTACGGATTTTTGCTGATAAAAGCAAATACATACGTTTGGCAACACATTTCAGATAAAATCACAGCCGTAAGAGTTCAAGAGCTGGAAGGGTGAAAGACTGCGAAAAAACAAGTTCTCAGTACAAGATCATCCAAATGGTGTCTTGGAGACGGGTGATCTCACATCGTCTTTCTCTCAGTCTCGGGATGTTACCACGAGAAGTGTCACAAAAAGAACAGGCTGTCAAAGCAGTGGTGTGTCTGCACCGAGATAGTCCTGTGTGTTGCCATAGGGACACGTTCCCAAGGGAGGCGGAAAAATGCACTTTTCTGGAACAAAACTACAGCAGAGGAATGAGGGCGGGAGGAGATGCTGAGAGTTTTGTGGCCACCCTGCACGTAGCACCAGTCATCTGTGCTAAAATTGCTTACACCAGTTCCAGCAACCTGATGTAGCCCAGCAGGCAATAGCTCTTTCAAAAGCTACTTTTTTATCTGCTAGCTCAAAAGACTTGCAAGTATGAGATGATGTTTGAAAGACGAAGGGGAATTTCTCACTTTAAGTCGTCTCTCTTTTCGAAAGACTTCCTGCCCTTCACCTGCACCAAAATGTTTTTCATCTTCTGCTTGAAACACTCAAGGTGGGGAGCTGTTTGAGTATCGGCAACTTGGCCAAAAAAATTAAGGCTGGTGTTCAAGTGGGGCCACTGATTCCTGTCACTTTAATTTGAGACATCTGTAATCTTGTTTTAAGTGGTGCCAGTGTCGTGGTTTGGGCCAGTCACCCTCAGTTTCTGATTTTTCAGTACAGAAAGGTCAGTGTCTGCAGAACAGGCCCCGGAGCTCAGAGAGCCCAGCTCACACCTCTTTGACCAGGTCAGAGTCTGATTTTATTCCAAGACAAATCTTTTTGGTGCATGGTTTTGCTCTTGTGCTCTCCCAACCTTCACAGAGCTTTTGAGATGTGTTCGTGAGATCCTGACGGTGTTCACCTCCTTTAGCAATGTGTTCTTAACCTCTTCTGCAGCTTTTGGAGGACTTTCCTCAAATGAAAAGAAAATATCCAAAAGTATATTTTTATTAATTTCAAGTTCTCATGTATACGTGTCACTGCAATGACATTCTTAATAGCATAATAATCTCCAGATTGCCTCTCCCAACTCTATGATGATTACTTTTTCAGTCTTTATCTGCATGATAGGTTTTGTTCTATTTTATTTCGTGCTGAGTGTTTGAAGACTCAATGGCCAAGGTCAGCTCCGGAGAAAAGCTCTTGCCCCACCGGCAGCCGCAGCAGAATCCCAGACCCTGCGTTTAAGGCAGGATCCATTTAAATCACAGTCAGTTGTGAGGACTGAGCCTCGCTGGGGCTGCAGAGCCAGGGGTTAAAATGCACTTTTAAAGAAATCCACTCTCATAGAAGAGAAATAAGCACTTTTGCAGTATTGAAGGGCCTTGGTGCTTTTTTGGGTCCCACCTCTGTGAGAGCTGCCACCAGCAGCTGTACGTGGGCAGGGAAGAGCTGTTACTGGCAACCCCTGTCCTCATTTCTCCCCTTGTTTAGTCCTTCTAAGGGTTAAGCTTTACTTTTGGGAGCTGCCTTTTTGGACATTTCTTTTGCACTGTAGCATTAACTGCGCTGATGAGTATTTGGCAGTCTCCATCACTTCAGTTTCCACGTTCTCCCAGCCAGCTATGACTCCTCGTATTGGATAAACACGTCTGGTTTTGTTAAATATTCAGTTTGAAGGAATATGACTCTGGAAAGAGCAAATCAGTTACCAGGACGAAGCAAATCCATGAGTGGGGCAGTGAACTGAGCCAGGAAAAATGTTCATCGGGAAGTCATCCGAGCGGGGCTGTGCCCGCGGGGCATTGGCAGCGGGTTTATTAGCATTCCTCTAATTAAGTGTAGGAGGAGCCGGTGGAGAGGAGAGCTCTACCCGCCTGCTTTGCGTTTGGTGATGTTTGTGCAGCGGATGAAAGCGAATGGTTTGTCCCTGGGTTGGTTTGGTTGGAGCTCCCCAAGGCTTAGGGCAGGGAGGAGCTTCTGCTGAAAGGAGTTTCACCAATTGCTGGCAATTTCAGCCGCGGTATTTTAGGAACTGTGCGAGCCAGTGAGGCTTTCGGAGCTGGCCTCGGTGAGACTCTTCTGAGGATGATGACAGGTAGGGGAGAAGAAAAAAGAAACCTTTGATTCGACACCTCCTGTTAACATTAGAGAGAAGCAGTCCCTGAAAAAGCCATCAAAAATCAGGATCCCTTGTGGAAAATGAAAATAATTCTTTGCTCATAAATGGTCAGCACTCAGTGATCTCATCCGACCTTTCCTTTAACAGAGCTTATCCCAAGCTTTTTATGCTTATCCAAACTTTGGCTCCAGACCACGCTGCGAACCCGAGCTATTCGGGGCAAATCCCGGTGACCTCTCTTCCAGCTCGCTCTCATCGGGAGGATGAAGGGAGGATTAGTAGCCCATGGGCCGCCTGTCCCGAGCCAGCAAATAAAGCAAGTCCTCCCCGTCTTGGAGCCAATTTCTGTGTCGTGGTGTGCTTGAGGATCTTTCTGTGCCCAGTCTCGGAGACCAGTTCTCCAGGAGACAGATGGCTTGCGGGCTGCTCTGGTCTTGAGAAATACAGTGTCAGCACTTAAAATAGTGCTTAAAATAGTTCTTTTTTTTTCCTCTCTCTTTTTTTTTTTTTTTCCCCTTAACCGATTTTGCTCTAGATTTGCCCAGCAACTGCAGAAGCATTTTCTTTCATATTATTTTCCTAACTGGGAGGCTGAGGTCAAGGTGGCCACAAGCCCCAGTCGGGTGGAGGAAACGGGGTTGGAGCCGGTGGCTGAAACTGGGACGAGGCTCAGCGACGTCGCTGCTGTTGGAAGTTTGCCCCGGTGGAAGCGAGGTGCCTGCAGACAGACACCGGCCCTCGGGTGTCTCAGCCCTGTCCCAGCTCCAGCTCCCCTCGCAGAGCTGGCCGTCTGGATGTCAGCTTTGTCCCGCTTCCCTGCCGGTCGCTGCTGGGAATTTTGGATGCATTTTAAATCGGATTAGACTCTGCTAGTTCTGCTTGAAAAGCCGAAAGAGGCTGCGCGGCCAAATCAGGGGCTCGGGGATGGAGGTTTTGCGGAGCATCGGTGTGATCATTCTTAACTATTCCTTCTGCAGTAAAATCCCCTTGCTGAAGAATTTACAAGATAAATTCCTTAGGGTGGCACCTAATCAATGTAATTCCACTCGGCCAACAGAAAACTTGCATTCAGCCCTTCAGCTGAGGCACCCTAGTGTCTCCAGTCCAGGTCTGGCCTCTGGGCTGGGACACTCAGGATGAGCTCCTCACGTGGACATACCACCGTGGCCTCCAGAAAAGGGTGGCACACTGGACAGGTAACACAAACTCGTCTTACGGTGGTGCTATTGGTGTAAAAATAGAAATATCACATAGAAACAATAGACATTTACAATAAAAAAAATGGTACAAATATGTCTAGCTTTGGATAATGCTCTTGCAGTGGTGGTAGACTGAGGGCAGAGATAAGGGAAGGTCTGGGGGGAGGTGGGAGTCTTTACTGAGGTCAGCTAAGAAAACTGGAAAAAGGAACAGGCACATAAGTCCTTCTGCAGATCTGAAAACTCTTTAATATTTAAGTTTCCCTCCTCTTTCTTTTTTTTTTTTTTCTAAGGCTACATACCCAGAAACCTCATCCAAAGGACCTTTTTTTTGCCCACATACAGAAGATCACAGAAGATGCTGGTCCAAGTCAGAAACAGTGACCTGAGAGAAGGCGTTCCTTGGAAATTGCACTTGATTTTCCCTGATCTGAGTAGCGGGACTTTAAAGCAAGTGTTTTTCCTTTTTCCTTATAAGTGTTCTTGAAGTGTTGGGCTTCCTCTGGGATGTATTTATTTAAATCCAGAAGCATTGGAGCTTGTTGCACTGCATGTAGACATGCTTCTGAAAACTTGATCTCAGTATCAGCTTCTCAGGGCAGCGATGGGAGTGGGTGGGGAGCATGGGGCACTGCAGACCAAGGGACCTAACGGCTGGCTGCTGCCAACCTCCCTCTGCCACCAGCTGCTGCTGCTCCATTTCTGCTCTTCTGCAGCAGGACGATAACACATCAGAAAACTAACTCCTCAAAAGTGGAAAAAAATCTAGCAGCTTAATTTCCTGAAGCAGTTCAAGGGGGACTAAAGCAGGGCTGGGTCAATGGAGAGGGAAGGACCACCCATAAAAGCCATACCTCCATAGGCTTTCCTACACTGTTTTGTTTGCACTGTGACCACAGATGTCCATATGAAAGGATTGCCATGTGTTTTGTCTAACAAAGCTCAGCGTGTTCTGGGAAGGTCCATTCAAGCGTGGTTTTGGTGGAGGTTTGACTACGGTGGGTCGTGATGTGTCTTATCCTGGAATATTGGCTGTAAGAAGCTGTGGCTGCCCCATCCCTGGAGGGGTTCAAGGCCAGGTTGGATGGGGCTTTGAGCAACCTGGTCTGGTGGGAGGTGTCCCTGCTCAGGAGAGGGGGGTTGCAACTGGATGTTCTTTACGGTCCCTTCCAATTCTAATCGTTCAGTGATTCTATTTGCGTAGGTGTCAAAAGACCCACTGTTGCCCACTGTACTATATTATCTTCAAGTGAAATGGGAGCAGCCCTGCTTCTCACACCTACAGAAGGACAGGGTACATTAAAAAACCTCCAGAGATGTTAGCTGTGTGTTTGATTTGCTAATCCTCAACACTGGGCTGTGATAAACCCAGGAGAAACAGAGAATAGGAGGGGCTGGTACAGAAGCTGGAGCCCTTACAGATCATAGTCAGGGCTTCAAGACAGGACAAGATGAAAACAGCTTTCAGCCAGGCTGGCTCTGGTGGATTGAGGTAGTTCTCAGGAAGACCTATTTGCCTTGTAGCATTTTTTGACCATAAAGTAGAGTTCAAATACGCTTACTTGAACTAGGATTGCATGTCTCAGTGGAATCAAAAAGGCTGGAGTTACCTGAAGGTAACCACCTTGATTAGTAGAGACTGACGGGACCGTACTGTGTGTTATCATCCATCTATTAAATTCCTTTTTAAAATAGCAGTATACACAAAGCAATGCGTTAACCCATGGAAAGTCAAATGATCTCATTGATGGCAAGGGAATGGCACACGCACAAAAAATGCCACAGAGGGACATTTATGGCAGCAATAACCGGTTTCCACTTACCCATCGCTGTGGCGGGGATGGCAGGCAGCAGGAGCTGGGCTGGGCATTCATTTGCTGCTCAGCATCCGTGAAATGTTTTTTGCTGGACTGATTCCCTAGAAAAAGCTCCAATTTTGCAGCCAAGCTGTTCTCTCAAGATAGCTGTAGCATATCATTTTATATATGTGATGACAGAGTATAGCGCTGTTAATGTTGGTAAAGGTACCCCAGGAATGAAAGCAGTCTATAAAACTATAGCCCTACCTACTATAGGAGGTAGAAAAGTAATCCCTGCCATAGTGCTTGATCTTCTCATCATCTCATACACTGAATAGTAGGGGTCATAGAATCACAGAATGGTTTGGGTTGGAAGGGACCTTAGAGATCACCCAGTTCCAACCCCCCTGCCCTGGGCAGGGACACCTCCCACCTCATTTTTGCACATCCAAAATAAGGACAGTGATGAGAATGATTGTCAGGAATTTTGAAAATTAAGAATTAAAGCCACTCCAGTTTCATCTGCAGTTCCGTTCTGTCAATATTTAAGTGTCCTTGAATTGCACTTAATTTGCACATTCACGATTTGTTCCTTTGATGGAGCAAGATACCAAACAGCAGTAGGGAACCGACTGATTAGGATCATCAGCAATCACTTCTCGGTTCATTAAATTACTTCACAGCTGCCTGACGTTCTCCAAACAAGACAAGTGTCAGAGGAGCTTTCATGCTCAAGTCAAGTGAAAGAAATCAGTCCTTCTGGAGGAAAGTATATAAATGCTAAATGCAAGGAATATATGTACAAATATAGATACCCACTGGTACCACCCAACAGGCTGAAGAACTGTAGTACGTGTGTTACCTTTTCATACTGATGAAAATTAAATTGAGGAAATAAATTCTGGTGATATCAAAATCACGTGATTTTTTTTTTTACAGGGGGTCATATATTTGATCCTGGGAATGTAATGTCATTTTTTAGAAAGAATATTATACAACAGTTAAAGCACCTTTCATCTGAGGATTTGGAAACCCTTCGAACAAGCACCTCACTTCCAGCTCAGACCCTGTCAAACACCCTTTCTTCCCTCTTTATCTCTTTTCCCTAAATTATTGAGGGTTTTAGTAGTTGTTTTGTTCCGGAGTGCTGTGTCCCAGCTCCTCTCTTGTCACTCTGGTCTCTTCAGAACCATCAGAACATTTTTTCCCCTTTTCTTTTTTCCTCCATATACTAAAGCAATGGAGCCATCATGTATTCACTCTCCTCTCACCCCAACTCTTCACCAAATTCCTTCTGAAAACTCCTTTTTCTCAGAAATTCCTTCTTTTTTCCCATTGGCAACAGTTCTTGGTCACTTCTCAGCTGCTGCCCATGCTTGGCCTGGCATCTGGCTCCCACGCAGGGCAGCGGCTTCCCATGCTCTGCTTACAATAATAGGAAACTTAACACCCATTCTGGAGACCATTAATGTGAAAAGATCTTTTGCAGTTTCCTTAAAGAAAATGCTCGAGAATGTTTTATTGGCAAACAGCTGTTAGCAACCAGAGTCCTCACCTCATTCCAATTTAGCTATTAAAAATACCTTTTTAACTCACATCTCTTGACTTCTGATTACAAAATAGAAACTTTTTTTTTTATATGCTCTAAAAATATTTTTTTCCTCTGTATTGCAGGTGTCAGTCCATCATGAAATGTGGAGTTTGCTCACCTACATCTGTAGCTACTGGCCAGGTGAGACAGAGACACCACTGAGGTCTGGGAACACTCCTTGGGGTGGGAGGTGTCAAGGTGACCAGCTCAGGAGCCTTCAAACTGCTCTTAGACGCCTCGAAGCTCATGGAGAAATCCTTTTGCGTGCATTGACATCACTGCATGCATCTTTGTATTATGTTACTTGACAAAAATCGGGCTTGAAACCTGCTGACTCTGGCATCTACCCAAATTTACGGTGCTGAATAATTCGCCCATCAATTTATGTCTGTCTGGGGTGAGGTCTTTTCAGTCGCTGACTTTTTTTTCTGCGGAGTTGGAATTTTATGAGCATGAATGACGTGATGACATCAACTGGACAACAAAATTATGTTCATTAAGCTTCTGCCTCCCGGCAGGTGGGAGGTTTGTGGCCCCCGGCTGGCAGGAGGCAGAGCATCCCGGCGGCTCTCCCCGCTCCCACCACCAGATGGTACCCGGGATTCACAAATACATCCCTTCCCAGGGGCTAGGGCTCTCTACTAGTTATTTAACCGGCAAACCAACACAGCAGACCTCGAAAGAGGGCTTGAAACCAACCTTATTCCCTTGCCAGACCCGACTGGGGAAACTACCCCAATATTTAGTGCCTTGCGTGTGCCACCCCCGAGGTCAGACTGACTTGTGGGTGCCTCTCCTTTAGGTGTGATGTTATTTTGCTGTCCTCAAAAGTAAGACTTCCTGCTAAATACATCATGCTATGTCTACCGCATTGTGCAAAAGCCGTTATCTACTGAGCACGCATCTGGCTGTGTGGTGGTCATAGCCATTGTGAGCCTGAGACTAGCCGGGCACAGCTGAGCCTCCACGTGCCTGGGGCTGTACAAGTGTAAAGGACAGGGCTGAGTCTCCAGTACGAGCCCAGGCCGAGCTCACGAGTTGCACTTCTACAGAAAAATCCTAAAATACATTTGGAGTTGTCCATGCTTTTTTAGGAGGGTGATAATAATGTGCTACATCACAAATCGACCAGTTTCTTTCTATCCTTGGTTGCCCTTGCAAGCACTCTCACAAAAGTTAAATCAGAAGGAGACCCGTTTCCCAAACCAGGTGCCTGCAGGTTTGTTTTCATTACATGTCCCTTGCCAGATCTCCCTGTTTGCAAATACTAGATGTGCTAGGCATTCATTCCCACTTCGGCTCCTGTCCCGGGACAGAAAGGATGGCGTTTCTCAGGATGAAGGTGAGGACCACTGGACAGAGCTGCCACCGTACACCAGCCTTTCCCTGTGGGGTGAGTACTGGCCTCCGGGCTTTGTCCTGCTCCGTTTCAGAATTTCTGCTTTCTGCAGGGCCAGTTCTGCTCTAGTTTTTTGCTTATACGGAATCACTCTGTCTTTATGCCAGCACAATAAAGTAGAATCAGGCAAATACACTGTTGAATGGCCAAAAAAAAAAAAAAAAAAAAAAAAAAAATCAATATGTAAGACAGGTGTAATAGCTTGGGCTCAACGTACAGACTCTTAAACTCTTACACTGCACTGATTGTAATACCTTAGCTTAAAAAAGTGTTAAAAACCTCTTTCTGTTTAGCTGTTTTATCCAGATCTCTTTCAGACTCCTGCAACTATTCTATGTGACGTTGGCATCATTAAGAGTTTACTTGTTATGAAGGCTCTGAAGCTCATGGGCTTGGCTTCCAGCTACAGGGGCAACCATACAAAAACAGTTCCAGGTCTACCCTGTAAACATGACCACAGTGACCCAGAGCAGAGGGAAGGCTGATGGGACGGGGCTCGGAACTGAACATCAGTCTTTTACACCCAGATACATAAATAGCCTATTTTTAAAAGATAGCTAAATGTTTCCCCACAGATTTATAAACATTCTTCCGCGTCTGGAAAGACTGTGTTGTAACATAGCATACCATGGCCGCTAGTGGAGTGGAGCATTTTAAAACAAACAAACAGCAAAGAAATGACGATGGGCATGAAAACATGAAAGCAAATTTTCTGGAAGATTTGTTGTTGCTGCCCTTTAAAAACGAGACCGTCTGTAGATTTGTAAGAAAGTTCAAAATATTGACATCCTAACCTCACCAGCTTTTGTTTCTAAGCTCGTCCACCTTCAGCTGCTGTGCAATATTTTGGTATTAAGTCTAGTTTCATCTCTAACAAAATCCCATCTGGTTAATTCTGTTCTCATAAGAAACAAACTCAAATTTAATGAATGCTAGCAATGATTAGAGTGCCATAACCTACTCGTCACAAACACTGACTTAAGGTAAATGTGATGAAGGGCTTTTTCTCCTCCAGGTTCATGGTTTTAATATCCAATGAGGACCTGAACATCAGTAAAATGAGAATAATCTTGATGGATAAACATACCCAGCGCTCTGGTAAACAAGAGGCACCCCTTAATCCATGTAAAATTCTCATTAATGTCGATTAACTTGAAAGAGTAAGCTGTAAAACGTTATCAAAAATGTCATTTTGCATCCTCATTGATCTCTCAGTGATACCGGAGTGAAGAGTGATGCCAAAGCAAAATTAGCTTCTCTACTCTTTCACATTTGCTATTTACCATTTAAGTTTCCTGGCTGTAATTAGGGGGGTGAGTGTCCTGCAGCTCTGTGCTCCACCTGAGGCACCAAGCCTAAATCCTACAATGACTGGCAAATACAGTACAGGTGTTTAATTCAGAAGGACTCAACACCTGCACTGTTATCTACAACTCACTCTGCACCACCTGATCCTTCCTTTGCAGAAGTTACTATTTCTTTAACATTTTAAGGTGTTTGTTACCAGTTATGCTAATTGTCTTTTCCTTCCCAAACCAAATTTTCCGATTTTAATGTCAAGAGTGAAACAAAAACAGAAATACATGACTGTTCCTGTTAGGCTTCTCCACTACAAAGCG
Organism: Limnodromus scolopaceus; assembly: GCA_028565335.1. NCBI lineage: Eukaryota > Metazoa > Chordata > Aves > Charadriiformes > Scolopacidae > Limnodromus > Limnodromus scolopaceus. The sequence goes on from JAOXNO010000002.1 coordinate 35,059,357, forward strand.
TGCTTTTCCGACTTCTGATGTAACCCATCCTGACATCACCTTTTCCACTGGAAAAATCAGTACTTTTTCCTTTACACCAGCTGTCATCACAAACACCCGTGGCCACCGGATTCCTCCACATATGCACTCACCTTTCACGCGGTCTCCTGGACACGTACGTTTTTCTCTGGCGAGGCTTGGTTTCCTTATGCTCAGCCAGGGATTCTTTCTGTTGTCTTCTGGCTTGAAACTGCTCGCTCAGAAAATCTGCTCCGTTCGGCTCAGCTGAGTTCCCTGGTTTCTGCCTCTAGATTTAGTGCTGGACATGGACCACAGGGCTCCTAGCGTTTCACCTCCTGCAGCCTTAGCTTGTTTCAGAACCTGTCTTCTGCAGTTCCCTGTATCCCTCTGATGTCAAAAAATACATCATCCTGAGCATCCACTCTTCCTCCGGGCTGTCGGTGCTCTCTGGCTGATCTGAAAACCTCATACCCTATAGCAAGTCATGATGTAGTTCTCACTCCAACTATTTTCCTTTGCCTTCTAACATGTTAATCACCTGCCAGTCTTCTCCCTGTTAATCAGGCGGCCACTATCTAAATAGAAATTATTTCTATTTTATAAGGTAAGAAGGCCATTACGTCTCTAGAAGTTACCACAGATGTCCACGTGAAGGGATCGCCATGTGTTTTGTCTAACAAAGCTCTGAGTGGTCTGGGAAGGCCCATTCAAGTGTGGTTTTGGTGGAGGTTTGGCTGTGGTGGGTCATGATGCATCTTATCCTGGAATATTGGCTGTAAGAAGCTGAGGTTGCCCCATCGCTGGAGGGGTTCAAAACCAGGCTGGATGGGGCTTTGAGCAACCTGGTCTGGTGGGAGGTGTCCCTGCCCAGGGCAGGGAGGTTGGAACTAGATGATCTTTAAGGTCCTTTCCAACCAAAACCGTTCTATGATTGTTTTACCCCCCTATAATATCTAATTCTGGAGAGCAGTCAATGAGTTGCCAGTGCTACCCTGGACACCAAGGGGGTGGTGGGAATGACACTGTTGCAATGCTTTCTGAAATGAAAGACTGGTTCTCCTTGCTCTTTCAGTATCTTCTAGAGAAGGCAATCTTCACCCCTGAAGCCAAACAAAAACAAGACAAGCCAAGCCCAGGATAGCACTTGGCTCTTACCTGTGGTCTGTGAGAAGCTACTCGAAGCTGGAGAGGTTGGGTCCAACAGCAAGTGAATTTTAGATGGTTTAGCCCTTACCCTGGAACCTTTCCCAGCAGACAAGTGGTGAGAGAGCAGCCCTTTGATCTGTATTACATCTTCCAGGGCAAAAGTCCCTCTGGATATAGTGTCTTATGATTTCCCAAATATTTGTAGAAATCCAGTCTATGACTCCCCTCCTGGTGTTTCCAAATGTATCATGTTGGAAACGGTGGCTTGGGGCTGGTCTCTCCCTGGCAGGGTAATATGGAATAAATAATTTATGCCCATTGTTATTAACCAATCTTTTCCTCCTGCAGGTTATTAACACTCCATGAAGTTCACCTACTGAGAAATGACTCTCTGGTGGATCTTCCTAGAGATAAATCCAACTGTCCAGATAATTCCAGCTTGTGAAAGAGTTCTACTATATTTCAGCCGGTAAGGACATGAATTTCAGTGGAAAGAAATCAAATCAATTCCAATTCAAGCCTTTTTTTGAAATACAGACATCAGGAATTAACTCTTATTTAAGAAACTGTTCCAAAGGGCACATTTTTGTTTCATATTTTAAGTGTTCATGGAGAACCAGAGCAATCTGTTTTATTTATTATAGCAATCAGAGTATAAAAATGTACAGTTCATTTGCTGTAGCATCCCTATGAAAGAAAGGTGCTGAACAGGAAATTACCCTGAGGCCCCGAATTATGTCTTGCTGGAACCTGAATTGCATTTTTTTGAAAGCTCTTAAAATGCGTGGGTGACAGTAACGATCTGCGCTGAGATAATACAAATAATTTTCTTAGTCTTCACAGCCTGAAATTAATTGGTCCTGAGCACAGCTTTAAAAGTGTGACATTAAAGAAGCACATAGTTACCCTACAGGAATAAGCTACCCTACATTTTAATGTTGCATCATTGTCTAGTTTTGTATTCCTGGCCACGTGATATTGACTCTAGAACAGGAGGCAAGACATTTTAATTACTCATAAATAATTATGTAAATGTATATAGCAATGTGTGTTGAAATTAATCATCCATTAGCGCTCTGGGAAAAAAAAAAAAAGAAGAAATGGAAATCAGATGAGATATTGCTGCTGAAAGCTGAGTTGAAATTCTGATTCATTTCACAATCAGCGTTCATGAAACATGCTTGATGAATATCGATTTACCCCGCTGAATAAATCTGCCTGAGGGAGGAGACACTTTTCGGAGAGGGCAGGTAATATTTGTAATAATTAAAGGCCCATCAGGAGACCTCAAAGCAGCTTATGGAGGAGGACAAACTGCTTTTATTCGCGTAAGGAAAGAGTAATGCAAAAGAGACACTTTCAAGTCAAGTCACTAATAACATCTAATTCTAGTGTCTTGAAAGAGTGTGTGAAATTAATTTATAATTCTGATTTTGGCTTCTTTAACCAGTCGATGGGCTCAGGCTGGCCCTTGACCTGTTCCACAGTGCCACACACCCCTTGGGGTGTAGCCCCCGGTGATACCCCCCCTCCCTTGGCAGCTGCCTGAGGTGCTTTACTGAGTGATCACAAAAAGATGTGAACGTGAAAAGATGTAGAGCACTTTCGTTTCAAGTTCCTCCTGAAGCCTAAGCCATGTTTTCATTATTTCCCTTTTAGATATTGCTCATAGAATCATAGAATCATAAAATCATATGGGGTTGGAAGGGACCTCTGGAGATCATCTAGTCCAACCCCCTGCCAGAGCGGGTCTACCTAGAGCAGGTTGCACAGGAACATGTCCAGGCGGGTTTGGAATGTCTCCAGAGAAGGAGACTCCAGCACCTCTCTGGGCAGCCTCTTCCAGTGCTCTACCACTCTCACAGTAAAGAAGTTCCTCCTCATGTTTAGGTGGAACT
>JAOXNO010000002.1:35062500-35078448 GCA_028565335.1 Limnodromus scolopaceus
GCAGGGGGTTATTTCTCCCCAGGTGCAGCACCCTACACTTGCCCTTGTTAAATTTCATTAGGTTTCTCTTGGCCCAATTCTCCAGCCTGTCCAGGTCTCTCTGGATGGCGGCACAGCCTTCTGGGCTCATCTGCAACTGTATCATATAGATATAATTTTCTCGCTCTGATGTCATTTGGATTTTATCAAAATAAACTTTATCTCAGCCATTTTAATTCTTGTGAGGGGTGGTAGGTTAATTGCAACTTCTCTTTCACTTGTGATGTCAAACTCTGACTGTCTACTTCAGGTTGTTGACAGTCAGCTTTCCTGTTTACCTTACCATCTGAACAAACTGGGGCTTTGTGTGACAGTCTAAATTTTGGGGCACTGAAAAAATGTGTATGTGCATACCTGCACACGTATACACACAGGGTGAGTGAAAGTAATTTCCTTTTTCTTTTTTTTTTTTTTTTTCATCTTCTTGGATAGGGGGCTGGAGGAGGGAGAGGTAGTACTGTAGGGTAATCATCTTCAACATCACTAGACATCTTCAGGGTGGAGGAGCTGGAGGACACTGGGAAGACCAGAGGAGGAACACAAAAACACCCGAGGGCCTTTGCTGACCTTTTGCCCTTCACTTGGTGGCCTGTTTCTTTAAAGCAAATTTACTTATGGGTATTTTTTTTTTTTTACTTAGTTTTTTCTCCCGCTATCCCCATGAGGCATTCTTTCCTATGAGTCATGCACACCATAAAGAAATTACTGTTTGGCTCAAAGTTCTGCTCCCATGCCTGGAATCAACATTTTTTCAGTGAGAGATAGGAAATGAGCTGAATTCGTGGGTGATTCATTATTTACTATTTTGACCTGAGATGTGTTTTTACCACTAGCTTTAGAAGAAAAGAAAATCATACAATAAAATCCCCAAAACACAAGGCCAAAGCTACACGTGACTCAAGACACTGAATATGCTCTTTAATGGTTTCTTTACATCGTATATACTAATAATCCCTTATATCCTTTGACATCGATTTTATATTTCATCAGAGTTATTAATGTGATTAATTTTATTCCAGAATAAGATCTTAGATACTTAAAAAAGTATATATACTTCAAAAGTATATTCTTTCATATGGCTCAGAAACATGGTAATGTTTATGCATCTATATTCTTTTATATGTGTATGATTCAACATAATAAGGCATTTTTTAAACATCTATATAGCCTGGATTTTAAAATCATATAGATATATAAAGAGAGCCGTCCTGGGCACTAAATCCCATCTAAGCTCAGGAACCCAAATTTCGAATAAAACAGAATTCCAGGCAATAAAAGAGCAAATCAGACTAAAACCTGGCAACCAAAATCCAATGCAATCGTCAGAGGCAGAGCCCCAGAAGCCACTTCCATTGGGGACAGATGGAAGGAATTGTGGAAAAAATGCAGGATTCCAGCAAAAAGGTAAAGAATTAGAGGAACATGTGGAGGCCTTCACATTTTTAATGGTCTTTTAGTATTAACTCCAGGTGGATTATAACTGTTTCCAGTCACCAGCCAATTCCAGCCATGCTATTTTCCTGAGCTCCAGCCCAACAGACAGCCCCTAAAGGTGCCCAAGCCACCAAAAATCCTCTTGGAAACCAAGAAGGTGAAACCAAAGCACCTTTGCTGTAGTAGGGATATTTGCAATGTATCTGGAAAGGTGGGTCCTGGGATCAAAGGCAATTACAGACTGCCCAGAGACAGGATTTCCCAAACCACCCACCTGCCAAAGGTTTGCTAAATACCCAGTTTTGTCCATTTTTCTTCAGTGTTGTCAGGTGGGGTATTGAAATCACAGAATATTCTCTCTTCCTACAAGCTGGCCTCTCGGGACGTCAAACCATTTGTGGCTTTGAGGGGTTGACCCTCCTCTATCTCCGTCCCAAACAGAGCCCCATGTCCTTTGTCTGAACACATGGGGGTCTTGCCCCACACACGGCCACGGAGGGGGCTCAGGACCCCGCCACGGATCTGGAAAATCAACAGTGACTGCGTAAATGCCATGAATCAGCTCTTCGCTTAAAGGAGTGAAAATAAAATCCGGACCAAGCTCTGAAAGCCTTGCTTGAACCCTTTCTAAAATTAGATTTAGACATTTAGGTCATTATAGAGCAGATGCTGCCACCAAATTTGTTTGGATGTAACTCACTGCGGCTCTTTTGCCAGTAGAAACAAATTAGAAAATGCTGGCGAGCTCATCAAATCCTACTGATTTATTCATTTCGAACTAAAGCAGTTGCAGAAAGTTCTTAAGTAGTGCATCTCCATCCTTGGCAGATATTTATGAAAAAGGCAATGATTTTAATTTTTACTGCAGGAAATGGAACACATCTGGGATCAAGAAGTCTCTTTGATGGTGGCCATCACTTCAGGTGGGAGGGGAGGAGGAAGAAGAGGAGATGAGGAAATTGCTTTCCCAGAAAAGGCCACAATATATTTAAAAAAATACATAAATGAAAACATTTTTCAGAACGATTTCTCCTGGTTGAAGTGAACATTGTCCATTTTGTTCTCCCAGGATAGCTTCTGGATTTGAAGATGGGTTTTTTACAGTGCAGCTGGCATTTCTGATTTGACTAATACTCTTGCAACCTTGTAGTGACAAGATCGTGTGGCAAAGAGATTGCCTTTCTATGCCCCACGCAAGCAGACGGAGGAAAGCAGAAGCTATCCATGACCTCTTCTCCCATAAAAGCCACCCTGTATATGCACAGTATTGCCAATTTGCCATTTTTTCCACAAGTCCCATGATTTTTAGTTGGGAGGAAGAACAGGTTTAAAAGCCCCTCACACTGGAAACAGCTAAAGCCGTGCGTACCACCCTAAAATATCTTGAATTGCAGAAAGCCAGAGTTAAACAAGCAGAGCCCCCAAACTATACTTCACAAACAACAACATTTTAAGCCATCACGCGATTTTTGGAGGCTGATTAATGAGTCTGAATGGCGGCGTGTACGAGCAGCACACAAACAGCATCTAACATTTTCCTATTTCTGCTTGGCTGCAACTACTTTAAACAATTACTTCAGAAGGGTTTGACGTCTAACTGGGCATAACGCTGTGCTGTTGGTGGCGAGGAGACCAGTTGACCGTCATTGGACACGTCAGGGACGATCTCTTAATTACCGGACACGCTGAGGCTCTTCATCAGGAGTAGAGATGAGTTGTTGGGGTTCTTCAAATTAAAAGCAGGCCTGGTTTTCGTCCTTTTCATTTCGAATGAGTGATTTTGGGAAGAGGTAGCAGACCTTTCAAACCATGTCACTACTCAAAACCCAACGGAGCACTGCAGCGACTGAGGCTCTTGCGAGCTCCTGCACAGGAAACGAGATCTCAATGGCATTTCTGTCTCATTTCTGAAGGAGCCCGGCCCCGTTCCCCTTCCTTTTCAGCACACGAACAATGTGCAGAACGGTGTATACACCGCTACTGCGAGCCGGGGTTTTGTTCATTGTTAACGCAGTGAAAAATGCAGACTTTTCACACAGTTTTCTTTGTGAAGCCACCAGTTGGCTACAAGCACACGCTCCGTAAGCACAGGATGCACGGTACAGGACTGGCACAGTCAGGTCCACAAAAGCAATGACATGACATGATTAAACCTTCCTATCCAATCTTAATTCAGGGCCCTTTTGCATAAACCTCATAATAAAACTGTGTAATAGATAATTTAAGAACCGTTTTTGTCATTGCACCCCCGTTTCAGAGTGGAAAAGCTTTCCAAAAATGAGGTTTCTGCATGTTCTGTCTTCTTGAAGCCTACTCCATCTTGCAATATGCTGTTTAAACACTTTTTTGAAATCGTGGTATTTAATGTCACCATCAGGTTTCTGATGGTTCTCAACTCAGTCTTGCCCAGTGAACATCACAGATGTTTATTAATAACGTACTTTCATACCAATTTGAGGTATGAAGATCCAACTCCTCTAAATTACCTCCTCAGGGAACAAGGACAGAAGGAAACGAACAGCAGAAGTGTCCAGCTTCTCCGCTCAGCTGCTGCCTCCGACTTGGGGCTCTTTCAGAGGATTTAGAGGTACGTAGCATTTCGTTTATTTGACACGCAACTTCAGCTGACCCCGGTTACAATGAGTTATTGACAACTCTGGAGCCCTGAATCAGAGGTCTCCAGAAAGCAGACCACGATTAATTGGTGACTACGTGGGGAACTGATTAACTCAAACTATCTACGGCACCAGGTGTTACAGGCAACCCAGCCTCTTTTCCTAAACGAGCCTGATTCATGCCCAGAACAAGTCCATCCTCTGCAGGGAAACAGGCAGGTGTCACACTGGGAACAGAAAACGTAGTATCATGGAAATGCTGCTCATTGGGCTGATTTATGTGAGGCTGATCTAACGCTGAACAAGTGCCCTTTTGGGGTGTTCTTAACTAATCTTCATGTTTTAATGTGCCTTTGTGTATAACTTCCCTTATGGCTAGTTGTGCTAGGCACAGGAGGAGAGGTGATGCTGTCCAGGAGGGACTGGGTCATCTTCAGCACATGTACCATCACCCACCGTCAGAGGGGCGAGAGTGCACGGTTTGGGTTGAAAAGAGTAAATAAGGGAAAGACTCACCAAAAGCACAGCTGTTACGCAGAATTTTATGCTGAGGAGGCAGACCTGGGGTGAAATTCAGCAGTATGGTTTGGAGGGGCTGGTTCAGAACAAAAGAGAAAGAGGATCTGGGGCTTTTCCAGCGACATTCTTGCTGTTGCAATATTTTAAAAGGTCACAGTGAAAAATCCGTTTGCTGGATGCTCGTCTGGGTTTCCACTACGACTCACTGGACGAGTGGGCCCACATAATGTAATTAATTTGTGCCTCGGAATCCACGTCTGCTCAGGAGGCTGAATTTCAGAGCCTTGCAGCGCATTTCTTACTTGTTTTTCCCAGGCTGAGATTTTTCCAGTGTGGCTGCATCTTTCAGGTGTGGCACGTTATTTGTGTTAGACATGAGGTGGGATTCAGCTAAAGCCAGCCAAGCCAGAGACACAGTGCACCTCAAAGAGAAAAGGTGCTGTGAAGCATTAGTGCTTATTTACCCTGGAAAGAAGCAATTCAGACAACATGTTTTCTTCCAGAGTTTAGATGAACTTGCCGTTTAACTCCTTTATTGCCTGCTGAATTCCCAGGCAATGGCATGGCTGAGACAAATCACCATTTCCTCTTCAGAAAATGGAAGTGGTGCACAATTGTTCTTTTTGTTTACATTTTTTTTTTTTTTTTTTTTTTTTTTGGTGGGAAAAACAACTTCTGAGTTCCTTCATCACTTTCTGAGCTGAGCTACAATGGGGCCCAGCCAGCCGTGACCTTTCACAAGGTGGGGGAGGAGACACGATGGAGTTACAGCTCCTTTCTCATTTGTAATGACCCCTTTGCAAAATAGTACCTGTGTTTCCAGGGCCCACAAAATGCACAGCTACTCAGAGAAGCAAACGATTAATCTTTCTCCTTCATTTGCTTCAGAAGCTGCTGCAGTGGCAGTGTTCAGCTGACCCATAAATACATATAAATATGTATATTCTTTGCAATCAGAATGTTTACATGGCTTTAAAATGCATCAGCAAAAGGCAGCATATGGAAAATTCTGATTGAAAACATATGGGAAGTTGCATCAGAAGCAGAGACTTTTTTCTCCTGCCTTCTGCGGATGTTGATTTGCTCCACTCACAACTATTTGGGGAAATCACAGGGAAAATACATTTCCTTTTTTGCTGAGTACCGTCTAAGCCCTGTGGATTGATAACTTCAGTGTTACTGGGATCTCTACCACATTCTGGCAGCCGAGAGACTTCTGTATCTCAAATCGCGTGTTTCCTATTAATAATTACTCAACAGAAGTTTAGTTGTTTATTATTCATAGCTTTTTTTTTTTAAAGTCGTTGACACCACCTGCACTTAGTTCCGAAAACCAGTCCTGAATCAGCTTTCACAGATCTCTGCCAGATTTGGGTGTCACCAGATGAAAAATACAACTATTACAGTAAAACAATTTTTTTACTTTTCTTCTTCCTAGAGCGAATCATTTTACTCATTTACCACTTTGTTTCCAACTAGTAGCCAGCTGCTTCTTCTTGCCCTGCCTGTAATTGTGTTTATTTGTTAATGCTAGAGGTGGGAAGAGAAGGTACCGCTGTAAGAGTGGAAACGATCTTAAATCATCTTCAGCCCTGGCTCGCATCTCCCACAGCCCCATTCATCTAACAGAGGCTAATCCAGACAGGGCCCTACGTTCTCACACCAACAAAAAAATCAAAGTGAATCAATTACGGACTTAGGGAAGAGTGTTAATGATTACAGAAGGCTGAGTTCCCGGCCTTACGTGGAGCACAGCTTGCTTCTTAGTTACTGCCTGGGCTGCTACAATTCATTCGCATGAATAGCAAAAATCTTAACTGTACCTTTCAGTTCACGGAAAAAAATGAAGGTCCAATTTAACAAGGGTGGTTTATACAATTTAAATTTTAATTTTAATTTTTCCTGCCCCAGACCAAGAAAAACCCCAAGGGAAAAAAGACTGATCTGGGAAGAGCAGGATGCCCAGTACCACGGTGCCTGTGCCCGGTGCTGCTCCTCCCAGCACAACACAAAAAGACAGCTGCAGCCTTTGCCGCTGGATTTATAAGCACACAAGAGATTTTTATTTCATTTCAAGCATTCAAATGCTGGTTTGTAACAAAACCAAGACCTTGGATGCTGGGCTGGGAAGCCAAGCAGCCACAGAAGCCCCTGGCGCAGCAGGGGCTGTGGTGGGGGGGGGCAGTGGGTCTTGGGGGGGATTTGGGGCATCAACATAGCCTGAAATTACCTCTCCTAGCCAGTCTGTTGATGCATTTGTCATTCCCTTTCGATCGTTTCACTTGCACAGGATGGAAGGCTCCATCTCACAGGGTTTGTTCTACCCAACATTAATTTCACACCGTACGTGCACCTTTATTAAAAGGTGTTATTTTTCACATGTTCAAACTGCTGCGATTTTTAAAGAATTGCCTTGCTTAAAAATCACCTCTTTTCTTCACTTCCTCTTCTTCCTCCAATATCACCGGACTGAGGTGAGCAGCAAACAGTATTTAGTCATGGTTTCGGTGATAGATTGGTGGCCTGATATCTCCTTACCCTGCAAAGACTCGCACCACCAGGACGGTGCGATTCTCAGTTAGGTATGAGAAGAAGCACTTTGCTGTGGTCTCCAACTTCCCCAAATCCTTACATCCAGAAGAACCGCTTGCTCTCAGCTTTAGAGAGTTTCTAAACGTACGTGTTACTCTTTTATGCTCCTTCCAGAACTCGCACACCTTGGGCTGACAGCAGCGCGAATAATTTCTGGCGTTAAAATTGAAGGTTTAAGAAAGGCAGAGACAGACGGAATGAATAAAGTTGTAAAAACTTTCCAAACCATTTGTCAGGTCTTTTTTTTTTTTTTTTTTTCCCCTGCAGCAGGAGGCTGGCAGCAGTGACCTGTGCTGGGAAACGCTCGGTGCACCAGCGTGGCCTTGGGATTTGTAGGCTAATTTTTGTTTTGAGTGTAACTCTTGACTCATGGAAAAATAATCTAAGTGTTTTGGGCTGGTCCCTGACTTGATCTTCCTTGAACTAATGACTGTCTGTTTCAAAATAAGCATGGAGAAGCTTTTATGATAGTGTTTTTAATCCTCTTGCTCTCTCCCGAGCCCGCTCTTGGAGAGGCAGGAGTCGCTGGACGTCAGTCCCCAGCAGCTGTCGGCGATGTGGGTGGTTGGGCTTTTCCAGGGAGCAAAATTCAGCCGCCAGGCTCTGCCAGGCTCCTGCCGCCGCTCCAGCGAACAGAAAGTGACATTTCACGTTAAAAATTAATGGTGAGAGGTGAAATTAAATCAGCCAGCTTTAACCCGAGCGCTACGAGGGTTGCTCTAGGCAAACGGCAAACATCCCTCCGAAAGTCGGTGCGCCGGGAGGCACACACACCAAACAAAATCTCAACAGCTAAATTTAGTCCGGATAGGAAATTAGCTTGAGGTTAAGTAAAGTTTTCTGCTACTTTGTTTTGTTTTCAGATTACCCAAGAGATGTTCCTTCCTGGAAAGGGAAATAGGACAGAGATACATAGCTGTTTTTCAATCCCTCCGTTTACATGGACTCATTTCAAGTACGTTTTATCGTGTGTTTGTGATTTAAACCTTACGGGCTCCTATTTTCAGGTGGAAAGATTGGGAAGTGCCAGTACCAGGTCTGTGTGCAGCCCAGCTCCTATCGAGACCTCTCTCCTGGGCAGGGGGGCACCTTCCTTCCAAACTCTTACCTCCTCTGAACACAGGGGGACAACGTAAAAGTTTATTTTAAAAAAACTCCTTCGCACCTAGTAGTTAGAATCGGTATTTATTGCAAAATAACATTCCAGAAGAGATAAAAAATTACGAGCTCTGCTCTGTAACGTCTAAGCCAGAGGAGACAGAGCTCCTCAACCCAGCAGCTCCAGCCAAAGCTCAGAAAAATGTAACCCACAGACTTTCTGGATTCGTATTTTATCATCCACCCTAACATTTTTGCTTGGACATCATTTTGCTTAGAGAGACACTTCTGAACCTAAACTCTGGCGCTAAGCAGCCACGACGGGCTGCATGTCTGTTTGCATCCATCAAACCAGACCTAAAATTTCTGATCTTTTTCATGAAAGGCGCCAGCTGACAAGCTATAGCTCTCCCTTTGTATATATGAAATTTTTTTTCCTACTTGTTTTGTTTTATATTGCAATAATCAGGGTAGAAGTAACTGCAGGATAGCATGCAGTTACAGGTTTATTTACTGATCCAGGATATAAATCAAGTTGCTTAAGCAAACACAAACTGTTTAAACAGTTATTTAAGCAAACATGAAGGATGAGGTGCACTGGAAAGGATTCTACAAGCGGGCTGGAAGTTGGGGGCTTGGTGGGGGGTTATTTCATTTAACAAGTCTATACCATCACTTCTTATGACCGCTGGGGAGGTGATGGGGGAGGAAGAGGACCCTCAGCACTTGTTTAATGAGGGTTGTTTGTTGCTAACCCTGCAACGTGCACTGCTGGGGAGCCCTGGCAGGGAACCTGGATTCCTAAGGGACTCCTGCAGCCCAGGGGTAGCAAAAAAGTGTGTGGAGGGGGAAAGGAGCCCTGGCCAGGGCTCCCCCCATTCCCCTTGGCTGGAAGCACAGCTGGATGGGGATCCATAGGGAAACCTGGTGAGAAACTGCTTGGGTGGCACTGAGTGCTCAGCGACTTCCAGAGCCGCGGCGAGGCAGGTTAAACAGCAACGCAGTGGAATCTCCCTTTGAAGGCTTCTATTTACTTACGCCGAAGTTATTCTTTCAGAGGAAGCGCTAGGAATGTACAGTTTCAGAGCAGGAAATGCCACTCTGTTACTAACGCCGTGCATAGGAACACGGGGCGTCAGCGTGGCACGAGCTGGAGGGATGGCTGTTGGAGCCAAGCTCTCCCCCTGGCACTCTTGAGGCAGGACATTGACTTCTTCCCAGTGCCGGGGCTTCCCAGGATGCTGGGGTCCTGGCCAAGCATCGCCATGCACTGAGATGGAGGAATCCTTTGGGGAACAGAAATAGATGTTGGAGGTTATTCCTTGAAACTCGGGTTACTGCTCTTTGTATCGTGTGCTTACAAAGTGCCTGGAAGTCCCGGTCAGATCTGGGCCAGAAGAAGGGTGTCAGAAACAATCGCTGAACTGCAAAGCTTTTGCTTCCCTGTTGCATGTATAAAATAGCCTTGGTGGTACACCTTGGGACATTAGGTACCCTGCAGATGATGCTAAAGAGTAGATGAGGACAGAAAGAAAGAAATTTTTAGCTTAATGGATAGGCTACTGTTATCCTTAAATGCACTTCATAAATAATTTTTTGACTTTCTGGAGGTTTCTGAAGAGTGCATTATTCAAAACATCCAGCTATTCCTTCTGAGACTGAATGTGCTCCCTGGCATCTTATGAAACACTCAATGTATTTAATTATTAATATTTTTCCAAGTATCTATGTGTTTTTTCCACTCTGTACAACATGTGCAGGTTCACCTCTCAAGATGATAAGAAGGAAGATGGAGCTGAGGGTCACCTTGGCCATGACGCCTTTCTTGCAGACCTCCCTCAGGACCTTTGTCACTTGGGTTTCATCCTAGCGTTTTACCCCATGGCTCCTGATGAGGATGATGCTTTTTAAAAGGAAAAAAAAAAAGGCAGAAATTACACACTGAGTTAGAATTGCATTATGAATTTCCTTTGCATGCTCTGGTTTAGCAAAAAGCTCTCTCCTAGAGCTCCTGAGACTCCATCCCCTTGGATATTCCACTGTCCCCTGTGCCACTGGAAAATGCTGTTACAAAATGGCACCATTTTGAATCATTTTCTTTGTCAGGTGCATTTCAGCTGGAGAACGGTGATGGCTCAAGAGATCACAGAGATTTTTCCTTGCAAGCTGTGAGATTTGGTGTGGTGTCTGAACAGGTACGTAAAGCAGAGAAACAGGAACAATATGGTACCAGTTTCAAGATTTAGCGTGGTTTTTTCAGAAGGTGCCAATATGCTACATGTGTAATGTGCATATTTCTGGAAAATTATGAATCACATACTTTTTTTTTTTCCTGTAAAAATGACAGCTGTTCTCTAGGATGTCAAATCTGTAACTCCTTCCAAATAGCAAAACAAATTAAGTAAGCTTAGCTAAACTGGTAGGGAGAATATTTTGAAGAATGGGAAGCAGAGCAGATTGCATCCCATTTTGCGGGGCATCTGTGACGGGGAAGGGAAGAAGGGCCGGCTCCACTCGTGGAGTCCCTGTGTGGGATTGATGCCTGGTAATAAAAATGATTTACCTTATCAGACACCGGTTCATTCTGGTGGTGACTGAAAGGGGGTTTTACCAAGTATGCCGGCTTCTTTAATACGCGATGCAATTAATGCATCTTCCTGTTGACTTTCCTCCTGTGTGCGTTGGATGAAGGCCGTAGTAGGTCAGGTGTCTACAGCAAACCAGGTGAGATACCAGCTCCAAGTTGGCAAGGACCTGCCGGGGAACACTGCCCGTCCCCCTGAGCGTGGAGGAGCCAAACGCCAACAGTCCCAAGGAGCACGTGTTGCCCAGGCAGGAACAAACTCGTATCTACTTGAAAACGCCTTCGTGGCCTTTGCAGCGCAACAAAAACACGGTGCTTGTTAGTTTCTTTGGCTTATTTGCCCTTATTATTGAGATTATCTGGTACCAGTGTTTTTCTTCTTTAATCGTCTTTTGTGAGCCAAATCACCACAAAGGAATAATTCCCATTTATGAACCCTTCTTTCAGGTGGGAGCAGCTCAGCACGAAGCTTCATCATACAGATTTTACGCTGGAGTAAGAATTCCCATAGCGAAAGTGGTGTTTCTACCTGTTTGTGAAATTATCTTCATTTACAGTAGTAATTTGATGTTGAGAAGAAAGGCAAGCAATTACAGCAATCGCTCTCAGTGGTACAAGTACATTCATGCTTTTTCTGCCTTCTGACTGCAAAGACAATATTTACCCACGCATACAAATGGTATCACGTATTGAACTAGTGCTAGTACTGCAAATACTAGAACTGCAATGATATTTTGTTGATATTTTAAACACTTGATGACCAGAAAATGCCCACGGCACTGATAAAGCAGCTGGTTTTCAGGTGTTTTGCAGGGCCCATCTGCAGGAAGTTTCTTTCTGAGCCTCTGCATACATTAAGTGTCAGGAAATTTATTTAATCGGCCCTTTCTATCACCTGGCAGGGCACGACAGAAGAGATCCATCCTGGGACTCAATGTATTTTCTAATTCTTTTCTTCCTGGGGAGCAGGGAGTGCTCTGGGAAGGTAAAAGGCAGGACGAAAAACCCCTCTGCCTTCGGTAGCAAGTTGCATGTGGAGATGCCAAGGGAGAAGATTATCGTAGTACACATGTTGTTGCAGTTCAATTATTCCCTTTCCTGTAAAGAGCCTGGCTTTAATTAAATGGCAAAACAAAGTGAGAACTTTTCTCCAAGCCATTTTAAAGTGCTCACTTCCTCCTCTGTGTTCTGCGGTTTATTAGATTTGAATGAGTAATGGGGTGGTTTCATTTGTTTAGTAAAATTAAAGTGGTCAGTAACAATTTCCTGTCTGAGCAAACCGTGGGCCGATTAATAATATTGGCGATGGTGGTTGAATAGGGGATTTTTTTGGCAGCGCAGAGGTTGTGCTGCCAGCCTGTTGCTGCTCGGGGCTTTCCAGAGCTGCTGGTTCCTACCAACCCTCGCCGAGGCAAGCGTTGTGCTTACAGGGCTGGGCTGGCACGGGAGGAGCTCCAAAGGTGCCTTCAGAACTGAACACTGAAGCAGCGTGGAGGAGATAAGGCTTTGAACCAAAACTGATCTTCCTTCTTACCCAAACATTTAATAATTTGCATCTTCAGGGCCGAGTCTGGGTGCGGTAGGAGCACTGGAAGCACCGGTGAGGTGTCAGGGTTTGGGACGTGCATCAGTCATTCAGGATGGCAGAGAAAATGTTTGCCTGGTCTTCTCCAACGTGTTTCCCAGTGTTGCTGGCAGGGATGGCCATCCCTACCAGGGAATCCTTTTACTTCCCACAGATAAACACTCTTCTTTAACTGGCATATAGCAATTTTGCAGAAGCCCATGATCCCGGGTCAAAACTCTGCAGCATCCCATGAATTTGAAATAAGAGCAAAAACGGCAGGGAAATCACATGCATTGTGCAAACCTTGGCATGAGGTTCAGTATTTTCACTCCTGCTGAAAACTTTATCTCTGTAATGCCTGAAAAAAAGGTGACATGACCAGGGGCTACAGTCTCCCAAGCTTAATTGCAATTACCAGTTGACACAAACGATATTTAGCGGTTGGTTTTCCCATGCGCATTACAGGGTTTTGTCTGCATTTTATTCATTGCCTCTTCAGAGAGTCAGACACACGGACCGGTACTGATCAGCTCACCCAAAATCCAGAATGACACAATTCTTTTGCAAAAGGCATTTGGAAAAGGGTGAAGTCTACCGCAGAAATTCTTGCTATGTCTAAACACTGAGGTGGTATTCGTGGCAAGTAAATACTTACTTGCATGTAAAAGAGATTGGACTGTGATATGACGCATAAAAAATAATCAAAAAAAGGCATAGTTCATGAATTTTCAAATGTGGTGGCAGACACGGAGTACCAGAGAAACTGCAGACTTGTTGCAACACCTATTGAGTCAATGCAAAAAGTGCTGTCTCCAATTATTGCCGTTCAGTTGATGACAAATACAGTGCCTTTGCCATTAGCGGGCAAGTACAAGGGCCTGTCAGCACATAAGGCTTTAAAACCCGACATCGACATCCGGCAGTTTGTTTAAGGAGCCGATTCAACAGGCTGCTGGCACGGCTCTGTGCTAGATATTTCTTCAGCCTTTGTCCGTGGATCCTCATGTCTACATACGGCCATTAACTAACTTGGCTCCTTCCAGAAGCTGCAGAGTGTTTCAAGGGTCACAGTTAGATAGAGGGTTGATAAGGACAGATTCTGTAAATAAAATACTTTGTACATCAACACCAGTGCTTTCTACAAGGGATGCTCAAGGACACCCAGCCTCCACGAGAGTCATTCCACTCAGGGTTCTATTCCGGAGTATTTGAGTTCCCTTCATTGTTACTGACATTGGTGTCAAAAGGAGACACTTAGCACTTACAGAAAACGTTGGTGGCATGTGGACTCAAGCCCTCATGGAAAATGCTACTTGCTTATCTCAGGAACGCAACTCTCTCAAGCAAGATTTTCAGCTTAGGAAAAAGTAAAATGGCTTCTGTGAAAGGAAAAGCACATGCGAAGTAGATATATCTTACAAAACTTTAAAAAGAAGCATACTCCTTTCCTTAATCATACTTCCTAACGCAGATAACACCGAGCCTTTGCACAGAAAGGAAGTCAGAGAAATGACGCTGTTCCACATGAACAAGCAGGTTGCGTGGGCGTAACCGAAATCAGAAATTACACTAATTAATAATGTCTCTCCTCTGCCACCCCGGAGTGCTCTGCAAAGGTTATTTCACTTGAGCAGCAGAGAGGGGCAAATATTTTATAGTTTTAGAGCTGCAGGTTCAGAGAAACTTAAGGATGTAAGTGTCTTGCTTGAGGTGAGGCTAACGAAGAGCAGGAGCGGTACCCCTGTGTTATGACTTGTAGACCTGTGGTCTAACCACCAGACAAGAAAGGGGTTATTAAAATTAACAGCATTAGAAAAGATTATGCTCCCCAGCAAAATACCAAGTTCCTGTGAAGACCTGTGAATCGCTTGCTTGGCTTTTACAAAAAAAAGTTATTTAAGAGACATTGTCTGTGGTTCCTCTGTGTGCATCTCTGTCAGGACTTTTGAATAGTTACTCGGAACTCAAACGTGTTTCTTTTCACCTTGTCTGCAAAACTCAGATTTCAGGTGCAGATTACACCCCGTCTGTTTCATGGCAGGAAAACAAAGTGCCGAGACCTACCCCTTCCTCATTTGAAAAGAAACTGTCTTTTTTGCTAAAAGTTCAAAGCAATGAGATTGCAGCTATTTTGCTAAACCAAACGCTTGGCCAGAAGTAATCCGAAAATTTTAAATTACTAATAAATTAGATCAATTCCTCCAATGTGGATCTGGGTTTGGGAAGCATGGCCACCATCCATTCCAAGCCATACGACACGTGCTCGTCTTCTGTCACCTCCTTGAGTCACTCAGTCCCAGCGTTACCTCACTTGAGGAACTGATTTTAGCACCTGGTGGGATTGGCAAAGCAGGAGGGATCAGCTTAGCCCACTAATCATGCTTGTCACAGGGTGAAAATGAGCAACTGCAGCCTCTCCTCGTCACGCTCATTTGCAGGGTAAATGCGATCGACAGCCCGTTTCCATTACCCGAAGGTTCTTGCTGAAAATTGGCAGTTTTCTCTGTATTGAGGCATGGGCTCGGATGACACGACCTGGCTCCAGACTACTCGAAGGGAAAGTTTGGGGGTGTTGGCGTCTCAGCTTTCCCGCAGTTCCACACATGTTTTCTGATTTCTTTTTGATTCAATAACATTTTCCAAGTGGGCTCTAACTTTACAATGAGCCTAACCTAGATCACTAGTTCGACCGTTTTTGCAAATCCTTATGAGTTTTCATGCTGCCCCGTGCCCTCTCTGACCCTCCAGCCCGTGTCCCTTCCTCCTACCCCACTTCTACGCTTTGAATTTCAGTGCACGACTCTCGGCAGCCTCTGGTCCCTGCGGCTCTGATTCTTCTGCAGCCACCCCTGCGACCCCGCTGCCCCCAGAAGGGACAAAATACAGCCTGTTTCAGGGCAAGGGATCTCGTTTAATGGCGCTAGATCCACACCTTGGGTATAAATTGTTCTTTCCAGGGTGACTCTATTCCAAAATTTCTGTGTTACCGCTGACATATTGTGCAACCCTGATATACAGGGAGGCAGGCTCAGGCCAGAACTGATGCAGCAGTGCCATCCTGTACCTGGGTTATGATTAATTCAGCCTTTCAGCACATGAAACATCGGCTATCAATCTCTTTCCCCTCCTCCTCTACTGCAATAACAGCAGAGATGCTGCCTGAGATATATCACGGTGCCATAAAGAATGCCGGTTATTTATTTAGAATAAATGAAATGTGGTTTAATGGAGCACGTGTTGGGCTCCAAGCCAGTGAGCGGGTTCTGGTGTCCTGGGCTTCAGTGTAGACACTCCATAATCAGGGTTTTCAAATGAAAATCAGTGTCAACTCATGAGCATTTTAAAAGCTCATCTTGGCTTTACCCCAGCTCCACTGCTGGTTGAATTGCTGCCTTTTTTCCTGACTCTCCCATCACTTGAAACGCCGGGTCCTGCACTTGGGTCACAACAACCCCAGGCAGCGCTACAGGCTGGGGGCAGAGTGGCTGGAGCTGCCTGGC
>JAOXNO010000002.1:35097308-35111520 GCA_028565335.1 Limnodromus scolopaceus
TATTTCTGTAGCTGGTAGATTCAGTGCCTGGATGTGCACCGGTGCTGCAAAGTTAGGTAGCAGTGCTGAAAGGATATTCTTGCTTCAGAAGTGTTCCTCCTTATTCAGGGCTTCAGGCTTTGGTTATGTTTTTTTTTTTCCCCATTAACTTTTTAATTTTTTCCTTAAATCAAGTTCACTGTAGGTGCTGTGATTTATTTATACTTTCTAATTTATGCTGATGCCCTGCCCTGATGTTTGGGTGGAGGAGCGGTGTTTCTTAGGGAGGTCCATCTGGGGGAAGGCTGGGGTACAGTATGTTGAAAACCAGTCTGTTGCGTACTCAGGGTAAGTTTTTTTCAGGATTTCCAGGCATGTTCTTGCACATACACAGGACTTGTGATTCTTCTGAGTATTTCCGTCTGGCAGTCTATAGGTCAGGCAGCAATCCTGAGAAGTGCCAGGAGCCTGATGACTTCCTGGTGGCGTTGGGATTACTCTGTAGGTGGAGCTTTGTTATTCTCCATTTGCATTGTAATTTACACTTTGAGAAACACCAGTGTCAGGGCAGAACAGCTGTGCAGTAAACTGGTGTTTGTGTCATTGCACAAATAAGAAAGGTGAGGAAGAAGGTCAGTACCCAGACATGGGCTGTACCTGATGTGAGGACAATTCCTTGGGCTCACAGCTCGTTTCAGGAGGAATGCTGCTGGAAATGAATCGTGTGAGAAGTTACAGTGAAGTATGTGCTTCAAGTGAAGTGTTACTGTGCTGGCACCGTGCTACAAACCTGTCATTACAG
Source organism: Limnodromus scolopaceus (assembly GCA_028565335.1). Classification (NCBI taxonomy): domain Eukaryota; kingdom Metazoa; phylum Chordata; class Aves; order Charadriiformes; family Scolopacidae; genus Limnodromus; species Limnodromus scolopaceus. The sequence continues at coordinate 35,098,090 of JAOXNO010000002.1, forward strand.
ATAAGCTTTTATTTTATGGGGTTTCTCATTGTGTCAGGTGAGACTTTTATTGAATATACCGGAGTGGGATTTCATTTTCTCTAATTTAAGACGTAATAAAAAAGTAGGGGGGAGGAAGGTAATGATCTGAAAACTTTGCCATTTGATGGGAGCTTAATTTTCTCCTCCCACCATGGTAAACAGGAGCTGCCATGTGTTCTGTAGATGAGTATTGGTTCTCTTAGATGACAGAGACAAAGGCTTATTCTTCCTAAAGAACTTCCACTAAACTTGTGCTTACTGAAGAGCTCTGGGATGAGTCCTAATTGCTGTGAATCCTTGTCTAGTACTAAGTTGATTGATAAGTAAGCTGTATTCTGGAGGAGACACGTAGTCTTCCCAGCAGCAGGAATTTTGGCTCACGTAGTTACTTATGCAATGAACTGAACGTGGCCTGTACCACGAAGTCCCACAGTATTAAAATTTAACAGTAAGGTGAAATCTTAATGGCAACAATTTTTCCTTCCCAAAGTATTAATGCAGATGAAGCATTGCCTTTTTTTTTATTCTGCATTGAATTCGGTAAATAGGGTCTATAAAATCAAATTTGATAATCAGTTACTTACTTTGTTTCATTAAATCATTTTACTTTTTTCTTAAAAAGGTCAAACCAAATATTCATCTGATACTGTTCTTTTCATTATTTGATACTTTAAATGAACTGAAAAATCAGTTGTTTATGGTCCTTGTTAGACTCCATGGTTTGGTTGCAAGCATTAAAAAAAATGATGTTTGCTTGTTTGCTTTCTTCTGAGCTCACTGTAGACAAAATTCTTAAATGTTGTCTTACTTGCATTCAGATGGGCTGCAATGTGCTGTGCTACTAGTAGACATATGTAATGGGAAATCACAGTTCTCAGGTATTCAGCTATTGAGAGCTGGCTTTAGAGTGTCTTAAATATGTACACTTGATGGAATTAGTCTGATATTCTTGCATTTAAATTTGGAACTTACTTTGGATCTATATTGAAAAGGTAATCTCTTACTACTGCAGTGCTCTCTTAAGTTTCCGCCTGTTTGGCTTCTACCCAGGGTTTTCAGCACAGTGTTTTGGTGCCACTGAGGCAGGTAGTTTCTTTTTTTTAAGTAGTACTTTCAAGATTAATTTAACACACTCTTATGTAGATGTTGCTATTTCTTTAACAATGTAAAAGTACTCTGTGAAAACTGAAGAAGGTATTTTCAATTTGTTAATTTCCTAACCAGCTGGCCTTTTGATTTTTTGCATACTTCCCAGGAAGAAAGTCTCTATTTATTTGTGCTGGTGTACCCAGGATTCAGAGTGAAAATCAGCAACACTGGCTCAAAAGTGGCTTCTTTTTTTTTTTTTTTTAACCAGCCTTACCTTCTTTTTGTATTGAACTTCCTCAAATCAAATAGGTTTCGTCAGGATTTGTAGTTTGATTGAGATAATCTTAGTTCTTCAAAGTCAGTGGGATGCTTTTGAGACTCTTGTCCTTCAAATATGAAGACAAGTTTGGGTTGAATTTGAAATAGTTGGCAGTGTGTGGAGTCCAAGTTCTTGGAGTGGTTGTCCTAGATCAAACAGTTACTAGTAATTGAAATTAAACAATTTTTTTACTAATGAGTAGCTAAGAATAATCCTAATAAGTAACGTGCTTATTCCCTGCTTAGTTTTTAATTTGGTTTATTTGTCATGAATGGAACAATTTCTATAGACTAATGCATGTAAGCATTTTCAAGAACAAGAACCTAATTTTTCATATTTGGAGTTTTAAATACAGCACTTATTTAAAATTTTCAAAAGGCCCATAATAACATTAAAAACAATTGTAAATAATCAACTCTGAACCTGCATTATTAAGCATTTTAACTGCTCTGTAACTGAAATTAATAAGTGTTAAAAATTTTGTTTTGAGATATGTCAAAGTGAATTAGTATAAGTGTATTTTGTTTTCGTCTGTTGTACTCATCTCTGGGTATATCTCATCTTGAGTAACTTTGTGTTACCTACACTTAATAGGAAGAGATGAAGACTGTACTTCTGACTGTTGTAAAAACTTTGTGTTATTGAACATATTCTTTCACTGTCTTTTAACTTTGTTATTTTACTTTATAGCTTTCTAGGCTAGTCATCACTCATAATTAATAGATAAATTTCAAGAGTGTCTTTTATAATGGCCTGATTGCAGAGGATGCTTCCTTTTGTTTGCATTAGCTCAGTGTCTGTAGAGGGACAATTAAAATACTTGTTTTATCCAGGCGAAATCCATTAATAAGTGAGGGATTTTGTTTTGGCTATCTTAAGAGATCAATGATAGAGAGGAATTTTGCATCCTGTGCAGCGCATTTCCTCATTTCATCATATCCCAAAACCTTTGGCTGCTATTGCAGATGCCTTAAAATAGACTAAAGTAGTTAAATTAAGAGCATGAAACATCACTTAGAGATATTCCTGCAGAAGTTTTTGAGGAAGTACCGGTCTGTTCCATCGTGGAACTTGTAGGTCAGTGTTTAAAATAGGCCAGCGGATGCATGGATTCAGGTAATTTCAGAACATTTTCCTTAGAACTCCAGTCTTCCCCTAAAACATACTGAAATTTTTACTTAGATGGATGTTGAGAGCACCCAGCATTAATGCTGTAACATTTAAGTAGTGGGGAATAAAACTGTAGTCATTTGACTTGCTGAGGTGCACTGGAAAAGAAGGGAAGAGTTGGCTTACCCTGATTTAACAAGTTTTCCTGGAAAACAGCAGAACAGATGTGTTTTGAAGAGAGAGTGATGAGTGAGTGAGACTGAAATGCCAAATAAGATCGCTGGTTTTGTTAGGTGATTCACCAGTGCAAATGATGATTCTTTTATATTGTGGCCTGGTTGGAAGTTGGATTAGGTACCGGGGGAGGGATGTATTGTTTGATATGCCTCATAGTTTGATCAGGGATAGGAGGGGTCGGTGCTACTGGTACTTATTCCAGGTTTTTTAATTTTGAAGATTAATTTATGCTTAGTAATTCTCTTCCAGGTGAATACTGGCCTTTTGCAGCTACTTTTTTCCATCTTGACCACTTTAGAGAAAGGATCTATATTTAGGGGGCAGCATATCCTGGAGACTTCCAGTTCTCATTTGTAGATGTATTTAAAATGTTGCTAATTAATTTGCTAAAAGCATATGAAACTAAGTCATGTCTTCTGTGTTTAACAGAAGCATGCAATGGCTGTTGTGCCCTCCGGAACAAAAACAAATCAGTGAAGGATCTTTGGGAAATAGAGACACTCAGCGTGTCGTTTTAAAACAGTTGATCCTAAATTATCTTTGGTTGTCATCAGAATCATACCCAAGTCATCTCTCCAGCTCCTGGATTAGTGTTTTTCTGTCCTGTTTTGGGTACTTAGGAAATCGTGGCTTTGCGAAGGGGTTTGTGAAAGATGAGCAGAGACGTTTTCTCTCAGTTTAAATTATCTATATGTTGTTCTGCCTCTACTGGAAGGTTTTCAAGGGGTTGAAAATAAAGATGTTTGAACAACTGTCTTGGAGAATTTATGTGACTCGTTTTTAGAGGCTCTTCTTAGCTGGTTGTCTCAGGGTTGGGGGTCCCCCCCACCTCCTCTTTGCTGTCCTGGATGTGTGCAAGAAGGAAAGCTTTCATTGCTGTGTTCTTCAGGGTATAAGCAGGAGAATCTGAACTCATCCCTTACCCGTGGGAGTCAGTAAATGGAGTAAATGGCCAGTAAAAGAGATGACCAACTGGAGAGTAGCTGATTTACAGCAGGAAGCTGGTAGTAATTGCCTGGGCAAGAGGCAAGAGCACTCAATTATTAAGCTGTCCCTGGAACTGCAGGGAAAATGAGATCGCGGGGGATGCCGCTTCCCTTCCCTTTGCGGCGATGGGGCTCCTGTAAAGAGTAGAGCTTCAAAAGGGGGATGGGGAGGAGGGACGGGCATGACTCATGGCATCATTTTATATTTATCGAGTGTAGTTTTATGAATGCTGTTCATCATTTCGTAGAGATGAGTAAGTAGGTAATGTATGTTTCTTAATCTCAGCTAACAGAAAAAGAAACCCTAAGTCATCCATCTCCTGTGGTAAGTTAAATCCAAAGCTCAAAATGTCGATACACTAATGGAGCAGGAAGTAAAAGTGTTACTCTGAATTAAATAAATAAAAATAATAAATTTTTACACAAAGCTTAGCAAAACCACATGTAAAATAAAGCTAAAAGGTGTTAAGGAGCAGTGCTTATGTTGCTGTGTTTCTTAATCAAGCTTTCATATGGATAGTGCAAAGCATAGTCTTTTTATTCATACAAAGTTCCACTTTTTCTAGTAAGACAGCAGTCTGTGGTTTATTCCTGCTTGTGGAAATCAAGTATTAGCTGTCAAAGGAGAGATTGGGCCATAGAAATGTTATTTTGCATGTTACTTAATAGTTTTGTGTAGACTTCGTACTTGAAGATACAGAGGCTGCAGCCAAACTGTAAAGAAGGTGAAGTCAAGAGCAGGTGCTGGTGTGAAACTAAAAATACAAATGAATGCAGGAGAGTTGAAGCAGTCTGTTATAAATATTGAAAACGAGATGCTTGTGTGTGGCTCTGCAGGTTCTAGTTGTGCAGTCATGCATTTACAGTTATAGGCTGGGAGAAGGTGATCTGTGATTTTTATTTATAGCAGTGCCCAGGAGGCCGGGCAGCCTTCAGTTTGTGATATAAATGTTGAGGAATGTTGGTATATCGTGTACCCCAGGGCAAAAGAGCGGTGAGGGGGGGAAATCTGAGAGAAGCTGGGCCGATGAGGTATGTACCTACTTAAATTAGTACACTGACAGTGGAAAGAGGGATGTAAGACTTCAAAAATAAGTGAGATGTCCTGTTTGGATTATAACACAACCTTCCGAGAAGGAATTTTTTTAAGGAGCTAAGAGTTTTTTGAATTCTTACATATGAGTGTTGATTTACACTACAAAATGGGTTTTCAAAAATATTTTAGCTTCTGGTGGATTATGATGAGAATCAAAAGAAAATGGGCCACAGAGATATTTTTTCTGAAGTAGCACTGTGTCATTGACCTATGTCTCCTCCCTTCCTCCCGTGCCCCCACCTCCTCGGAGAAGGAGGAGGGGAGGCAAAATCAAGTGAAGTTGTATGTAATCTGCTGTAGGTTTGATGCCTTTAGTTTTTCTCTCTAAGGACTCACAATCTTTTTATAATATTTGATTTTAAAAGTGGGCAGAAGAGATTACGCTGTGCTGTTCTGCAGATTCTGCTGCAGAACTAAGTGTGCGTGTAATAAGAGCTGAAAAACTTACACAGACTTGGAGATTTTTTGTTTATTATCATCTGAAATAATAATTTCATGAAAAAATAAAAATAATCTATGTAAGACAGCATCTGTATTCTGAAGACCCTTTTAAATTGAAGTTCTGATGAATTGTTAGGCTGATGGTCTTTCAGCCACGTTTCCTACACTGAAGTATTAATGTTGGAATTCTGCAATTCCTTTTATAAATCTTTAGAAGTAATGTGGTAATTCTGCCTTTGCTGGGTTTTTTTGTCAGTCTAGAGTTACCAGGAAGGGTGTCGTAGCAGTGGTTTTGTCATGTGTGTTCAGTTGCTTTAGTAACTGGAAGAAAGGCACAAATTGATTCTTTTTTTTTTTTTTCCCTGTGTCTGCTATAAATTGTGGTTCATTACTGAATGCTGAATAGAATTGGTTTTAATTTACAGTGGAATCTTGCCAAGGTGTAATATGATGGAAGCAGCCTTTTAAAACTGGAAAAGAGTTGCATGATTTCATGTTTGATTTCAGTTTTATAATAAAGTTAGAGGGTTTTTAAATCTCTTACTTTTTAAGAGCGTCAGTCTGGTAGATGTCCATAATCCCATGAGGAATTTCAAACTAATGTGAAGAAAACAGCAATTAGACAACTTAAGTTTTTAAATTAATGGTAATTTATCCTATATTTTCATCAGAGGATAAAGGAACTGCAAATAGTGTTATTTTGTAGGCTAGAAATTAGCGAGTAATACTTTGAAATGGAAAACCTGTATGAATTCTAGGAGGTTTTTTCTGTGAAAATAGGTTTATTGACAAATAAGAGAAAGCTTATGAATGTTGTCTTTTACCCTGGAGAAAATAAAGTACTGGAGTAATTCAACTCTAGCTAATTGTATGCTCATAATGGAGTTTTATGTCTGTTCTCTTTTCATTTTTCATAAAGGTTTTTTGAAAGATAGATGCTTTAACATTCGTTTGGTTTTATTCAAGGATCCTTAATGAATTTGTATCTTGCTTCAAAAACAAGTTTTCCTTGTCTCGTTTTTTTCACATCTGCACAGAATGCAGCTTAAGCCTGCTCAAACAGGAAACCAGCCACCAATATTTGCTTTTTTTAGGCACAAGGCTTTTCTGGGCTTCATAAACTGTTGATATTAAGCTGAAATTGCGTCCCGGAAGTGCTGTATATTTTGTTGAGGGAACACCTGGCACAATTGAGGACAATAGTGGTAAATGACAAATATTTTAATTCATTTAAATGAAAACAATGTGTGATGCCAAGTTCTGCCTGCTTAGAGGTATAGTTTACAGGACGGCTACCCTTGAGCTTGCCCCCAGCTAGAGATGTGTTTGTAGAGGGATGCTGCTTCAGTGTGAAGTGATCCCAAGAGCCAGCATGTGAATTACTGATGAATGTTTGTTATGATGATGACATTGTCTTAGTGCTCAAGTGTTTGGTTTTGCTGTTACTTGTAACTATAACTCAGTTACAGGACTTGTTTCAGACCTGTGATATTTAAATTGAGGAACATACCACTAAAATTTAGGTTAATCTTAATACCTTTGGGACTTGATGATCTGAAATGCCCCTTCCAACCGAGGCAATTCTATGATTCTATCTAAAAAATAAATTTTGTTACTTTTTTAAAGAACAAACCTATGCCTTTGAAGACTTACACCATCATTGTATACCTTAAATATGGAGACCCTTTTACCTTTTGGAGGTGGAAAGAAAACCAGTCAAGTGCTTAATGGAAGGCTTATACACGTTTAATGTCCTTGTAGCTGTGTAGAAAACATCATGCCTCTCAAACAAAATTGTATTAACTTTGTTATACACAAAAAATGTATTTACCTTTGGAATGAATAGCTTATATTAAAAAAAACCCAAACCAGTAATATTTTTAAGAGTCTGTCATCGCTATAGAGCCTGCCAGTCTCTTTTTTTTGTGAATACTATTTGCAAACTTTTTACAAGTACTGCTGAATTGAAATTGTTATTCAATTGTTAAATTGTTAGACTGGTACCTGATGCCAAACTCCATGTATCAAACTTGAGTTCACACCAGAACTCATGTATGTTCTAGTTCTAGTATGGCGTTGGACACAAAAAAGGTTACTATTTTACAGATTTAATTAAATGACTTAAAACAGTTTACTAGAAATTCTTGTAATATGGTATCAGAATCATGATAATAGATTTTTTTAAAAACAGTTCCTCAAAGTGGTTGAAACAAAATGTGAATTGTCTTCTAATTAGTCATATAAAAGGAGAGCTGTAAATACAAGCATGCATATTTGTATCTGATCCCCCCAAATAAATATATGCTTATGTGTATATCTGATCCCCCAAAATAAACACATTGAAATGTTCTTAACTGTATATCATATTTTCCAGTGGTGTGTCAATAGCTGGCTACAGATAATTGTCAAGTGTCTGCCTCGTTGCATGTGTATATAGATATATTTAAATCAAATAACTTTAGGCAATGAAATAGTAAACGTAAACAATTTCAAGAAATATTAAAAAGAAATTTCCATATTATGCAGTGAAAGCTGCAAGATGTTATCAAAAGTATGAAGTGCTTAAACCTTCTGTGTCTCATGATAATATTAAAATTTTGGGTATGTACTATTCCCGAGTTCAGTAACAAAATGTAAAGAGGACAGAACTGTTTCTTTCCTGGTCTGGGAAAGATTGGCATTGACCTGATTTTTATCGTATTCAAATGTTGGTTTATTGCCTTTTTCAGATGAGTATGCAAATTTGTCTTTGGTCTTACAAGGCTGGCTCTTAAGGTAGAATGTCTGTCCCATTAAATAAAAAGAAGCAAAAAAAAAATAATGATGCAATAGCCTGCGGTAAGAGAGAGCCATAAAAGGTGAAGCAGGCAAAATGGGAGTAGGTGGTCAGCAGTACAGATTTTTTTTTTTTTTCCTAAGCAAAACAAAAACAGACCAAAAAAAAAATAATTCCAAAAGTCAAAATTAAAAAATAAAGAGCCAACCACCCTCAAACTGCGTACCACGTGGCTGTTGAGGATTTCAGGTTTGGCCCTAGTGAGCGTGTTCACGTCTCTGTTGCTGCACAACTTCATTTTGCCGATTTATGTATAAGGATGAAAAGATGTCTGTTCTTAGACGTTGTTGGACATGAAGCTCTTTTTGTAGGAGAAAAGAAAAATGTGAACAATGTTTCTAAAAGCCTTTTGTTGAATTTGCTTAAGCAAAATATGAAAAATCACATTGGACTGTACAGCTGCTTACAAAGATCCTTTCTTGACCATGAAAGGCAATGTCAAAGAAGGAAGTGTGAACCCAGCATTAGCTCAGCTTGGTGCAAGTTGTGAAGGAAAATCTTTAATTATTCTTTAGTGATCTTGTCAAAGCTAATCTTGATGCTCATCTGCTGTTTACCGCTTATATCTTTGCACTTGGGGTATTAGAAAACTTAAGCATATTCTTCCAAGTAGTAAGAAAGACCTATCTAAAAATTCAGTGGTAGTGGGGGGAAACAGCTATGCTTCACTTATTTTTCTGTGGAAACTTCTTCAAGCTACCAGTTGAAACTGCTCAAAACATTGTGGGTAGGCACAGAACAGTCTTAAATTAGTAACAAGGAACTCTGCTTAACTTCTATGCTTTTTGTTCTGCAGTGTGATGTTCAGGGTCAGAAATGCCTTATGTGGATCGTCAGAATCGCATTTGTGGTTTCCTAGATATTGAAGAAAATGAGAATAGTGGGAAATTTTTGCGGCGGTACTTCATTCTGGACACACGAGAAGACAGTCTGGTGTGGTACATGGATAACCCACAGGTGAGATGGTCTTGACAATAGTTACCTGGCTTCTGTTGATTTCCACTTTTTCAGATTTTTAACAAATTTACTTTAGAAAAATGTCGTTTAATATTAGTTTGTGGACCTGGAAGCGAGGGGAAAAAAGTTAATTACATAAGTGAAGGAATTGTAAATCGTTGTGTCTTCTTTCCTAATATGTGCAGTATTTTAAAGAAAAAATATAGTTCATAATTCTATTTAAAACATTACCAATTGCACTTAATAGTAAAACATAAAAAACAACTTGGAGATCAGTGAATTGAACATACGGAATCTAAGTACTGACGGGAGATTTAGGGATCAGAGGGGAATCTGAATTTGATCCCACATATAAATTGGTCATTAGTTTTGAATCGTGCTGCGCTATATTTATTTTCTATTAAGTGTCTTGAGTGTGTGTTACAGATTCAGATGAGCTGAATCACATACGAGTTTCACTACACAGGTCTTTTAATCCACCTCTAACCTCAGTGGAAGTACGGAATTTTCCTTGCATTGCACGGGCCCGGTAGCTGTTTCATATTACTTTACCTCAGCAGAATCACTCGTTGAAAAGCAATTTCTAATGATGCTTGCAATTTCGGTACAGCAAGAATAGTATATGAACCAGGAAAGCTTGTATCCATCATGATGGATGGCGTCCTTTAGGTAAAAGCTACTTCTACAATGTACATGCATCAGTGTGTTTTCAGGCATAGGGGAGAACAGGTAATTGCTGGGGGTCTGGGTACAGAGACAGTGAATGTGTAGGATCTAGGTCAGCTGGCAAGCGTCTGCCAGAGAATATCTGCAAGCCATTCTGCCAGGAAGAGCAGAGCTAAATGCAGTAGAAGTCTACTGTTCAAAGGAACAGAGGGAAAAAAATTTTAAATGATGTGCAGCTCGATGAATGTGCTTGTGACTGAAGCATCGAGCAGTTCTTACTGAGGAGAAAAAAAAAAAAGAAAGAATTTCTGGAAATGAGAGACCTCAAACATTTGATGTCAATGAGTGATATGAAGCAATTCTTTTTCTCAGTTTCTCCTGTGATATAACCAGGGCATGTGGGCAAAAACTTGAATGCTGTACAAATTCAAATTCTTCAGAAGTGTTAAGACTAATGATATTTGCAGTTGTTAGTTTAGGCTTTCTTATCTTTTTTTTTTTTTTGACGTTACCTTCTATGGGCAAATGAAAGAGTGACTTGCAAGAGGCAAGTTGAAGCTTCTTGATTTTCTTCCATTGCTCTAGTTTTGAAGAACGACGGAGTTTTTTTGTAGATCCACTGCGTGGAGACCATTCTTAATCCATGAAGTGATGGAACTCTTCACGTAGGATGAGTCCGCGGAGTGTGCAGAACCTCACTGGGCCCTTTGTTGCTGATAGAAGTGCTCTCCTTCTCTCTGTGAGAATCTGTTCAGCTGTTCAAAGGAATAATGTTTTTAAGTCCACCATTAACCACACATTATTATCTTAATGTAAAGATTATAAAATAGGTGTATGGTGGGATCAAAATCATTCTGATAAAGTAAAACTTAAATTTATTTATTTGAGCAGAATAGAAAGACTTTGGAAATTAAATTTCAGTGTTATCAGTCTATAATAAACCTGTCCTACTTACCTTTGAAATATGAATGGTGTATAAACCAATTGTCTGTCTTTCTGACTCTGAGTAGCATTAGGCTCCTCTTTGCCATGTAGAAGTTTATAAGGTACTAAGGAACAATTTTAGCTGCAGAAAGGATCAGTGAGCAGATGCAGTACCATTCCTATGGTCTCCAGTGCTGATATTGGAATATAAAGAGCCATTCCAAAACTAAAAAATGTAATGGAAAAAAGTATATGGAAAGCAATGCTCTATTTAAAGGAATAAAATTAGGAAGACTTTCACCAGAAAGAGTTAATAAAAAAGTTAACTATGGCTCATGATGCTCAGTTCTTTAACTGTTGTGTTTCTAGGCTACTGGCTCTTGTGAATTGCAATGTAAGAGCTAAGGGTAGTGTGCTAAGCAAGGGTGCAAAAGCAACAGACAGCTCCTTTTTGGATTGTAAAAAGACCTAACTGCAACTTCAGGAAGTGTCATGATCTTTCCCTGCAATAACTTAATATTAAATGATAAGACTATGATTTTTCGATCCATTCTGGAAAATACGTGAGACAGCCTTTGAAGTATCTGCCATAGTAGATGAATGTCACTTCTTGTCCCTTCCGCCCGCCCTAGTCAAAATATATAAGACGCCAACATCTGTTAAGGAAAAAGTATTCTTTCCGGATTTCCTGGATACAGACCTGCAAGAATCCTTTTTCCTCTAGTAAAATACATAAACCTCTGAAACAATTACTGTTTGTATTGTTTCTAGCAGTCTTTCTGTTTTTAGTTGATTAACAGATGTGTGTATAATAAACAAGCAGTTTAGATCCTGTTTCAAGTATACATTGTGTATTGTCTATAAAAACACACAGCATTTTCTTTTTGTTTGTGGAATTGAGTTATTTGCTTTTTATGTATAAACACTGACTGTGATATGAGAACAAACCAGTTTCACTTTGTAACGTATGGTTTGTTTCAGAATCTTCCCTCTGGATCTCCACCTGTTGGAGTCATTAAACTTACCTATATTTCAAAGGTAAGATAATAAGTGAGACATTTGTTGCTAAATTTTGGTCATAACTACCAAAGCTTCAACTTTAGACGATTTTAAAAGCTTGTTATGTAGTGCATGGGAACCTTTTTACTTGTCTGCTACTCCTGAATTTTAGAGAAGTGTTACAAACACTTCAATAGTGTCAGGTTAAAATAAGAACAGACTAATTACCATGTTGTCTAGGCTTGTTTTGTGACTTCAAGTGGCAGCTCTTTATCCTGTGTAGAATTAATATTTCTGAACTGTTTCAGTCTCTGAGTATTTGAATTCCTGTTAGTCTTGGAGAAGAGACAGGCCATTTGTGAAGTGGGTGTGACAGTCTGCAAGTAATAATGATCTTTAATAGATAGAACAGAAAAACGTCTAGAAAATACCTATTTCATTACACTCTATAGACACTCACTTCCAAATACGTCTGAAAGAAAACTATTAAAGAAAGTCTTCATGGTTAAATTTGTAGCAGATACTTCATTGAAGCAGAAACTTCAAATTTAGCCACTTGAAAGAGGGGAAAAAAAGTTGTGATATTTGACATATATTTTGTACGCACAGTGATATTTATATTCTTAATTCCCCTCCCAGGTTAGCGATGCAACCAAGCTAAGGCCAAAGGCAGAATTCTGTTTTGGTAAGTTCTTGTATGTGGCACGTGCATTGAGCATGTTCTTCAGAAATTCGAAACAAAGATAATGTTCTGCAACTCTGTTACTAGATACAGTTGGTAGTGTATTTTTCAAAAATAGCTTATATTCACTATTTCCTCTTTAGTACGAGGGAGGTGTTGGCTTCTTCCTAAGGTTTTTTTGTGACTTTTCACATCGCAGCTTAACGAGGAGTAGGCGAGGGCTGCTTTTCAGATGTTTGAAATTTTTGAGGCATTAATAAGCTAATCAAAAATGATGGGTGTTTTCAGAAACATGGCATGCCTGTCAGTTATGAAGACAAGCAATTTAACTATTTTATTCTGTATTATTAATAAAAGAGTTGATTTAATTGATGTAAAAATACTATCAGCCAATGTTCTTAGGTTAAATTTCAGCCTCTGTTGCTGCACCAAAGAAAAATAATTTGCTTGGGGTACCTTCTAGGTGTATTGATACTTAAACTTTTTTAAACTTGAGTAAAACTTTAGCTGATCATAAAAGCCACTATGTTATGTTTTCAGATTTTTATTTCTTATAAGTAATTTGTCCAGAACTTACCATAATTCCAGAATTTTTTGACAAGCAATTGGCATTCACAAAAGTACGTGTAGGGACTGGAATCAGCCTCTGCTCTGTTTATGAATAACCGTTCTTTATGGCTGCATTCACATAAGAATTTTAGCTCAGATGAAGGTAGTGAAAATGCCTGAAAGGTTTATGACAATTAGTTAGGGCGTCCTTTGCCACCTGCGGTGTTGTACAGGCCCAGAGAAGGCAGCTCTGCCAGTCTCTGCGTTGGAGCACTCTGTAAATCACCCTGTGGGTAAGGCTTCAGGGATTTGAGACGAGTACCTGGTGTGTCTGTTCAGTGCCATCTACAGATTCCTCTGCACATGCACATGTAGAGCTGTTTGCCTTCACCAGTGGTAGAGGAGTTCTTGTCAGTGGGCTGGCACTAAAAAGAATTAATGGCTTAAGATGCTGGCTGAAAGCTTTTAATATTTCTGATTTATTAAAGTGTTTTTGATACTTTTTAGAGGAAAAATTTA
>JAOXNO010000002.1:35114187-35135461 GCA_028565335.1 Limnodromus scolopaceus
GTGTCCAGAGAAGGGCGATGGAGCTGGTGAGGGGTCTGGAGAACAAGTCTTATGAGGAGCGGCTGAGGGAGCTGGGGGTGTTCAGCCTGGAGAAGAGGAGGCTGAGGGGAGACCTTCTTGCTCTCTACAACTCCCTGAAAGGAAGGTGTAGTGAGGTGGGGTCGGTCTCTTCTCGCAAGGAACAGGCGATAGGACAAGAGGAAACGGCCTCAAGTTGTGCCAGGGGAGGTTTAGGATGAATATTAGGAAAAAATTCTTCACTGAAAGATGGTTGTCAAGCATTAGAACAGGCTGCCCAGGGAAGAGGTGGCATCACCATCCCTGGAGGTATTTAAGAGCCAGGCAGACGTGGTGCTGAGGGACATGGTTTAGTGGTGGTTTTTGTCAGTGTTAGGTCGGCGGTTGGACTAGATAATCTGAAAAGTCCCTTTCAGCCTAGACCATTATATGATTCTATCTGTGTGCACCAGGAGAATGTCTTGTCCTTCAGGCTCAAACTTGGCTGTGAACAGAGTCCCCTTTTACCTCTGCTGGCAAAGCTGGGCATCGTGCAGGGCTGAGGGGACCAGGGAGGTGAGAGAATGAGCCTGAGGCCACAGCTGAGCAAGTTGCCAAGTGCCACCTTCACTTGGCCAGGAGGAAGCTGTCCCAGGCTGACTTTTGTGCTCTCGGGACTGTTTGTACTTCTTTGTAGACTGTTGTTGGGTTTTTTTGTGAAATAAGCAGTCCTGGGCATAGGAACTAGAATCACAGCAGAGTATAAAGTAGCTTTGTTTTTGTCTAGATCAGTTCAATTTCAAGTTTTGAATGTGCCACAGTCTTGCGTGGTAATTCAGCGTGTAAAGACAGTCTGTGTGTTCCTTCTTTCTGAAGGAATTTGGATGTCCTATGTAAATATCCAGTCAGTTGCTGGCTTGGATATTTTGGTGTGAGACTCTTGATCTCTTTGTTGAAGTCACTTCAAATTTATTATATTAATATTAGGGGTGAAAGGATAAATGAAAATGTCTTAGGTAGCCAATTAGTGCATTTCTTAGGTTACAGATGTTTGCCTCTTGCACAAACTCAGAAATGTGAGTAAACATTTCAGATCAAAATACTTATTGGGAAATTAAATTCCTCTGGTGTTTTGATTGCTTTAGTTCCACATTTGAGAGGATTAGCTAATCTTAGAACCATAAAATGGTTGGGTTGGAAACGATCTTAAAGATCATCCTGTTCCAACCCCTTGCCAGGAGCAGGGACACCTCCCACTAGACCAGGTTGCTCAAAGCCTCATCCAACCTAGTTAATGATAATTAGAAATAGGTAGTTGGAGTAATTTTGGACAGAATTTAGCTATTATGTGTAGGAGGCAGTACAGAAGGTCGATATTGTAAGTACTGGAATGTGAGTGCAGATGTCATACTGCTCAGGCATCCTAGTTGACAAAAGCCACAATACAGTAGCCATGTATTTGTGGCCTTTCTGTGCTGGCTCTACAGGCACCGGGGCATCTCCAGTCTAAAGCATTTGTTGGTAAAACTGAAAGCAAGAGAAAAATAAAGAACCAGTTCTTCTGCAAGTTAGAAGTGCTTCTTCAAGATCACTTGCAGCAGAGCTGGGAATTGATTTTTAGATTTCAAGGCAACCGGTGAAATGTCTTTATTGTCCCAGTTTTCTTCTGAGAACTGAAGCGTAGCCATTGCAACAAATTTTCATGTAAGCTATTTCTAGCCTTTTACAATTAGAGAACATTTGTTAAATCCTGCTGAAGACAAATTAAAAATGCTTGAATAGGGCTTTCTTTAGGTACTCATAAAACTTTTCATGTTAATTATTGTATTCCACCTTTAGGTACCAAAGCAGTCTGATCCTCTGTGTCAAATGGATAATGCAAATCGTCAAGCTGAAAGCCCAGGTGGGAAGAAGCAAGTGTCTTACAGGACAGAAATTGTCGGCGGAGTTCCTATCATCACACCTACCCAGGTAATACCCTTAAAACAAGTGTGAAATTATCTGATAGAGGAAGTTTTGTTGTTTTACTGGTGAGAATAAGTTATATATCACACTGTAGCTATCAGCTTCTCACCTTGCTCAGAGGACTTATACTTTGATGTGCACTTTTAGTTGATACTGACTGGGTTTTTTGTTTTGAGAATTTTATTCCCTTTATAGAGAATTATACAAGACTATAAGGAATTATTTGAGTATTGATTTCTAATCACAGATATCAGTTAGTATGCTGAAAATGTATTTTTGTGTTTTAAATTAATTGTTGGTATTAAAAAACCAGAACTTTGGCATTGCTAAAAGTTAGGAAAAGTGGGTAAAAAAGGAGGTGATTAAGTCCGCTGATTAATATGTACGCTATGTTTTTAGAGGTAGTGGGGATGACAGCAGATTAAACTACAGCAGAAGGGTCTTGTGGTGTGTGTGAACAATAAGCAAGTGAAATTCAGTGGAAATAATGTAAGGGATTCTGGGAAAAGAAATCTGATTTTAATAGAAGATACTGGATTGTGAAATAACCATTTCCACTTGAGCGAGAGGTAAGAGTTACAGTCACACTAGGAAAACATCATCTCAGCATTCAGTAACAGTGGAGGAAAAACCCACAAGTATTGGGCATTACTGGAAAAAGAGTAAGGAGCAAAACAGAAAATATCTTTGTTGCCGTATAAGTCCTGTCTGTGACCACTTTTTTTCCTCATCTTAAAAACTAGAAATGGAAAGGTTCAGAGAAAGATTTCAAGGATGGTTGGTCCACCAAGGATGATTGGTGGAATGATCTCCATGTGAGGAACAACTGAGTAGGCTGGTACTCTTCCATGTGCAAAAGAAAGAACTAAAGGACGATGTAAGAGCTCTATAAAATCACAGTTGGCAGAAATGGATGGTGTAAACTTTTTTTCAGTCTGAAAGCTATGGGCTTTTAAACAAAGCTAATGGTGTGGTGTAACGAGCTGAAACAAAGGGAGGGAGCTCTTCTTTCAGCGAGTAATAAAATATAAGGTACTCCTTGCCAAAAGATGGCATGGAAGCAAGAAACTTTTCTGAGTTTGAGAGACTGGACAAGTTCATGGAAGAAAAATGTATGCAGTGTTGAAGATGTAGACCATAGGCCTGTATCAGTTTGTGAAAGTTCCCTGAGCTGAAAATAGTTACAGATAGGATTAATAGCATGTAAATTATGTGTATACCCATTTAAAAAATACTGCATTTAAAAAGTTGATGATTTCTGATGTATCTTATGAAAGAGCTTTTTCTTTGCTGTAGGCACCTCTAGTATCTTGTCAATAGAGTCATGTTACGAGTTTGCATTAAATACATGCATATATCTTGTTTATAGGTTGGTAACATTCTTCACTGAGTGTCTGTCAATATTGTTTGAGAATATTCAGCACTTTCCTATTGTAGTTTCTAAATGGAGCTTGCAAGTGCTCAACCAGAACCCTTGGAGAGTCTCATTCGTTGTCTCTAGAAATCAATTTAAATATTTTTTCCTATTATAATAAATACAGTTATTCTTTCACCTTTAGAAGAAAATGAATGTTCTGAACTTTCCTGCTTTTTTCTAGAAAGAAGAAATCAGTGAGTGCAGTGAAGGGGGTGATAGGAATTATTTGAAACGGTCACAAAGTCACCTTCCATATTTTAGTGCTAAGCATCCCCCAGATAATGCTATTATCAAAGCTGGCTACTGTGTAAAGCAAGGAGCAGTGGTAAGTATTTGAGATCAGTGTGTTTAATCAAGAACAGTGGTCCAAAGGTGATAGTTCTACTTGCCAAGTAGATGATTAAAAAAAAGACATAATTACCAATAACTTTAGCCATTCTTAATATTGTCAGTAGTTCTAAAGATAAAATTTACCCTCCAATTGCATGTAATTTATGTCTGTGTTACTTCTTTTCATGACCTCCTTCAGTGTTATGTTGTTGGAGATGTTTTGGAGAGGAAAAGTTGTAGACACAGGGACTTTCACCTAAATTAAGGCAGAAGTTCAATGCCTGCATGCTTTTTAAATCACTAAGATGTGATTTAAAGCTCATTTTTCAGTTCAGAGGAAGAATTGTACAACTTGTCAGACTGATCAACACAAGTGGAACTAATCATGCCATGCCTTGCTAAAAGAAGGAACAGATAGTTGAGATTAAGCAAGATATATGCATGCTTCATAAGTCCTCAGACTTATTTTATCTTGGGTTATGAAGATTCTTTTTGTAACATGCCTTTTTTTAGTTAAAAATAAACTAGAAAGCTTTAATGTACCGTCTTTTAACATTTCTTATGGGGTATTGTGCTGCTGAGTTGCTAGAGTTTCAGTGGAGATTGTTGAAAATAATTTGTATAATAGAAAGTATTTGCTTCCAGAATTTTTAATTTTTGCAGTTTAAAAAAAATTTAATTGGGCAAAGTCCTGCTGGATTAATTTGGGGGCATTATATATATATACAGCCCACGTAAATAAATATATGTAATATATAAATATTATAGATGAATATTTTTAAATAAATAGGAATTATACAATATCATATAAATATAGGCTGGAATTATAAATATGTATATTAATATTACTAATATATAATATGTAAGTATATTTTTTTTTATGTATAAAATATATAAATATTTATTTTCCTTTAACAGATGAAGAACTGGAAGAGAAGATACTTTCAGTTAGATGAAAACACAATAGGATATTTCAAGTCTGAACTGGTAAGTTTCCAAATGTGTGTTATTCTCCAGAGATACTTGCAAGAAAATCTGAAGAAATGTATTGTATTTGAAAAGGCTGCTGTGCTGATTCTGCAACTCTTAGCTATGTCCTGTAATAACTTTTCTTGATTGGGAATAACAAAAATTAATAGGGCAGCTGTGAAGTCAGATTTCAGTCTTCTGTTTGGGACCCCATCTGTAGGGCACTGAGGAACAGTAATAGGATATCTTTTACCATCACCTTGATTTTTGTATTAATATCTTATGTCACTTTGTATTCACTTATAATTAATTGTATTCTTGAAACAGCTAATCGTGTGGAGAGGCAAAACTGTAATCTTGCAATTCTTCATTTAAAGTTAGGATTATAGGGTGTCTTCTCTTACAAATGATGGGATCTTTTCCCACACACTTGTTTTACCAGGGCAGCCAAGACAGGCAGAGATCTCTGCTTTTCAGAAGCAGTGCTCAGAGTTTATTTCGATTTCATGATCTCTCTTCTCCACTCATCGCTCTTGAATCTTTTGACCAGTTTTGACCAAATGTTCAGGTTTCAATTGAACATGAAGTGGCTGATACTGGAGATAGTCTGGTATGCCCAGAAGGGAATCCCACACTTACTAAACATGGGAACATCTGTACATGAAGAATAAATTCTGAGTTGTAGAGTGTTATAAATCAAGGAAAATTGAGTTTACAGGCCAACTGTAAGATGCAAAATGTAAAGCAGCCAAATGTCTGGCTGTTTCTGAAGAGAACTTTTGCTTACCTTTAATGAGGGAATACAACAGTAGCAGGAGTTTGATCTTGCATTATTGTCTCTGTTAAGTTGTCAGAATAACATAATTCTGACACACTGCCTATAATAAACCCTCTGTTCTCATTTTAAAATAAAATCTGACTGCAGATTGCTCACAAGTAAATTCTAACTCAATGAAGAATTGAGGGAGTATACTAGAAAGCTGCCTTGAAAGTCTCATTTACATAAGTCTGCTGCCATCAACTGTCCCGACCTCTGCTTTTTGACTATATTCTAGTTGTTAGATATGCTCTACTGAAATATTTTTGTCTTTTTTTTTCAGGAAAAGGAACCTCTCAGGGTTATACCACTTAAGGAGGTCCATAAAGTTCAGGAATGCAAGCAAAGGTGAGGAGAGAAGGATGGATGTGGTTACATGGGATGTAGTACACTGCTTTTTCCTGGCTGGACTGCTCATTAGAAACAGTGGAGAACTCTTTAATAACTTTGGTTGATGTGTGCATGTGTGATACTCTGTACTTATAGCACAGCAAGTAGTTTTGTGCATAAAACTGGTTTTGAGCGTTCTGCATTAGTGTGTGTTTCAAACTTGTAACGTTCAGTAGAACGTAAATGCGTTTGCCAAGGGTGGAACAAAGGAGTATTGTGCAGTCATGAGTTAGAGGGATGCGTGGATGTTGTCTGACTTGAGACAGCAATTTTAAGAGTCTGTATTCTGCTTACATAATCTCTACACCTTTAGAGGACATTACCTTATGTTAAATGTCTGAATTTAGATGAGAGCACTCTTCCTCCTGCAGTTCCCTTCCCACCAAATGGCAATATACTAAAGAATTAATTGCATTTGTAGTAGGTTGGGTTTTTTTAGCAGGCGGTTGCTTAGGACTAATACTTTGCAAAGACATAACAAAATATAAATGTGAAATTTGACAGAACAATAAATATTTTTAAACTTAACATGATACAGTTTTAAATGTTCTAATTAAAAATATATATAGTAGCACACATGCCAATGATTAAGAGTCTTAGGACTAAAATGAGTAGGAGAAGATTATTTTCTTTTTCTATTTAGTATTTACAAAAAAAACGAACAGTAGAACAATAAAGACATTCAGAGGTCTTCAGACAACAAATGCTCTGGTTCTCTGCACATCTGAGAGTCCTTTTTAAATAGAAAGTTGTTCTTGCTGTTGAAGTATTTGTTGTTGTTTCGTTTACAGTGATATAATGATGAGAGACAATCTCTTTGAAATTGTAACAACTTCTCGAACCTTTTATGTACAGGTAATTTCCTTTTTTCAACTTTGGGCAAAACCAGGAGACTGCCACAGTCAAAGCAAAGAAGCACTTGCTGTTTCGCTTTTTAAGTTGTATTTAATTAGGCCATGATTTTCAGAAGGAATGTGATCTTCATTGTGTTTCAGAAAGATGCATATAAGAAATATTCCACGTAACAGCAGCTGCTATGTTGGTAGTGTATGAAAGCAATACACAATAAATCACAATGTGATTTTGTTGGCATTTGAGTCTTCAAATTCTGTAGGATCAACTCCTACAATATTAAAAATTTTTATTTTGAAGTATTGAATTTTTAAGTGTAATAATTGAGTTCTCAGATTCAAGTTAGTTGCCACATTAAAATGTCTACTAAATTTCAGTACCTATTTGGTAATATGTATCCATATGCACTTTATTCACTGCATCCTTACCGAGTTCTCTCTTAAATGTTTGGATATGATGCAAATCACAATGACTTGCTTTTCTAAGCTCTGTGGGAATGTGATGCTCATAGCTCTGGAAATAATTTTTGAGTTCAAGTTGAGTTGTTGTGCATAATTGTAGAGCTGACCCCTAACAGAGACTGATTTTTATTTTACTGTAACTCTTCAGTAAATACCTCATAGAAGTAAAATGCAACAGCGACTGAAAAGTACAGAAGTTATGTCTTTGACCAGAGTCTGCTGAGAGGGGTCAGCAGATCTGCTGTAAGAATTGCTGTGGGGGCTTTAATTTTTTTGTTGGCTGAAAGTAAAAATTTAAGTCTACAATATGTAAAGAATATCAAAATACTTAATTCTTGCTTATTAATTTATATCATTATATAATAGTAAATTCAAAATAAGATTTTAAGAAATGTCTGGGTTAAGAAATGGAATTCCCTGTGGCTTTAAATAAGACTATTGAAGTAGGGTAAGACTGTCACTTCAATGCAGATGCTCAGGATACTGGGAGAGTTGAGAGCCGATTATGTTAAATATAACGTGTATTGTTTGATCCAGGCGGACAGTCCCGAAGACATGCACAGCTGGATAAAAGCAATTTCTGGGGCCATTGTAGCACAGAGGGGACCTGGAAGATCAGCAGCTTCCGTATGTTATTCTGAACCTCAGAGAAAATGTGATGAGTTGATGTTCATTTGTGCACGTGAACTTGTAGTTGTTTTTCCCTTTGCCCTGTCCTCTGTCCTGTCCTGTAGTAACGTGGCACCTTTGCATGAACTTTCTTACAGACTGGCATAAAATATCTTGCATTTTTAATAGAGCGCTTATCTTAGTCTTACATGTATGTAACTTTATGTGCATTGTATTGTCTTGAACGGGTAGATAATGCAGGTGCTAACCTAGAAAAAACTCTTTTGAGTTCAGTATGGCCTTTGTCACTGTGCTGCTACTAGTTTGGAAGTAAAATTGAAACTTTCTAATTCCTGCGAGGTGTTTCTAATTGCTGAATTTTGCAATCAAATGACAATATCCTAATTTGTTTTTAACAACTCTCACTACTGAATTGTCTTTCTGTTGTTGATAGCTTATTGTATACACAGATACAGATTCAAATTTAAAGTAACTTCTCTGAGATCTCTGCTCGCATGAATTAGTGTTTGCTGTTGGAAACGTAGTGTGAACACCATCCAGCATCACTGAACTGAGGCACTGTGACGAATCTGAATATTTGTGAAGCCATGTGGATGCCAACATTTCGTACATACTTGTATTTAAACTGTAGTAGCTGTTCAGAACAAAGAACTTGTGAATGGTGAAGGTTACTGTAGTGTCACAGTGTCTCCAAGTATGTCCAGATTTAACAAATGGAATACTTCACAGTTCAGATGTTGCAAGCTATGGTTTTCACTTTCTGGCTATGGGACGTTTTGAAATATGCTGAATATATCATTACCCCCATAATCTGAAACCTAGTAATTTAAATCTGGCCTTTCACTGCAATTTGCATTGATACTGCGTTACTGTTAACTCGGTCTAAACTCTCAATTATTTTTTGCAGCTGGGAGCTGCTTCCTGCTTTTAAATACAACTTCCCATTGTAAATTTAATTTTGGGGGGAATGAAAATATGCAGATGACTTTTCTTAGTGTATGCCTTTTTTGTGTGGGGCTAACTGAGCAATCTAGCGATTAGTGTCTGCATCACTTCTTTCTTTTTTCCCCTCTTTTCTCTTCTTTCCCCAAGTATAGGTTACTCTAATCTTAGCTTTGCACTGTGTTCCAGATGCGGCAGGCCAGAAGGCTGTCGAATCCTTGTATACAGAGGTATACATCAAGAACTGGTGAATGCAGCACGTATGTGGGCTCTCATGTAAACTTGCCTTCTTAACAGAGGGCTAGGACTAGAGACTAATTTGCACTATAAAAAAACTAAAAATAATGCTACCTGTTGTCACTACCATTACTGAAAACTAACTCATAAATTATATCATTCACTTACGGGTTTGCACTGTTTTTTCTTACTTTTAAAAATAATTGGAAATTAAAAATGGCAAAAACATGTATTTATACTTCAAAGCATACTATGTATTTAAATGTAAGTTATGTGATGTCATTTTAACAGGAAAGTATTAAAACTAATTTGCATGAGAGTTCATATTTCCATTTTACTTTACATTTTTTTGAAACTGCGCAAAAGCAAAATTAAATTTAAGCTACCCACAAACTAATACAGATGCGTGCACACAAACTGCACGTTATAACTCTAGTAATTGGAAGGATAATATTGTAGCCTGATTTGCATGGCTTATAAGTCTCTGCATGAAATTCTTAGTTCAAACGTAGAAGTATTACACTGTATAATCAGTATACTGTTCAAAGCAGTACACCTTAGGAGGAACACAGCAGCGTAGTCCCTTCTCTGAAATTACAGTCAGTGTGGGTAGTAAAAGCTGAGTGTCCTTCAGTTCAATTTAGCAAAAACTTTATTTTAGAAAACTTGTCCTAATACCACTTACTTTTGTCCTATTTGTTGAAATAAAATCAGTAATAACAATAAGAATAGTATGTAAATCGCTAAATCATATGTTCTGCTATGGTAAATGTTTTTATTAAAGTGGAATATCCTCAGGTATGAAATAAGGCAATGTAAATAACGTGAAATACTTCACTGAAATTGAACGCAAAACTGAAGTCCAAAAGAAATTGCACAGCTCCTTCACCCAATAATATTAGCTAATTTATAAAAAGTAGTGTAGTATTTGGCAGAATCCATTATGATTAAATTCATGAATTCATGTCATAGCATTCTAAAAGACACCTGGAAAACTGCTGTGAAAACAACAAGTATTTCATTTAGGATGTATATTTGCATCTTGGACACACATCTGATGATTATTTTTTTTTTGCTAACAAATGTGCTTGAGAAGTGACTTGATTTGTGTGCACACATGGGTTGGCCGATTTCCTTAGTCCATGTACTAACACCGGTGGTGGCAGAAGCGGCAGCAGCCGCAGCTCCTAACGCATGGAGGGGGGAAGCATTCACTGCACCATCGCACGTCATTTGGATCATATCATTTCATGCTGTATCCAGCGCTGGTTTAGATATCCCTGGGTATTTGAGACATCCACAAGGACGGATAGATACAATGCAGAACCTGAGGAACTTTTTGTTCTGGAGAAACAACTTAGGCCAGGCACATCCTGATATCCTAGGACATCTAAAATGGCATTTTGTGCCTGTGCTCTAGACATCTAAACCATTCCTAGCTAGCCTGGGAATTTATTTCTATCAGTAGGTAAATGGTGGACTGTTTATTTCACTCTATCAATCTGATAGACCATACATAAAGGTCAACAGAATGAGAGTTAACAGTAATAAACCCAAGAAAATAACTTGACAATTAGAAGGAATATCTTAAAGATCAGTTGCTTTTCTAGGTTCATTAACTTTGGAAATTGTTATACAGTCTTGATAGCATAAAATAGTTACTGTGGTTGTTTGATCCCTGGAACCAATTTCCCCAATTTGTTATTGGGGAGATTGGTACCCCAAGAAGAGGGAACAGTAAAATGTTCATTACTTCAGGGTTTAGGATGAGTGCCAATGTATATGAATACGTTCCAATACATTTTTCTCTTGGAAAGATGTTGCTTTCAGTGGTGTTTAAAGTTTGTATCTTCAAAAGGTTACTTAACATCTCAGTACAATGAGAAGCTTCAGTTTTCTGGACTGTATTATAAAAGACTAAAGAGCTGCTGAGCTTGATTTAAGACATTTAATTTCCTCAAACGAAGAAACTGATGTTGCTGTCACACCCTGCTGTAAGCTCACATTTAATAATACACCGCCTTGAGAAGGCACCTGCCTCCTGCTGCTGTGGCTGATGCTTCGCTTTGTGTATTTTCTGTCTTGATTTATTTTGATTTTTTTTCTGAGAGTGAAATCTTAAAATGCATCTTTCCAACATGACGTCAGTGACTCCGTCTGACACGTGCTCTTCTTTTCCAGGAGCATACCGAGTCTTCTGCCGAACCCAACCATGCTCTCCGTTCTGCCGTCCCAGCCCCAGCCACCTCACATTCCGCAGCCGCTCACGGCAGCCCTCTGGTCCCAAACCCTCACGCCAAATACCCTGCCTTGGAGAAGCGAGGATTTCACGAATCTTTTACCAAGGCCAAGTCAGGGAGCTACAAGATCCAGGTTGTCGCTCCAAGAGAATCAGCTTCCAAAGTGACTGAACAGGGCCTCTGGGAACCCCAAAGTAAAAATGGCACTCAGGAACAGGATCCTGGCCTTGTGGATCTGGATGATGCAAGCCTTCCAGTTAGTGATGTGTAGTGATGGAAGCGTTTGGAGAATGATCCATTTGTTCGGTCCTCTAATTTCCTTGCTCGGACTTTTAACCAAAGAAAATTATAGGAAAGGAGAACAAAAAAACCGGAACACTGATTTTTATATATATGTATGTGTGTGTTTCTGGGCACACATGTGTATATATAATGTGTTTATATATTGCCTTTCAGCTGAAGGTCAGAAATGGACCTTACGTATTTTCTCAAAGCCTGATAGTAAATCACTTACTAGGGAGGGGCCAAACTGCACAATTTAGGAGAAAAACAAAAAAACCCAAAAGACAAAAGCAAAAAAGTACTTGTGCAACTAAGCAAGGTACCGGCAACTTCTCATTCCTAATCTGGCCAATTTACTAAATTTACAACTAATGCTCTATTGTGGAGAACTTATTGCCAACAAATGTGATTCTTTAGTTTCATTTTGAACTACAGTAAGATTTTGGGCATGGATAAGAATTGGTTCTCTCCATGATTTTCGGATACCAGGAAATACACAAAATGTTTTTTCTGCTCTCTAGTATCAACAGTGTCAACTGATTTGTTACCAGAACAAGAATTCTGAACTCCCTTGGAATTCTAATTGTGGTGCTGTAAAATTTCCACTAAAATAATATTTTGAGTAGTCAGCCTATTTTTAATGCACTCCTAAAGGTGGGTTATAACTTTTTGCACATTTGGATTTTAATGGAATGCATGTCACGAATGGTGTTTTGGAGGGGGGAGAAGAGAAATTGGACTTTGGAATTTGGACACTTTAGATCTTTTGAACTAAGTCGGGTTTATATTGTGTTACATTAGGCTTTGCAGCAATTATTTTTCATAAATGTCTAAACGTATCGTTTGACTGTTTTGAGAATGGTTTTCTTATCAGTGCTTTGTGAACAGTTCTTGTTTCTATATTGATCAGTGGAAGACCTCGTTTAGTTTTGTCATTATTGGTACTGAACTGTTCATAGTCATGCAATCGTGGCCTATAACTTTTGGTGCACTAAGGATCTTAAGTGCCTGTGTTTTTTCTCACATTGTTGAAACACTTGGGTTCGTTACGTACACAGACCGTTCTTAAGGGTTTTGAATGTTGGCTTGGAGTTGCTCTGAATGGCATGGTTGGAAACAGCTATTTAAAACAGAAAACTTGTGCTAGGGATACCAGTGTTCTGGTATTGCACCTACTAGCTGTGCAATATATGGGTTTTTTTTTTAAAAAATGAGTATTTGTTGTTTGTGTACACTGTGTTACGGGGCTTCAGTGATGCAAATGAAAAGAACCTTTACATTTCAAGTATTGGATTAGATTGAGTGTCTACTTTTCATCATTTTTGAAAAATGTTTGCTTTAATCAAAACCCCACAAATATCTCATGCTGCTGCTTATTGTGATTCAGATTGTCCACCTTTGTGCTATTTTTTTTTTTTGTCTACTGGAACCTAAGATACATATCATACAAGTCCATCTTCTCTCCAACTTCCAAACAGACTTCCTGCTTGAGAGATATGGATGGCTTTACCACAATAATTTGTTGATCCACAGATAGAATAATTGGTGTCATATAAGAATGAAATATAGTCTAATTTCAAAACCTTAAATTATATCAGCACCTTCTTTTTTTTTTTTTTTCTTTATCCATAAGCTAACTAATCACTGTCTCAAGGCAGTGGTGTTTGTAAATTACTGGTTTTGTTTGACTCTTTAGATATATGTGAAACTAGCACAGAATTGGAAGTTACTGTAAATGTCTGAACTAGTATTGTTAGGTTTTAACTTCTATAAAGATATAAAACAGTAGCTCTTTAAAAGCTTATTTTTTCACAAGTACATTCTGTGTGGAAGACACTTTGCATTGAAATATTTTTACTGTAGTCTAATATCTGAAATCACGTCTCTGGTACAGCTTTCACACTGCATGTTCATTTTACTATGTTTTGGTATTGGCAATTTTACACATTGGGTGAAGGTAAAGCAGCTCCGTTACGGGACTTACAAAAAGAGGAAAAGAAAAGAAAGAAAAAAGAAAAGAACTACTGTTGTAGTTCAGTAGCATAGGGAAATATTTGTGGTTGGTAATTGTCAGGGTGTCCTATTTATCAGTACTTTTATAAATCTATGAAAATTGTTAAATTATTTTAGAAACAGTGCTGTAAATATGTCACATTTAAATTGTCAATAAATCAGTTTGGGTAACTTAAAATAACATCTGACTGAGTTTCCTTGCACCATGTTAAATATTTATCAGAAAAATGCATTCCATTTTAGCACATAAGAGGTCAGATTATCTCTTACGCAGCTAGAATGTCTTTTTAATTCTTCAAATCTGGTCAGGTTGTGTAGCCTAAGAAAGAAATTGAGCACAATGAGCTGGTTTTACTGTTCTCAGTTTCTTTTGTGGAATTTTTACATGTTATGCAAGGGAAGTTTATCAGTTTTCTTTTTTAATCAATGGAAGGGAGGAGATGATGCATTGTAATGTCAAGTTAACCATTTGGGAACACTCAAGCACTGTCTGAAAGGGGGGAAAAAAAGAAACAGACCCACAAAAAAAAAAAAATAACATGCCTTTTTCTGGCACTATATTATTGCATAACAAAGTTTCTCTCTTGGAAATGCTTTCCTGGAATAACGGCACCTGTATGGTATCTGGAAGCTCCTCGCTATCCGTACAGCAGAGTATGATCACGCTTGAGTGACTGCATTTCTCAAGTCCATTTTTCCCTTCGTAAAGTGGCACAGGTAATCTGTCTCAACAGTATGCAAGCTCCAGATAAAGAAGGGTAATTGAATGAGATATTTTATATAGGTAGCAAAATTCCAGCTTGTCTGGCTGTGAACTGTTCCAGGTATGTACACAGCTGCGGTTATGCTGGTGTCAAACTGTGTCTGCTGCTGCCCCCAGCATTTTGTTCCATAACATCCGACTTCTCCAGGAGTCACTGAGTGTTTGGAGGTTGGTATGAAGTAGGTAATAGTACCTTTGGTTAGCCCATCTCCATTTAAACTAGACATTTTCAGGTTTATCATGACAACACTAACTTCCAAAAGCAGCTTGATTGCGGCGGTATGGAGTTGATGTTTCAGTGAGGTCGTTGGTACACCAAGTTCAGCACAGGAAGGACAGGGACCTGTTGGAACAGGTCCAGAGGTGTCCACAAAGACGCTTCGGGGGCTGGAGTCCCTCTGCTGTGAGGACAGGCTGAGAGAGTTGGGGGTGTTGAGCCTGGAGAAGAGAAGGCTCCGAGGAGACATTGGAGCCCTTTCCAACACCTCAAGGGGACTTGTAGGAAAGATGGGGGCAGGTGTTTGAGCAATAGGACAAGGGGTAGTGGCTTTAAACTAAATGATGGTAGATTCAGACTAGATACAAGGAAGAAATTTTTTATGCTGAGAGTGGCGAGACACTGGCCCAGGTTGCCCAGAGAGGTGGTGGATGGCCCATCCCTGGAAAGATTCAAGGTCATGTTGGACAGGGCTTTGAGCAACCTCATCTAGTGGAAGATGTCCCTGCTCGTGGCAGGGGGGTGGATTAGATGATCTTTAAAGGTCCCTTCCCATCCAAACCATTCCATGATTCTAATCCCGGTACAGCAATACAGTTTATTCTTCCTAGTAATAAATGTCAGAATAAAAAGCAATTGTTAGCTGCAACTGAAACTCACTTATAAAAGCTGAAAATACCATTTCTAGTTCATCTGTTTTATCACATGCATCTCTGCTGTTTAGCTTTCAACTTTTTCTAACCCTCTAATTATTTTCACAAAAATCTTAAGTTATTTTTCGCAGCCCCTTGAGACCTGAACTGTGGTCCCTGAAATGACTCCCATGCTGTGTCTTCACTGTGTGCCGTCTTGCGGGTTTTCATTTGCCATGTGCTTGCTGCTGCCCCTTTACTGAAGAGGGAATTGAATTTTACGGTGTTAGATTTAAACCCACCATATTGTAGTAAGAAACTTGCAGAAATTCGAGTGCTAAACCTGCAATCCACGAGCCTGAAGGTAACTGCCGAAGGGCAACGGGCCAGAATATAGTGAAATAAACTGGCTTTTGCCTTACCCTCATGGAATAACAGGATCTCAGCACCACCTAGAGGTCGTGCTCTAGCTTTAAAAGGGATCCGAGTCAGGCATTTACACTTTAAGTGTGTTTATGAATCTTAAAAAATTAGTTTGGAAACTCCAGTTGTGAAGTCACTGGGCTATTCAAAGTTGATTTATTATTTTTTTTTAAATTCCCATTCCTTGTAAGCTCTGAATAGCTCTGGCGGCAAATCAGTTGATGACAAAACAAAATGTTCTTGTTTATGGTACCAGTTTACTCCTGAGGAAGCTGTGATGTTGTAGGAAAAAAAAAGAAGTTAATAATCTGTTAACTTGTCCAGTGAATAATGAAAGTGTGAGGCTTCTTGTGATGCTACTGGCTGTGGAAAGCAGTTACGGGCAATCGGTGTAGTCAAAAAAGAGTTGAAAAAGGAGAAATTGAAGAAATGACACTTTGGGGAATCAGTTTTTTTTGTACTGCAAACTGGCAAAACTCCAACCGCAGCCCTAATGAAATGTATCGATGATAAAGAACTGATGTTTTCCCATGATAAATCAGCACAAGAGGGGCCTGTTGCTAACGGCTAGGTACTCGGTCTGGTAAGAGTAGTTTGTTTCGAATGGAAAGCAAATACGTGCTCGATGATTGTGCAAAATGCTCATGCCCAAAACATTAACTCTTGCTTGAAAGACGTGTATGTCTGGCAGGGAAAGGCAGTAACGTTCTGCATTAACAGGTCTTGAGCTGACCTAGGTGAATTTCAGCTGTTGGAGTTAAAAAACCCTGGAAAGCGCCTGGGATAACTGGTTATCCAGAATGATGCAGCTGGTCAGAAGGACCTTTAAAATGTCTCGTCCGACCACAACCTCTTCACCTACTGGGCTGGACAGGACGCATCGCTGCTGCTGTTGGTAGGCAAAGTAACGCGGCACAAAGACGGGAGTCTGGAGGCGGAATAGTCGGGGCTACAGACTGAAGGAGGGGACCCAACCGGTCTGAAACTTCATTTTTTTTTTACTGAGCTGCCATTTTATTTGACTTTGAGGTTTTACAATTGCATACGTAGGTTCAGAAGTCAAAATCCTGCGCGGAGACGAGTTAAAAGCGCATCTGGCGTCACCGAGTGTCTCCTGTCATAAAAATCATAGAGTCACAGAAAGGTTTGGGTTGGAAGGGACCTTAAAGATCATCAAGTTCCAACCCCCTGCCCTGGGCAGGGACAAAATGGCTGGAATAGTAGAAAATGCTGATATTCAAAGCTAATTTTTTAGGCTTTATAGGAAGTCTACATTATAATGGGTGGAGAAATTAGTAAGCACACCAAAAAGGTGCACTCTGAAGGTGTGGGACAGAAATATTGCTGGTCTTATAAAGATTCTGTATTAATTTGAGGTGGGAGAGAGGGGAGAAAATAAAGAACAGGACATTTGGACAGGGCATTTTTAGTCTAAAAGTTAAAATTAAATTAAAAAATAAAGCCACCTGCGCTATGTATGGTTTGACCTTTTATCGGTTTTGTTTCATATCTTAATATTCATCTGTATTTTGGAGCACAACCTATATGACTCTTTGATGCCCTAAGCCAGGAAGCTGCTGCAATACTTCTGAGATCTTCCATTGGAGTAACGATAGAACTGTCTCGGATGGAAGGGACCTTTCAGATGGGGGAGTGATCTGAAGGTAAGGAAGGTGACTCTCTGGAGGAGCTGGGTGTGAGTCCTGCTCTGGATCTGAATCACCTCCCACATCTCCTTTGCGCTTCAGATTTGCGGTGCGGCCTCCCCGAGAAAAAGAAACTGGTTCTCATTTGTGCAGGCGCTATGGAATGGTCAGGTAGCAGTTGGGTGTCTTCAAAGTGGTGCCTCTGACACTGTAATTAGGGCTTTGCATTTAAAACGACTGTGATTCTGCATATCAATCTGCATAGTGAAGGCATCTCCCAAGAATTTCAACCACTCTGTTGCACTGCATTCCTCCTGCCCCCGCTCCCCTAATGGTAACTGAGCACATGGGGACACCCAGGCCACGGCTCCCCACAAGAGGTGGGTCTCAGCTGCGGGTTTCCGCGCGCGTTTCCTTTCTGTAAATTGAGATTAAGTTAATTAAGAAGTTCCAACGTGTGTTTTACAGTCCCTGCCTGTAGTTTAGTCCTGCAAATTCTCGGCAAATCAAGGCAAAAACGCGTGTACACAAATATGTATTTAATTCGTTGAGATTAGCAATTGTTTTTTGGGGCCGGTTGCTCGGTTTTGTGTGAGGCTTCACAAGAGACACCCCGTTCGCTCATTTTATTTTGTAAGTTATGCCAACAGCTGTGCTTGTCCAGCACCAGGGCTGGATTCACATCTGGAAAAGAACATGTAGTTTTACATTCCCTGGTTTGCAGCCATTCTCTTCCAAAGCAATGGCATTTTTGCTGTATGTAGCAATGAATCCAGCGTATGTTTTTTTAAAAAGATTTTTGGTTTGTTTTGGTTTTTTTTTTAAAGTAAATCTTTGTTTAACAAAATAGAGAAGTCCTACAAAGTAGAGAAGTCCTGGGGTTTTGGGGGTGCAGGTACAGATGTCACATCCTGGCCAAAAATGTGCAGGACAGCATACTTTCCCGCCCCCCAGAAAATCTGGGTGAAAGCCATTAATGAATGAAGGAAAATGATAACACAGTCATAATAAACCTAGGAAAAGCTTTCTGCAGAGTCCAAGCTATTTGAGTTCTCTCAGAATAAAGGCATTCAGGCCAGCTCAAACTTCTCCCATCCTTTTCTGGCCAGGATCCTTCTAGCCCTAGACTATAACGTTAACCCCTTTCTCTCCTGCCAGGTGTACTCTTGTATTTCATCCCTTTCTCGCTTCTTCCTTCCCACTGCTTCTTTCCAGGTGTGCCCAGATGTGCTTTACTGGTAATTCTCTCAAGTGTAAGTATTTTTCAGACCACATTTTTGGTCTCTCTAAGTACTGATAAATGTCTGCTGGCTTGGGTAGGCGTTCCGTGTGAAAACATCCTGGTGGGGGAGAAACAATAATTTCTGGGTTTCCAGCGCCTTCCAGGTGTAAGGCACTTCTTCACAGATAAGATGGGTAATTAACAAATATATTTGCCAGTAAACTAAGTTATTAAACCCCCAAAGACTTATCCCACTTATTCTGGAAAGCGAGATGTTTATTTTCAGTTGTGTGTGCACCCATGTGAAACCTATAAAATTCATATTATAAAAAATTATATTTTAATACTCAGATTAAGATTCACATCCTTACCTGGTTTAAGAAACAAAAACCATAACAGCAGAAGATCCTCAATCCTAGTCCATTTATTTGGAAGTGAACTGCTAATTAATGGTTTTCACATAAGACCTTGGGATATAATTTATATCCTTTGCAGTGTTTAACCCTTGACTGTCAACCAACAAATGTATTTCCCTTTTCTGTGCTATTTATTTTTTAAAAAAAAATATATTGGCTAGTGTATTATAGGTCTTTAGTAGGCTGTAAAAGAGCTTGAAGCTGATAGTGCTGGCTGAATTGTGCCAAAAAATAATCATACATCATGGAAAAGATAAATATACTCAACTGGTATTTCAAACTTTGGTGTGAGAACACTATAAACTTGCAGTAGTTCTTGAAGTAGCTAAATATTTAGCTTAAGAATTGCAAACTTTGTAAGCCGAACAGTTAAGTAAACACTTCATACTTTCATTGATTAATTACTCCTTTCTCGAGGCAAGGATGCATTCGCCTTATTGAGGTTTTGAACTGACTTCTTGAACTATAACTATTCCAAATGGGTTTCTGTCAGTGGGGCTTTCGGTAATGTATTTTTGTGCCTCCGTTCACGCCTTGCCTTTGCTCCCCGGAATGACCAATTCCAGAGGATTCCAAGCGAAAAAAAGACACAAACAGCCATGGAGAGAGAGGGTGACTCAACAAGGAGTTTTCCCACCGCTTGTAATTCTTTCTACCTGCAGATAAGGCTCTGATGGCTTCAACCAACCACTGTAAGTTCCTTGACAAAGGCAACGAGATAGAAAAGCAGATAAAAACCTTTCAGGGTGGGGTAGGACTAAACCCCACAGCAATGCAACGATTGGGCTTTGAATGTTTTGCTCCTGCTTCCGAATAGGAGCTTATATGTGCTTTCCTGAACCTGGATTTCTTGTATTTTAATACTAAACCTGGTTCATCTTTCCTTAAAGGCTTGTCTTTATTTCAAGAAAAGGAAAAGAATACCAACCCCTGAAGCTGATTGAAAGCAGCCGATAAGTAATAGATAAACAAGTAATAATTTGGAAGCACTTTACCATATCCATATTATATATATGTAACTTCATATATATATGCATATGCATTAAAAATATATAAAATTGTGAACATTTTCAAACTTTTTCTTAGACTTTTTAACACTGTAGTGATTTTAATACTGAGGAAGATTTCCTGTGAATTGTTCCAGGTTACTCCTTTGGTAACTTCTGAAATCAAGTAATTCTCCTGAAATCAAGTAATTCTCCTGAAATCTCTTTTCTTGCCCAGCATAGAAGTTACTGGAAAACAGCGGACGTAAGGGGTTCATACTGGAGCTTTTATTGGGAACGTCAGAGTCTACGTGGTTTCCTGCCTTCAAGTGCTAAGCCAAGCAGTTAAGTAAGTTTTGTATATTTGTGGTTTTGTGGTCAGGGTTTGATAAGGTTTTATAGTATTCCCTGGAACAATTGGGTTTGATTTCTGAAACCTTGGGATGCTGCTTCTGCCGGCTCAGGTTGTTCAAGATTTATTCCCCTTTTTGTAGGAGAAGAGACTTGGTGTTCTTCCGTATTTATGTAGTTGCTGACATGCTCAGTTTGTTAGTCGCAGCTCATCTGCCAGCTAATAGCATTTCATCTCCCCTAATGGTTTGTAAAGTTCATTAGGTCCCTGGTTATCAGGTGCCTGATGATGATACACTTACATAATTACAGATTGGTAGTCTGTTCAGAAGTTTAATCGGCTTGTAATTAAAAAATGGGCTGTGCTCAATTTCCAGCTATTAGTTCTTGTTATACCTTTCCCTGGTAGCTTTGGAAATGATATCTTTTCCCCGGGAAAGGTACTTGTGTGTAATTAAACTGCCTTTCCAACCACCTCCTATGTGCTGAAGGAGCATATGGCAAGGAGGCCTCTGTCTGTAGGTTCTGGGGGTGCACAGCTGCCAGGGAAATTGGATCAGCCCGCTTGCAGGATGATGGAAAACTACTTTTTTTTTTTTTTTTTTTTACTATATGTATTTTTTTTTAAATTCTTTCGGTTGATTAACCTTTCCCTAATTGCAAGTATCCACCTCACCCCGAGGCTCTGAGAAGCTCTGGTGGAGCGTGGGGGCGAGCAGAAGCGCCCCGGGAGCATCTTTCATCCCATCCCGGTGCCTTTGGGTACCGGCCCATCGCCTCCCGAGTTTTCCCAGCGCCGGGAATTGCTCTGGGATGGCCCGAATGCGGGAGTACCCGGCATTCCCGGCGGGAATGCCTGACGTTTGCATACATTTGCATGTATTCCCTTTACTCTTTCTACCAGGGGAGCGGCTGGCGGCTCTGCCCCCCCGCATCTGCTCTTCCACCCATCGTCTTATCATAGAGAAGCGTTATCGGCGCTTACTTTGGGATGGCCTTTCCCGTAATTCCTGAAATGGGGAAGAGCGTTCAACGCCACCCTCACACAACCCCCCCCCCCCCCCCCCCCCCCCCCC
>JAOXNO010000002.1:35136115-35167568 GCA_028565335.1 Limnodromus scolopaceus
CCGCCTCCCCCCGCATGCCCGGAGCGCTGCGACCGGTCTCGCTGCCCGGCGCTGCCCCCCTCCTGCCCCGGCGGCGCCGTCCTGGACGGCTGCGGCTGCTGCCGCGTTTGCGGGGCCGAGGAGGGCGAACCTTGCGGGGGAAGCGGGGGCGGGCAGCCCTGCGGTGAAGGGCTGCAGTGCGTGGTGCCGCCCGGCGGGGGGTTACCGGCTTCGGCCACCGTCCGCAAACGGGCGGCCGCCGGGCGATGCCGGTGCTCCAGCAACGAGCCGGTGTGCGGCAGCGACGCCGTTACCTACGCCAGCCCCTGCCAGCTGCGGGCGGCCAGCCGGCGGGCAGAGAGACTCCGGCAGCCCCCCATTATCGCCATCCAGCGCGGAGCCTGCGGGCAGGGTAAGGGGATGCTGGGGAGGGGGGGGGGTAACGGGGGTGAGAGCATCCCGGTGGGTGCTACGGAACCGGGAGCTCGGTTTGGCCCCGTCGTCCTCTGGAGGAGGGTTGGCATCCTTCGGGCTCCGCTGCACCCCTTCTAGAGGAGGGGGTGTGTGTGTGGGGGGGTGGGATTCGGGATTCAGGGCAGACAGCTCGGCAGGAGAAAGGCGTCCCGTCCCGGCTGGTGGCTGGCATCACGAGGAGAGGGCCAAAAAAAAAAGGGCTGGCCTTGGCTCAAGCTCGGTATTCAAGTTCAGTGAGAAACTAGAGCAAGAATGCGGTGTTTGTCTTCGTCTGCCAAGCGCCAGGGAAAAAAAAAAAAAGAAAAAAGAAAGAAAAAAACCCACCCCAAACAATAAAAAAAAAAACACCAAAAAACTAAAAAAGCCCCGACCTTATATCCAACTCTTAACCTAAACATCTCCTCCCTTCCCTCCTCCCCGAGCTTTGATACCGGGCTCAAAACTGGGGGAAACCGGTTGCCAGGCTCCCGAAGCCGGCACCGATGGGGACCCGAGTCCCACTGTCCGGCTCCCACGGAGTTTGGGGAAATGTGTCGGTGCGTCCCCGTCCCAGGCGCTGTGTCACAAAGAAATGCCCAGGGAAATAAAGCCAAGAACGTAAAAGCTGCTAAAATCTGGTGGCAGGGAATGAATGCGGCGTGTCCGCCCCGGCAGAGCTGCCTGCCTTTGCCCCTTTTAGCAGATGCGATCCCATTATTCATAAGAGATTCGCAAGAGGGGGCGATGCTTTTAACTAAACCGTGTGTCAGGCTGGCTTTAGTTTATATTTTGGGAGGATGGGAGCGGCCGTCGAGAAGGAGCGATATAGCTAGCAGTGGTTTTCCTTCGGCATTGTTATTATTTAGTTGTTATTTCAGCTGAATCAGAAGTAATTTGAGTTACTCGGAGCTGCGGGACGGATGTGAATGATTTGTAAACCGTCTAAAGGCGCGTCGCTGGGTTATGAAACTGCAGACGGAGCTGCTGGACCCAAGGGCCCGGTGAAGTTTTCAGTCTTGTAGGAGCGATGAGGGCAGGATGTGACACACAACAAGGCACAACCGGGCTGGGGGATAAGCAGGGGGTGACCTTTACAAGGTGCAACCCCTAATACAGGCTGGCTTAAACCCGGCAAACTGGGGCGGCATCTTCCTGCCGAGCCACCCGGCATGTTTGGGGGGTAATAGGTAAAACTTGGCGTGAGTTAAGACTTTATTTCTGAAGTGGTAGTCGCCTTTTAGTAAGTCAGTGCTGTTTCACTGAGGGTTGATTCTTTTGGTGTAGGTTGTGCCGTTTCTGCGCTTCTGTCTTTAAAAGCAAATCTTTTTCTCGCGTTAGCCAGCATCTCTCCAGCAGGAGAATAGTAGAATATAGTGATTTGAGGTTCAGCTTGGGACAAAATACTGACCCTGCGTTACGGATCAAACCGACAACTTTGGTATCAATACAAGTAATTTTTTTGTACCGCTGATTTT
The DNA here is from genome assembly GCA_028565335.1 of Limnodromus scolopaceus. Lineage (NCBI taxonomy): Eukaryota > Metazoa > Chordata > Aves > Charadriiformes > Scolopacidae > Limnodromus > Limnodromus scolopaceus. The sequence continues at coordinate 35,138,023 of JAOXNO010000002.1, forward strand.
TCCCCTGGGTTTCAAAGCTGCCTTGTGCTCTGTGGAACACTGCTGGCATTTAATGACATCGGAGACAATTAAAGCTTTCAAGCGACAGTTTCCTGATCTCCAGCAGAACATAATGCCTTGGGATTTTTTTTTTTTTTTTTTTTTGTTCTCGATTCATGAAACCAATATTGTTTTATTGTTTCCTCCCTCTTTTCTGCTGAACGTTGGCAGAATTCGGGCTGTGTTTGTACGTGCCTGCCGGAGGTTGTACAGAAAATGCATAGGCTGCATATAGACCTTGTGTAGGAAAGCTCCGCTCTGGCAGATGCATCATGTGCACCTCCAGACAATCGTTTTGCCCCGTTGCATCTCCGGTTGGAGCGATGCTCGTTTTCTGTATCGCCAGGGACAAAAAGGAAGGTACTAGAGAAGCCGAGCGCTGCCGCAAGCAAAGCTTTTTTTTCATATGTAAAGAACCTGAAATAAAAAGAACTGGGGAGGAGGCTGTAAAGCTGTTCCCTGGGGGCAGATTGAACCACTGTTTTGAGAAGCCATTGCCTAATATGTGGCTCCTTAGAGTTGTTAATCTTTAATTTCATGCGGAGTTCATTTTGAGGAGTGCTTTTGCTACCTAGAGGTGGAGTATCTTTGGTCAAATATTTTTATGCTTTCTCAGTAACGCATCTGTATGAATAATTCGGTGAATACAGTGCAATGACCTGGGGAAACGAGGGAATGGGGATGTAGAGAAAACATTTGGGAAACACTTTTTGTTGTTGTTGTTGGTTTTAAGTTTCACATCACTTTAGCAGCTGGTCAAGTACACGATTGTGTATATTACATAAAATTAAGTAAAACTTTTTTTTTTTTACTTTTTTTCTTGATTTTCACATACTGCAGCCCACTCCTGGTGCTGCTTTTGTCCCTCAGTGACTCTGGGCGCATCTGTTCAAATACCTGACGTGTTTATGAGAGGATGCGGAGCTGCAGGGGAGGGTTGCTTTGGGTCTGTGTGTGCAAGGGGGATGTTTTCCTGTGCAAAACGGGAATCCTGAGTCTTAAAAAGCTCAAGTAAAAATTCAGAAGCCTCAGAGCTTGCTCCTAGCCTCATCCCTGAGGTTGGGTGGTGGCAGGGGGCAGCTGTGTGTCACCGAGGTGCTGAGCAGGTCTCCTGCACTGTGCTGGGGTGCAGGATCAGCCCCGGAGCTCGCTCTGCCAGCCGGACACACAGAAGGGACAGAACTGGCTCTGTCTGGAGGAACCCCAGGAGCAGCGAGGGGAAAGCCTGGCCGTGGCTTTTCGCCAGGAAATCCATCAGTTAAATTGGTGCGGTGCGTGCTTGGGGGGGGAGCAGGGCTGGAGCACGCCCTGCCTGGGCTCACCCCTGCTAGAGTCAGGCCAGGCAGGTGATGAGGAGGGGGACACGCTGTGCGGTGGCCGATGGACCCCTCTCAATAGTGCTGTGTCCCCGGTCTGGGTCTGTGTGTCCTTTCCAGCTCCCGCGGTGTGGCCACGGGCAATGTGACCGGTGGTACCCTGGGCAGACCTTCCCTCTGCCTCCAGCAGGATGATGTAGAGCTGCTTTTCATATCAAAACAGAACGTAGGAAGTTCCACTCAAATCTGAGGAAGAACTTCTTTCCGGTGAGGGTGACAGATCCCTGGAACAGGCTGCCCAGGGAGGGTGTGAGTCCCCTTCTCTGGAGATCTTCAAGACCCGCGTGGATGCCGTCCTGGGTGATGTGCTGTAGGCAATCCTGCCTTGGCAGGGGAGTTGGACTAGATGATCTCTAGAAGGTCCCTTCCAACTCCAACAATTCCATGAGTCCGTGAAACTGCTGGCAGATGAGGAGAAGCCATTTCTGCACCAGCCTGGGCAGAAAATGCCTAGGCTGCGTATAGACCTTGGGTAGGAAATCTCCACTGTAGTAGAGACATCATGTGTAGATGCAGCTTTCACAGAAGAAATCTTCACTTTCCGTGAAGGACATGAGCGATGTTGGTAGAGGGCACTCAGGCCTGCAAAGAATGTGCTGGTCGATGTTCATCGTGTGCGGGGCAGCATGGCGTGGGTCGGGACCAGTGAAAACACAAAGGGCACAAACCGGTGAACATCCTCTGAGGAGAAACCGTGACCATGTCAGTGCTGGCCCAGGAGTGAGGTCAGTGCAACGAGACCTCAATATTCTGTGTGAGGAGGTTCAACGTGCTGGGAGGATGTTTTCTTTTTCTTCTGCAAACATGTTTATGGTGCTCTTAAATCCCTCCTGCTAACCAAGGGAAGAAGGCTCGAGTTTAACACAGTTTAAACCAGTCTTCCTTCCCTTTCTTGCTTCTCCCAGCAGATGCTGGCAGGCGTTTTAGAACAGTGTGCCCTTCTCACCACGTTGTGCTCATTGCACTGTAAAATACAAACTAACCCGGGCTTTTCACCCTTAACCAGAGTAAGAAGAAAGTTCCTCGTGGTTTCTCTCCGTTCCTAACTTTCCTCTGCCCCTTTATTGAACCGGATTTTTCTGTTTTGGTCTTTTTATTAGATTTATTGTGGCTCATGTGGTATCCCAGTAAGCTCAGCAGTCCTCAGCATGCCAGCATCAGGCAGGCCATGCTCCTCTGTCCCAGGCGTGCTCACACCACGATGTCCTATCTGGAGTGTGATGTGTGCTCTTCTGGTTTAGATTAAGCAGGTCATCGCCGCTGGCTCCGGGGGAAGGCGGGGGTGAGTTTCAGGGTAACTCACAGTTCTAGAAAGGTGCGTTTCACCCACAGGTACAGGTTTTGCTGTTTCTGTTCATCACGTTATCGTTCCGTAGTTCCAGAGGTTGGAGGGGGGGGTGAAATCCATCGCTCAAACTCAGTTTCTCGCAAAGTGGCCGGCTGTGTGTGTTGAAATGCACCAGGCGGAACTGCATCCAAGCGACTCCGTGTAATTATCTGGCAGAAGAAAAGGACCTCTGGTCAATAAACCGTTTGTCATTAATCGAGTTCTTTAAAAAAAAAGGTGTAAGAGTGAGATCCATGCAGCAGAGGATGAGCAGTAGCTGGACCTGCCTGAATTCCTTTGCCCAAAGCACGGATGGGGCTGGCGGTGCCAAGCCTTGCAGGGATGAATAACCAGGGCAGGAAGAGAAGCTTGGCTGAGAAATCTGGGAAGGTCGGGAACTAAGCCAGATTATTTGTCCAGAGGAAAGTTGATATTGTTGTTATGAACTCGGCTTTCGGCTGTTTCCCGCAAGATAACAACAGGCACGTCGGGGACGGGGAGCTGAAGAAATGTTGGGAGCACTTTGCAGTTTCCTTGGCACGTGTGGAGTCTGTTAAAAGTGACCCGGGAGGAGCGGGTGCTAAGGAACTGGATGTTCAAATAAGCACTCCAGTGCTGTTAATTTTTTTTTTTAAGCTGCCTTCACCTCCCTCAGTTGCTGTGTTTGGGTGGTCTGAAAGCCATTATCTCCTGACTTTTCTCAGTCTCTTTTGCAGCAGCAGGAGAAGGGGAGGGAGGGAGGGAGGGAAGAGGCAGCTGAAGGCAATGGAAATAAATAGCAACATCTTTCCAGAAGAGAACCGATTCCCAAGCGTGGGATTAAAAAGCTTTTCCAAAGCCAAGTATTCAGCTCTGAGCGGAGGGAACTGTAAGAAGTGGTTTGTCTGAAGAAGCTCACCTTTTCCCCTCTCCACATCTAGATTTCCTTCCCGGGGAGCCGGCAGTAATTCTGTAGTCTCCAGACTTCAAACAGTCCGAGTCGGTAAATACAGATTTGGAACAAGGAAAGATTCAATCCTTTCATCTTCTGGGCTTTGAAATGTAAGGGTACCTGTGGACTGGACAGGAATACTTAAAGCTGTGAGTAAGCAGCAGGAGTCTTATTAAGTGGAGTTTGGATGGGATGGAGGCGGCGTATCCCGAGCAGTGAAGGGAAAGGCTCTGCCGTCCAAGAAATAGGAGAAGCTGGAAAATATTTTTCAAATGTGAATTTACGTGTGCTCAGAGCGAATGAAAGCAGCGTTAGAAATAGAAACCGGGGTACTGTGGAACTTAACTTTCATTGTAAATAAAGTCATTCCTCACCCCCATAAACTGCTGGGGCCTCTAGGATCCCTGGCTGGACTTGGCAGTAAATCTCGCAGCGTTTGTAACTGGGCCCAAGTGAATATCTAGTATTATTTTGGAGACTGTGTTCAGGACTTAGAAAAAAAAGACAGACTTTATTTTGCCTTCTGGATACAGGTCAATGTGATTCCCAAATTGGTTTGCTTGCCTCAAGGAGAAGAATATAGCTAGAAAATAAGCCTCAACTCCCCTGTATCGAAGAGCTGAAAAATAGTGCATCGCTTTTACACAAACTGCTGATGTTGCCCTCGTATCTGCAGGAGACATATAATGTCTTAAATGTGTCAGACAGGACACGGGTGGCAGGTTATTTTGTTAGTGAATTGAGAAGGTCTTGGCCCTACCATATTTTAGTGACCGGAGGTGAGATAGGCAGCCAGAGCAGCTCCTGGATTTCTGGGTTAATATCGGACACCCTGGTGCACTGATCAGCCGAAGGGTGAGGCTGGGATCCAGTTGGGTTGTGCAATTCATTGCGAGTGCTCTGCCAGGAGCCTGTTTCTGGAGACCAAAATGTGTGCACACACTGACAAAAACCTCCATAGGTGTGTGTAACGTGTGAGTAGATCCATCACCCTCTGCTTTTGTTGCACGCTCACCCTGCGGGCTGGCATTGGGGTGGTAGCTGGTCCTGTTGGTGCCACCAGCAGCAAGTTAATGTCACCATTGCTGTGACTGTGCTGAGTGTCGTGGCACAGCTACCCCATAGGCACCCTCTTCAACTTTTCTGTGTTAGCCAAACCTCGTTCTTGTGTCCGTCATCTTTCCCCATCAAACTCAATATGTGGGTTTCTCAATCTTTCTATTTCCCTGCTCTGTAAAGCTGCCTTTTTGGTGAGGTGGGAGAGACAGAATGAAGTGAATCCCTGGAGGTGTTCAAAAGACAGGTTGACGTGGGGCTGGGAGACATGGTTTAGTGATGGTGTTGCATTTTGTTTTGTTGTGTGGGTGTTTATTTTTGTCAGACTTGGGTTGATGGTTGGACAAGATGATCTTGAAGGTCCCTTCCAACCTAGAAGATTCTATGATTCTATAATGGTTCCTATATCCAGCTCTGCAGGCTTGTTGCTAGAAATATTGATGAGATGGAGCTCATCAAACTGAAAAAAAAAAAACCCAAACAAAAACCCACTTCATGCTTCTGATGATAATTGCTTTTGCACATATTTTTCATGACAAACAACTGATGGATTAAAGAATACATATGAACTCTAGTGCATAAAGTTATCTGATTGTCTTAAATTTGAAATAGTTTCTACAGGAGAGCATTAGGAGAAGCTCACAACGTTTTTCCAGAGGCCGATGTCATTACCCCGTTTTACAGACAGCGAATCTAGGGCAGGGGAAGATAAAGAGCGTTGCTCAAGGTCAACCAATAAGCCAGCAGCAGACCTGAGAGCAAACCGAGCTTTTCATGAGTCCCTGCTCATTCTTCTGCCCCTTGCCAGCGTTGCTGCTCCATTTTCCATTACTTTACTTTTCCATTACTCTGTTTCTTAAACTTGCAGACTGCGCTTTTGGCTTCGTTCTGCAAACGGCATCGATGATCTGTCGATCTGCATCTGCAGAAAGTCATTTTGGAGAAGGAAAGAAGCGGGTGGACCAAGCAGGAGCGCTAATAAGGAAGAGAAACCCAAGCAACTCTCTCCCCTCCCACCTTCCCACCCCCCAAAAATAAACGCAGCTCCCCAGGAATCTCATGCTTCAGCATTCGTGGTGGTAAAGGGATGATTCATTCCTTTTTCCAGGACAAGATATGCCCTGGTTGGTGTGTCTGCCCATTCTGTAGCAGAGCTCTGTGGGCAGACCTCTATGTATAATGACAAAGCTTGGCTTGGCCTTGTTTTCTTTTGCACTCAGACAGTAAAAGTGGGCAAGCAGAAACCGCTTATAAATAAAATACCAAAAATATTCAGGTGATCCGTACAATAAAGCAGAATAGATGTGCAGGTGAAAAAGCCACCATATAGTAGTTACTGTTAACAGGGGGGCAGCAAATATAATGATTAGAACTCTAAATATCATAAAAAACATGCATATTTGAGAGAGTGAAATGGAAACCTGCTCTTCTAGCATTTAAGGAGAAACTACACGTGCAGGGGAGCAGGGCAGTGTGTGACAGTGGCTTGGGTAGCAGTGGCAGTGCCACCCCCTCTCTGTAGGTCTCAAACTAGGATGGCAGAAGTACCATCTGTGTTAATTCTGTTTCGTTTCCCAAGCACTCGTTGATTTCTGACATCCACACTAAAACAAATCTGGGCACTCTTAGACTGATTCTTAAGACACATGTAGAAAATGCTGCAGGAGACTGTGGTTTGTTCAATACGCAGGTATTCAGTGGCTGTCGTAATATAGCTGTGCTGACTTTAATTAATTGCACAATTCTGAACCCCCCGAGGAGGAGGCGGTTGGCTTTTATTACTGTTTTGAGGTCTCTTCTAGAGATTTGATCCTTCTGTGTATCATCTCTGTGTCACTGTAAGTCCCGCCACAGCCAAGTGGTGAAATCCATGCCTTCTCCAGCTGCAGGGAAGCAGCATCTTAGGAGGCTTTTTTTAGGTTTCTCATTAGAGAAAAAAATCTTTAAAAAGCATGAAAAAAATAACTTGGTTTTATTCCCTGGTGTCTTCATACCAGGGTTCCTGGAAGTTGAAATTAAGTCTCTCTTAAGTAGGGATTTCTTCTACAGATGCAGCGTGAAAGTTTCTCACATACTTAAAGTGAGACCTTAATGGTTTTATAATGTCAAGAGGAATTTTCAAGATCAGACAGCTGTTGGTTACACGTAGGATACAGGAATTACCACGTCGTTGTTACTTACTAGGCATTTCGAGGTTGTTTTGCTGGTTCTCCGCCTGCCATGCGTGGAGCTGGGAGGCAGAGCCGGGTGATGACCTGGGCTGGAAGGGACGTAAAGTGAGCAGGGCTGGAAAAAAAGGAGAGGAGAAATTATTCCTGACTCATCTGTTATATTTTCAGCCTTCTGCAGAGAAGAGAATACCACATCTGCTTTAACCTGTTGACTGAAATATTCTGTTCATCTGTCTGCAGGAAATCGGGCAGACTCTTTTCCATAACTACCTGACTTATATTTCTTGATGTTTCCAGTTCAGGCAGGACTACCGTTAATGATGTTTTCGAGCTCAGACCTCTTTGCCCTTGTCCTGAATTGCTCTTCACCTTTTTTTTTTTTTCTTTTTTGGTGTGTCTGAGCATCAGCTTCTACCCTGCCTTTCCCTCCTCCTCGTCCCCTGGACAGACTGGTGCACCCGTGCAGGGCACGGGGAGCGATGCTGGCACGGGGAGTGATGCTGGCACGGCCACCGATGATGCTGGCACGGCCACCCCAAGCCGTGCATCTTTGTCAGCGAGCCGCTGGCTGGCGATTAATTTGTCATCTCCTCGGATGAGCCCAGGCTCGGCATTGTATTAATATGGCAATGCTGCTCCGGGAACAGCCTGTTCCTCCTCGCAGGGCTGCGTTCCTCCAGCTCGGGGCTCCAGCCCGGCTGTTTATGCAGAAGTTGGGTTTCCTCCCACCTCACCGCTGGTGTTTACAGAAGGAATCGCAGTTTCCTGTTGTGTTAGATGGAGCTGTCGCTCCGCTCTGGATTCCTGCCCTCCCTGCTTATGCCGAACTGCTTTTTAGCCTCGTGGGCTTGGAAGTCTATTGGTTTTGCTCACTACTACTGTAAGTGTGAGACGGACTTTTTGCAGGGGCAGCCAGCGCACTTGGGTTTATAGAAGAATTTCTGGCATTTTTGAGAGTGTTTATATACATATTTTCTCCCTGTGATGTTCTGCAAGGGTTGCTAGAGCCCAAGACTCTTCCTTTGAGATAAAATAGGGGTGATGCCCATTTTAAAGAGAAATCTAAGGCACTTTTACACTTACTTTTCACAAGTTGCACAGAGACCAAGTAACACAGCTTGGACACAACCTTGGTGTTCCTCCGGCTGCAGGATGTTCCAGCCATTTGACATCTATTGAGCAATTCAGTAGTTGGGTTCCAGCAGAAGATGCTCTGTGTCTGCCTCGTAGCAAATGGTAGGAACAGCTCCTCTGGAGCAGACAACTGGTAGGAAAAGCTCCTCTTTGGCTAAAATTTTAAGTTTTCTGTCTGAAGTTATGTAGGAATTTCCTACAAGAAAGCTGTAGGCACATCGCCCAAGGACCTTGCCCATTGACCATTCTCAGTGGCAAGAAAATCTTGCATTTCGTAGGGACTGGATGCCAAAGAGGTCTATTCCATACTAAAAAAGAAGCTGGACCAAAAATTCTCTGAAGACTCTGTGCTTTACAGTTTGTCTGTTTTCTGTTATCGTTAATTTGAGAGCTGTTTTGTGCTACAGACTTTGTATAGATTCCCTATTTTGTTTAGCTTGGCAGCCTTTTCTTTTTGGTTTGTTTAAAATCAGTGATTAAAATTAATGGTTTCAGGCTTTTGGATTATAAGGGAAAATACAAGTTTCAAAGCCTGTTACTCGTACGATCCCTGGTGCATGTGACACAGTCCTTGTTAAAGGGTGCCAAGAAGGAATTGATCATATAAATATTATGGTGATGGAAATGGACTTTATTTTCCTTCTGCAAGTTTTGTATTCACGCCAAAAAGCAATTTCACTTTAAATCCTCACTTTAATCTTGCAATGGTTCTTGCTGCAGGAAATCTTTTTAAGTGAATACCAGAGTTGTACAGTTTACTATTTGCTGGAGTGAAAGGCTTGAAATCTCTCCATTAATTAGCACTGTGAAAATATTTTTGCTTTTAGGGTTGTCAGAGTAATATTTTATTTTGTTTTTTATCTGATTTTATTCTCAGAAGCCTGTGAAGAGTCTTTAGTTTCTTCTTGGATTATACAAGGAAAAAATTACTGTAACAGCAGCTTTATTAGCAAGGTGCTGTGGTTTAGACCTCTCAAAACTCTCTCCATTGATCTGAAAGTTGCTCTTAAGCAAATCAGCTACGATACATAGAATGTTGTTTCTTATTTTCTTAGTGTTTTCATTGCGTAATATCTCTTTTTGGTGTATTACACAATTTATCCTTGAATAGGAAGTGGAATATTTAGGCTTGCAGTATCATGTAATTTAAAAAAAGAAGAAAAAAAGTGGCAGCAGATTCCCATACATCACTTTTTCCTCGTGTCTCTCCAGCGAGGCTTGCTGATACCACCACTTTCAGCGTGAGCTAAGCACATTTGCTCCAGCCTGTTTCCGTAGTAGCGCCAGAGGTTTGCCGTTTCCCTATATGACACGAATGGGAGTTTGTACAAACACCGGCGGCTGGAGTTTTATTTGGGAGGGTGGAAATTCTCCAAGTAAAACTTTTCAGTCTTGTGGTTTGTGCTAGTAGTCACCGGTTCTGCCAGCCCAGAGGTTTCGCGAGCATTTAAGCCCTTCTGGTTTCGTTCTGCAGAGCAACCCCAGCTGTTCTTCCAGACCCTGGTGTGCATGTGCACCTGGGATTGTGTATCTGAATATAAGATTGAGCAAGCAGAGTACAGGAGGAAGCAATCATCTATTTTCTTCAACCTGGGTAGCTTAATGCATTTAGTTACCCCCTAAACTTCAGCGGGTGGTGGTGACTCTGCTGGTACTCGGGGCAGGGATTTCAGAGAATTGCTTGTGATCATTATGGAGTTAACGGGGAAAGAGGGATTAACTGCAGATCCCTGGATCCGAGCCCCGTCTTCTTCTGCTGGCACCAGCCTGATGTTAGCAGACCATGGATCCCACCGGCTGAGAGGTCTGATGAGCAGGGTAGGGGCAGAACAGCCCTCCTGGCCGAGCTTGTGCTACTCAGGTACAGGTGTGGAGCAAACCCAAAGGAGACTTTAGTTTGATTCCCCTGGAAGGACAGGGGTGTTGCACGGTTCCAATACCAAGCATTAACGATGAACCCAGAGGTGATGCTCCACCCTCCCTGCAATGAGTGCAAATGATTTCAGCTGTCTAGGTTATTGCGATTTCATGAGAAGTTTGGTTTTTTTTTTATTTTAATCTGAATAGGAATGAAAGTTTCTTGCTGTTTTTAAAGAAATCGAAGGCTCAATTCAGAATGAATCTGAGCTTTTTGACTGAGGACATGAAGATATCTGGTGTGGTCACATCAAGACAGGGTGAGAGGGAGAGACTTCCTGGTGGTTGCTGGGGTGTGCCTTATTTTTCCCTTCCCTGTATCCAAGATAAAAAGTCCCATTGAAGCAGATAATTGTGTGGGTTCTAACTTCAGATGGTGGAAAGGAGACATGGGAGTGTTGAGGATGCCTTAGCACAGGCTGGCTGCAGAGGATGCAGAAGAGAATGGGCAGCGAGCTGAGCTGGTCCTGATGGATGAGGACCTTGTTTGAAGGGGTGAAGACATATGAAATCTGGGTGGGAAAAAGATTCCTGCCTGAGATGTGCCTAAAGCATTGTGTGAAGAGCTGTTCTAATGAGAGGTGGACCTGCACTGAGAGGAGACCTTCCAGAGCAGCAGACACAGTTCTCACAACTGCAGGGGAGAGGCTACTTTTACGAGATTTCTATCTCCAAAGCATCCTTTCAGCTTAGCTCAAAATATTACCAAAAGAAGCGTGTATGAGTTGTAAGCATTAAAGCATCAATGCCACTTTGAGCAAAGACCTAATCAGAACCCAGATCTTAATATGCTTTTTGGCTCATCTTTATGAAACCAAATTATTTCAGTGGTTTACAGCTGGGTGTGCTTTTTTCCATGGCTTGGTATTCTGTCTTGCCTCCTAGCAGTTTGTTTACTAATATTAGCCCTATTAATGTCTGTTGTCAGAGATTTTCCTTTTCATTCGAGTGCTGACAGCCATCACACCTTTGAAGTCCTTGAAGAATTAGTTGCCTTGGGAATTTTTCATGCTGTAACCTATTTATGTTTTTAAAGTCAATTTTTTGATCATTAACTGAATTCACAGCAATCATCTTCATAATGTCATTAATAAAGGTTTCTTAACCATGCTCATGGGCATTGAGGGCATTGTGCAATAGTTCAATAAAAACATTACAAAACACACATAATCAAGCATATAAATAGAAAAAGGAACAGACTGCAAAGGTCTGAACATCAAAGCCTGAAGGTATTTAGGAACTAGAGCTTTATTCAAACACACCTCTCAATGTTTAAAAAACCCCAACGCCAAAACCAGAAAAAACAATGAAAAGACTCTATCAAGGACAAAACTCCAGAAGGGTGTGGCTTAAAAGAAAACAACTAAACACAATAACAAAAACAAACAAACAAACAAAAATCAACAAAAAGGCCAGAAAATTCGGCAAACTTTATTTGTATGGGATTCAACACTGGTTATACCAAAGCAGGAGTTTTTAACTCAGAAATCTATGTTTTGGGGACCAGAAGTTTAAGTATTTAAGTATGTTTACCAGCAGTTTTAAGTATGGAATTAAAGAGCTACCCACCAGCTTGTGGGGTATCTGTAAGTCAGGATGGATGCTGTGGTTAGATGTGTGTATCAGAATACACAGGCAGTGGGAATTGAATAATCAAAACCATATCATCCATCAAAACTTTTCCATCCAAAAAAAAAAACTATTGCTTTTTTTGTTGCTAATAGTCAAGCACAGTCCGTTGCTAAACTACTGAAGAGTCTCCAGCTCTTTAAGACTGAACATTTGGAGGATGTTGCTGGATACCCATTCCCCTCCTAAAATTGTGTTTTCTACTAAACACCTGAACTACCAGTACAGCTGGAAAATGAGTGTGTCAGAATAGGAAAGTATCTCCTGAGGAGTTCTGAATTTCACTGCTGTCTTCTGCAGCGGCTGGATATGGCTGTTGAGGAATGAGTGTCTGCTCGTATTAGGTTGGTATTATTGGCATTTGTTCGGCAATTTAGGCTTCTAGGTAGTAGCCAGTGCCTACTGGTGGTTGAAATCTAAGAGAAAATTTTACGTGGTGGTGGTTGCTTATATAGGAAAGATACGTGCACCTCTCCGCTCCCACGTGTGTCGCTCAGTAATCCTGAAGCAATTAGCTAATGGTGAGCATTAAGTATGTACGTAATGGGCAAATGGCATGCAGGCACATGTGTCCATTTTGGTCTCATCCCCCCTCATGATATTTTTTCTCAGTGATAGACAAAATTTTTAACATATTAATGCTCTTACTATAGCCTTCAGATTTTATGTCATCACCGGACGGCAAAGACCAGTTGATAGGAATTTTTTTTTGTTAGCATTCACCAATGAATTCATCTGAATGGTACTTTGGCTTTTGTTTGTTTGCTTTTAAAAAGGTATGTTTCCCATTTAAGTGGGCAGTTGTTCAAGAGCTGTTGCAAAACCCTGTTACACAATGCAAGAATTCCTGATACATAAGCAATAGGCAGGCGTGGCGAGGGCCATGAGCTTTTTGGGTCAGTATGCCATGAATCAGTATTTATTATCTAACTTTGTTGGAGTCTGAAATTTTGACCTCCTAACTGTGCAGCTTAGTTTGGGACTGCACGAGGAGGTGGATTTTAGGCAAAATACTGTCACTTCTGAAATCTTGGCACTCGTAGCCTCGCACTCAAAGGGGAGGCAGCTCTGAGATGAGGCATTAGTAGTCTCACCAAGTACAGCTTGGGCATCCTTTCTCTTCTTGAATAGCTAAATGCAAAAAAAAAAAAAAAAAAAAAAAAAAAAAGATTGAAGGCAAAAAAAAAAAAAAAAAAAAAAAAAAAAAAGCTGTGTGTTTCCTGTGCAGTTCCCTTAGCCGTGGCAGCTCCCTTTTTCAAGGGCAGGATGTGACCTTTGAACGTCTGCAGCACTGTAACTGAGCTGAAATAGTTTTATAAGCAGTGATATTGATGGATACAGCAGTGCCCTGTGGCGCTTTATCCCAGCATCGTGTTAATCCAATCTGATAATCTGTCAAAGCTCCTGCTTAATGCGAGTGAAGACTTCCAAACTGCACTTCTCCTTCTCCTACCAGTTTTCCAAACCACTCCTGCCATAGTTGTCATCTTTGTAGCTATGATGTGGTTCGTTTGATATCGGATATTTCTAGTGAAGAGATCAGAAATCCTTTGGTAAATTGATGTTTGTCAATCAGCAAGCCCTTATGCCTTTCTGGCATAAAAGTCCAAGGGAAACAGCTTCTGTCTAAGTCAGACAAAGCACCGAGTGCTTTTGAGGAAAACAGTAGGTGAGGACACAAGTCTCCTGATCTGCTTCATAAAGCAGATTAACGTCTCTGAGCTGTGATCTGGAGCTGCACAGCGGATTATGTGGTTACTGCTATGGTTGCTGTATGTGATTGATTTTGTTTAAAAGCCCTTGAGATGCTTCACGTGGGGAAAAAAAATCATATTCTTAAGTGATCACGTAGTGTTTGGATTGAGCATCCACCCAGTTCACGAGGGCAGTGTATGTTCCTTGGCATTGGTAAGTCACCTGAAACCGGTTGTTCACCCCTGAATAAACCCAGTATCTGGTTAGTATTAAAATCAGTAATGTTTGGTTCTCAGATCATTCCTCTGAATCTCCTGCCATGGGTTTTTGCTTGCCATATGTCCATAAAACTTTGTATAGTTTTCTAGTCTGGTTTTCAGATAATGAAGGTCATTCAGGAATTGTTATTGGGATGATTTTATAGGATAGCCCTGTGTCTCCTACAATTCTGCAGATAAATTGTCCTGTGAACACCGTCACAGGCGCTTACAGCGTCCACAAGCTGCTTACTGCTTTAATCTCTGGACGGATTTAGAAGCCAAATGGCAAGGAGGGGTGGGAGCAGCAGAGCCCATCAATACCCCTCTGAAAGTCAGTCACAGATTTGGCTTGTGCCTTTATAACGTGAGATGGATGCATCAGATAAAATGGGAAGACTCATGAAAACAAAGGGTGTTTCTTTCCTCTAGGGAAATACAGAATAACTCCTTGGGGTGTTCCAATTGCTCAGTCGCTCATTTAAAAAACAAAAAAAAAAAGTTGCCCCGGAAATACTGGAGAAAGGGAAGCTTTGTTGGAATTGTGAGTTTTTTCCAGAGATTTTTAGACAACTGATGGTGCAGACAGGTTTTCTGATGGCCACAATTGGAGTCTGGTATCCACTTGCTTTTGAAAATCCCACTGACCTCTCTTGAATACTCGGTGACCATGAGCTTTTGTGTTAGAGCACTGCCCAGGAATGCAGAGCTTTGTGGTGCCATTGTTTTCCTTGTGCGAATCTATTTTGTAGCCTGGAGGGTGGTTCAGTAACTCCAAAATAGGTGGGCTCTACATCTGTGGAGCTGATGGACCACGGGTGGCTGCAGTGGAGAGAATGCCTTGAGTATGGTTGAGTAGATCCCATGGGATGTGCATCCACGTTCAGGAGCCCGGCAGGGGCTGGTGGTTGGGGCTGTGTGGGGACAGCGGTGGGAGAGGCAGCGCAGACCTGGTACCCGAGGTGAACTTTCACAGCAGCTGCTGTAGGCCCACACTGGGGTCAGGACCTTCTCGTCCTCGGCATTTTACAAATGCAGCGGCGTGAGACTTCAAAAACCACTAAGAAGGCGTATTTTGGCAGAGGAACAGAGCCCGTTTGTTTAATCTGAGAAGACCATACAAGCTAAATAGACCATCAAGAAAAGAAAAGAGGTGAGATCAGGAACGGGGGCATCTGAGTACAAAATGCCTTTCAGAAAGGGAAGAGCAGAGCAACGCGGACACTGACTAAACCCTGCTCTGCTCCAGTGCCTCATCCCCGGAGCTGGCAGTGGTGGGACGTGCTGGACCGGGGACTGCAGCCACAGCCAGGCTTGGAGCAGCAGATCTGCTGCCCCGTGGGCCAATTACTCAGGCTTGAAACAAGACAGTTTCATGGATCCGTTTGTCCTAATGCTAAAGCACGTTGCCTTTTCCGTGCAAAGCAGCAGGAGGGAAATCTGGGGGCAAGGGTTATGCTGCAGATGACTTTTAAGGAGGCGAAAGAGATCCACTTGGAGTTGGAGCTTTTTTTTTAATTCAGGTGTTTTGCAATGACCCTTCTCCTGTCACTTGAAGAACTCATGACATGTTTGCTGTTTCTATTTCAGGCCAAGAACATCCTAATAGCCTGCGGCACAAATACAACTTTATTGCAGATGTGGTGGAGAAGATAGCTCCTGCTGTGGTTCACATTGAATTATTTCGCAAGTAAACAAGATGCCCAGTTTTGATTTTTGTATTCTTGAAAACAGCTGCCAGTGTGCCAGAAATGTTGATTAATGCTGTGTAAATAGCAAAGAGGTTTTTGAGATGATAAATATTTGCCATGCTTAAAAATTGAAGATAATTTAAGAGTCCTGGCAAAAAAACCCAACTAACACAAAGTTAAACTATTGCATGTGCATTATCTTGTTATTGATAATAAGTAACATCAGATATCCTAAAAAGTAAGAAACTCCAAAGTTTTTTTGGCTCTGTGTTATTTGGAATGATTTGTGATCTTTCAACTTTTTGCAGTGACAAATGTTTATTTCCCGTGTCTTCCAGACTCCCTTATTCGAAGAGGGAGATTCCTGTTGCCAGTGGTTCAGGGTTCATTGTCTCGGAAGACGGACTGATAGTGACAAACGCTCACGTCGTCACCAACAAAAACAGAGTGAAGGTGGAACTGAAGAACGGTGAAACGTATGAAGCTAAAATTAAAGACGTTGATGAAAAATCTGATATTGCACTAATTAAAATAGATTCTCAGGTGAGTCGTTAAAGCAAGACCCATTTGGGTCCCCTTAATTTAGTATCCTCCTTTCCAAATTCCAGTGCTAATTTTTGTGTTTGAAGGGAAGGCTGCCAGTTGAGTGGTCTGAGTTACAGAGAATCTCTGAGCTAGGTGGGTACACATTTTTCAAAGCCAAGTTTGTGGTTGGTCATGGTTAATTTTATCACCTCTCAGTGTAGTGCAAGCAAGAGATCACTCTTTTGCATGCATCCTCAAAATAAAAAAACCTCTACTGGCTGGTTTACACACACATTGGCTAAGATAACTCTCTTGCGCTCAGAAGAAATGGGATTTGTTCCCTTGTGGTTGGTAGAGGGATGTATTAGTCTTTCTTGTGTGCCTATATTGAAGTCACAAATTGCTTTTAGAAGATATATTTGTGCCTGTGAAGGGCTGTATCACACTGGTGTGCCTCTTGAACATGCAAATTAAAGCCTGCTTGGGAAGATGCTCTTACAGTGCAAGTGGTTTTCTGAATGACCCGGAATGCAACTTCCCACCCATAGTTTTCCTCCATATCAAACAGAGAGCTGTCAGCATTTTTCTGCCTCCTGCAACAGCAGAAAAGCTGCCATGCTGTTCTGTACACGTCGACAGCACAGCCCAAGTGGAATATTGTGTCGAAATACTGTGTAATGCAGATGCAATTGGACGCGTGTGATTGCTTGGGGTGCTGCTCATATTGGTTCCCCTTGTACTGTTAGTTAATCACCTCCAAATTTAACAGGCAAGAACGTTTCATTTGAAACACATGACTCAAAAATGTGTAAATCTTGCAGTGTTGTTTTAGTTCAGACCTATTCCCCAGTGGGGTCAAAAGTGTTTGTGCCAGAGTTCATGAGTAAATCAGACGTTTAATTCAGAACTCTTGGATGACCCAAGATATGAAGTTCTCCTGCTGCTCCCTTGCCACCTTTGTCATTTAAAAGCTCTTTCTTTTCCTTATTTAAAAGCTTCTTAACAGCAACATGGGGAAAAAAAACGTAACAATACCAATAATGTTTTTTGCCATGTTGTTTTTTCCTGTTTTTTTGGGATGGGAGACCAGTTTTCCAGCAAGCTGCGGTGACATGGCACTGGGAAATCCCAGTCCTTGGTGAGGCCTGAGGCACCTCTGTTCGCAGGACAGGACAGATGATGCTTTGTACTTGAAGAATTAGAAACAGAAAATTTTAAGTGTTCACAAAAAAAAAAGTTAAAATAGAAATGCAGTCAGCTGAGAAGCTGATTTTCAGACTGAACTTTCATGGGAAATTTTTATTTATCCATTTAAGTTCAGTGTTTGAGCTTTTCTTTTTGTACTGAAATGCGTTGCAACCATTCAGATTCATAAAAGACTTTTTAAAATCACAGAGGTAATAGTCTGTTGAAGTTGAAATATATTTGATGACTACAGAAGACAATGGAATGGTAAAAACAACTCTAAAAATCTGGATATGACATGAAAACCGTCCCTATTTTTAAGAAAGAGGTGAAGATCTTCCTTTTGAATAAATTATTTGAAGGTGACATCAAAGATGGAATTTTTTTCTTTTCTTCTGTTTTTCTGTGGCATGTTAAGGCAGGATCTGAAGGGTGAAGAATGCTGCTGTGGTTAGGGACAGAGCTGGGCTTGAAGTATGAGTTTAGGCTGTCAGTTGGCATTCCTAAAACTGCTAAGTTTTTGCAGCAGCCTGCATGCTGGTGTTCTTTCAGGTGTGAACATCTGGTCAAAGACATTACTAGAACTGACTTGGCTTTGCTGAGTGCGATAGGAAGCAAAAGAGGGTGTAAAATCTGGGCACCAGTAAGATGAACCATTTCCCTGATTAAATTCTTCTCTATGGAAAAACATATTGCAGTCAATGAGGAACAGAAATCTTGGAGCCGTTCTTCTAATCCTAGAATGCTCTTATTTTTAGAGTCTAGAAAAGAGAGAAACTGTATTTCTTGTGTCCATAGTGAGACACAGCAGTTTGCTGAAGTGTTGAAAGTGGGAAGTAAGATTGGAGTTGTGTGGTAAATGCGAAGGCAATAGAACTATCCTTCCAAATACAAACAGCTTTGGGGAGGCAGCAGTAGCACAAAGAAAGGGTTGCAGACGATTTGGATACAGACATGTAAAGTTTATACAACTTCCCTAGGAAAAAATTGGACTTTGGCAGCGTAGGCAGAGGCTGGTGAAATAATCCACCCTGTGTGACACGGGTGATACTGCAGTCAGCCTGAAGCCCATCGAAAACATTGCACAACGCTCCAAAGCCAGCAGATGCTTTTAAGCTGGCAGAGCTTGATTATGAAATTCATCTCCAGACAAATAACTACCTCGTTGAATGTGTGAGACAGCTGCTGAAAAACTGTAAACACCAGGAGGAGGAGAGAAACTTTTAGGGGCTGTTTAGTAGACAATGCCAGGGTTAATGGAGGGCAGGATTATAAAAGAGCCCTGTGCCCTCACCCAAATCAAAGCTGGAAGGCAAAAGTAGTGGAAAGCAGAGCTGGTTTTTGCCTGTAGACCCCTTTCACCCCTGGAAGTTGGACTCTGCCCACCTGCTCTGGCAGGTGCCTCTGGTTTGGCAGCGAGTACAGGAAGGGGGGAGCACAGTGAATGGCTTTATTTCGAGGTGTATATCTTCTTCCTACACGCTTAAAAACCAGCCATGAGGCACTCATCGCCCACTCTGAAGTAGCAGCTGTGTCATGGAAGATGTGCCAGGGTCTGAAGAGTTTTGTTCCTCGATGTGACCAGTTACTGCCTTCTGTGTCCCAGGCAGGATTTGGCGTCCGCACGGCGGAGCAGTAGTGGCTTTGTGACCGATCTCTAATTTGCGGTGGTATTTCAGCCCATTTGCTGAAGGTTTTTCCTGCGTCTTACTAATAACCACTTAGTTTGACACTTTTAAATCAACAAGACCTCATGCCCTCGTTCCTTCGGTGGTTTCGTGAGGCAAAGCAGCGTCTGTATCTTTGTGGTCAGAGGGGATTTGCTTTTTTTCCCCTGTGTGTACAAACTGAAAGAAGCAGGAAAGCAAACTTTCCTGTTTATGTATCAATATTTTAATAGCCCGCATTTTGAAAAACCAAACTACTTGAACACCAGATGTAAGTGGCTTTTCTAAAATGCTATTTCACTTTGAAATCTGTCGCTGGATATTACCCTGCTTCCTCCCGAGAGCCCGAGGAAGCCCACATATTGCTTCCAGAAGTCTTCGGGACCCATAGAAATGAAGTAGCTTGTAAAAAGCTTGCATGTTAACTCCTGTTTATTCATCGGTTTAGGCGGCAGTGGTTTCCTGCCATCTTCAGTTCCTAGTAGCCCTCGCTGAGGGGACGATGCACTGGTCCAGCTCCCCACACAGTAAAATGCTCACACGCCTCCGGGGTGGGTCTGCCAGCACCAGGGTATTTTATTTTATTTTAAGGGAGAAGAGCAATGTCTTGCCGGGTAATTGAAATCCTGGTGACGTAGCAAAACAACGCTTCATCCTTTTTTCTTCTTTTTTTCTGTGAGCTTCCCATGCTCCATATTTAGATAAGGAGACTGAGTTTTGTTTTTCTAACTATAGATGAAATACTTTCAGAGGCTTGTAATGCATTTAGCTTGGGTTTTTCATTTTCTTTGGCATCTTGTCAGGCAGTTTCTAGATTGTAGATGATACTCTACATTTTTACATGCTCACGGCCTGTGTTTTTATTTTGCCATAACATATTCTGAAAGTTAAATAGTTTCATTAATGAGAACAGAAATGCAATTCCCAGGGAAGTTACATGTATTGCCAGAGTTAGTTACAGCTGAATTAGCGTACCATACAAGCATCTGTTTCTTTTCCACCTAAAAATAAAAAACATGAAGGAAATCTGTCGCTATTTAACACAAATTGAACTTGGAACATTTGTCTCCTCTTCAACGCTTTATTGAACTGCAAATTGCTTCCTGCAAATTTGTGGTCTTCCTTCCTCAAACGAAGGGTGTTACAGAGCAGAGAAGGGGATTTACTTGCTTTCTGTGCCAACACAGAGATAGATTCACTTATTTCATGGATGAAAAGGATCCAGCTGAAACCCCTACTGGTTATGGCCATCAGTCTGTTGGTTTTTATTTCTCTACGGCACTATCTATGCCCAGGGGTGGTTACCTGCTGCCTCTTCTTTTTATCAAGGCTCCACTTATTTTGCCTCACTCAAGTTCTGTTGCTAATATATCATAGAATCATAGAATAGTTTGGGTTGGAAGGAGCCTTAAAGATCGAGTTCCAACCCCCTGCCCTGGGCAAGGACACCTCCCACCAGACCAGGTTGCTCAAAGCCCCATCCAGCCTGGCCTTGAACCCCCCCAGGGATGGGCATCCATCCACAGCTTCTCTGGGAAACATGTTACAGTGTCCCACCACCCTCATAGTATAAAATTTCTTTCTGAGATCTAATCTAAATCTACCGTCTTTTAGTTTAAAACCATTCCCCTTCATCCTATTGCTCCCCTCCCTGATCAAGAGTCCCTCCCCACCTCTCCTGTAGCCCCTTCAGATAATGGAAGGGGCAGTAGGGTCTCCCCGGAGCCTTCTCTTCTCCAGGCTGAACAACCCCAACTCTCTCAGCCTGGAGAGAGAGGTGCTCCATACCCTATATATCCAGTGAACATCTGGATATATAGGGCTCCTGGATGCTGATGTTGTTCTTCTAGACTTGTCCTAGTCTCCTGTGCCGAGCTGATGACTCCCATCCATGGCATAGCTGCATCTGAAGCTTGGGTGAAGCCGTTTCTTGTGGTGGTGTGCAGCTCTCTGTTTCGTGGGAGTTATGTTTATCTAGGATTGGAGTCAAATCCATATATAAAAATGTCTGAAGCCCTTTGGGATGAGAAAGGCTTAAAATATTAGCAGTAATTAATGGCTCCTTCTCTGGCTGGGTGTAAACAGTGAGTCATGTGCCAATTATGGTTTTGCATGTTTAGTCCTATTTCTAGTGTACTTGCAGAATGCCGGCTTGCAGATTTGTTTTATTGAGTAAACATGGATCCCAGCAGAGCCCCGAGGCTTCATCAAATGAAAAACGGAGGGAGGAGGGAAAGAAAAGACGTTATGTGTTGCCCAAGGTCATGCAGTGAGTCACTGGGAAAGCTGGGTTTAGGTGTTGGGTGTTTCTGGCTCCCTGTTCATTGTGCTGCAAGGCATGCTCCTCGTTTGCCTGGGATTTTAATTAACTGCAGTGGCAAATCTATAGTTAACTGAAGAGGATCACGAGTTCTAACAGTAGTTATGTCATCCTGATGGCCATCAGATATTATGTAAAAATTGAAGAGTGCCCATTTATTTATTAAGTATAGTCATTAGGGGCCCCAGACCCAGGCACTTAAGGCAGTCCTTGTAAACCAAGCTTAACATGCTCAGCAGGAGTTGCCAGTGGAAGGGGGTGAGGGCCAAGTCAGGGTGTTCTGATACGATTCTGGTTACAACCACCACAACAAGCGCTTGCCCTGCATCTCCAGCGCTCTTCTTGTGGCCCGCAGAAGGATGTACTTCCCACTCGATGCCCAGGGAGTTTGTTTGGGTTTCTACCGATTTCACTCCAAAACCACCTCTACAATTTAAATAAATATTAAATAAATAAATGGACAGTTTTGTTCTGAATGTGGCAACATTATTTTTAAGCTTTTTAGAGAGCAAACCCCAAAATTTAAAGCCATTACAATGCATATAGTCATCAGAACCAATTCTTCATGGCATTTACTTGTGGGGGCCCTAATTGAGAGTATTTACATGCAGTGTTGTTAGTGTGCTCTGCACCACACAGCGAAATCTTAAGAAATGGCACTTCAAGTAGTATACAAACCCCACTGACGTTCATTTGCCACATAGACTCCCACACCTTGGAGCCCTTTTTCAACTGTGCTCAGGATCCTTCTGGTTCGTTTAAGTGTGGTAGACACCCATGCGGGTGGTCCTCCCGTCCCCTCCCCATGGCACGGGGCTACATAACAGGTCACAATTAATTCCCTTGGTTAATAGAATATGACAAATCAAGTGCGTTGTTTACATTTGCAGTCATCTTGAGGTGATGTATTTTCACATAAGGCGATAGCTCCTCTAGAAACGTACTGCATAGAGAACACATTTTTCCAAAGCTCTGTTTCATAATATGTGCAGAGCAAGGCGGTTTTTGCAGTTGATTTTCGTTTAGCAAAGGAAAGGTTAGCCAAACTCTTTCCAGAAGGCGTGTTGAATCACACGGACGACCCACGGCCAATCCGTACAGGGTTAGACTTTGAACTGAAGCCTGGCTAGTATAGGCACGGGCTTGAAAACTCAGCACAATCAAAAGTAATTGTATTAGTCAGAGATTGTTCATGTTTTTTCTTTCTGCTGCCAAATGCGAATTTGGCTTCGTGACTGTTTTTATAACTCGGGGACACCGTATAAATCTTTAAATACATACACAACCAATCTTTTTTTTTTAATAATGAAGAAAAAAGGTTTTAATTTTCTTTTGCTTGTCTATATCTCATTTGCTGATAGATGTCCTCTTTCTCTATAAAGAATCTGTTCTTGGTGCACTGGGATACAAACAAAAGCCACTTTTTGCGTTGTTGGGTTAGTGTGTTGTTTTTTTTTTTTTTAAACAAGGAAAATCGGTGCCAAAAAGAGATGCTCCTCTTGACCAACAACATCTTGAAAACACGTGCTACGTAAGCTTAATAGCATCTGGTGAGAGAAGGAAGAGCCAGGGTGCTCCCTCTCTCCAAACGAGACCCATATGGGGCCGTTGGTGTTGCATACGCTGCGTGCTTCCCGGCACAACTCATCGGAACTGCCTCTTCCCCGCTGCACTGAGCGGTCCCTTGGAGCCAGGGCTGTGCTCTGATATTATGAACTGCTCAGCAGCGTCGCCTTGGGATGCTGCTGCTTCTCTGCCGCCCTGCAAACGTGATGGGGAAACTGGGCATCGCCCTCGATTCCTTCTCAGAATCCAGCCACAGCCTTGGCTGGGTTTATCCATGGCTGTGGCACTTATAGGGACCATGATAATTATTATTAAATAGTAAGGCATTGCTGGTTGTATAAACTTTCCCCTGAAAGATATTTAGAAAGGGAAACGCTTTTCTTCTTACTGTGTTGCCAATTCCATTGCTCTTCCAACTGATTCTGTTTAACAAGCAGTTGGTTAATTATTTTCTTGCTGTCTGGAGACTGAAAGATAAGTTTCCATAGAGCATCTTATCCTGTCTGGGATTTTGGCAGTGAGTTTTATTGAAACAATCTGTTCATCTGAGTAAAATTTTGCTGGTGGAATTATAACAAAGTTGGATAAAGGATACACAGGACCAGGCTTGTTAAATATTAAAACCATAACTTCTGTATTTGCAGCAGCATATAGTGATGACTGATGCCTTTATTTTTTCCTTTCTACTTTGCAGACATTGTGTATCTCCTAGGATATTTGAAATAAAACTGTGGGTGAAAAATACAAAGTGGTGGGCATTTGGATTAGTTCATATTAGTGGATTTTTGTCCCTCAGGGTGACTTATTGACACAGGCTTTCAAACTGCTGGTCACAAAAGACCCCTAAAGACCTAGCTCTTGATTTCCAATTTAAACATGTAATATTTCGCCTTTATTTTGCTAGAATTTAGAAATTATTCAGCTTCTATTATCACTAAATTATCACTAACTTGCGCATTGGTACAAATAATCAGTTCATACTAAGTATTGCCTTGTTTCTTTGCTACACCAACATGCAGTGTGTAGCTTTGTGATCCCATCAAGCAGAGGCACATACATCTGCGTGCTTTGGAACAAGCATGGGATGAAAGGCACCTGTACATGTTTTCCAGAAGGAATGAATTTTAAGAAGGGGGTATTAAGCCAATTTGTACCTTCATTTTAGGTACACAGCTCAAGAATGCCTTGGAGGTATCCCGGTGCTAATAAAGTGACTGCGTTACCCACTCCTTAGAAAGTGGTTTAAGTTAATCTCTAGGTGGGGCTTCCACTGCATCTACAATCACTGGCCTGTTTTGAAAATTTAAACCAATGCCTTTTTTCCTTTTGGGGCTGGGTTTGCTGAGCAAAGGAAAGAATTTTGAAGTGGGGTGATCTTGGAGGAAAGCTATATTAAGTTTATTTAGGTTTGCCAAGGAAAAGATACATCCCTTCAGACTCCTTCTGTTTTGATTTCAGGTTCAGTAACCTCCTAATCCTTCAAATCCTCAAGTTGAAACCTAAATTTATACGTGGTCTAGGTCCATCGATGTTAATAGAAATAGTCTAGTGACATGATTAAATATGTAGTTAAATACCTGGGGAGGGTCAGGTTCATTTGGACAACAAAATTAAATAGAAAAAGATTTAAAAAGGGTAAAGACTGATTCTTAAAACTGCAGAGAAAGGGAGAAATGGCGCTCAGTGAGTATTTTACAAACAGGTGATAAATAAAGGCAAAGTATTTATTTAAAATAGGATCTGTTTCAGAACATCCTTCTTAATTACTTGGTGAGTAGGAGGCCTTAAGAACTTCCCAGCTGTTTTCTGGTTGCTGCGGAGGGGTTATTAGTCCAGCTTGAATCCTCTGTTATCCAGCCAGTTCGGTTCCTGTGCAGACACAACACATCTTGGAGAAACCATGTTCGGTTCCCTTGATCCATCGCATTGACAAGGGTGTGTGGATCCAACCTTCTCTCCCTATTTTTTTTTTAATTGCTGTAAATTGCAGCGATCTCTGTTGATGCTGGGTTTTAAGAATGTTTTGTGTCTTAGTGGGAATGTCTTCAATAACGTGATAGTTAATATGTTTAGAGGTAAGATCTTGAAAGGAAAATATAATGGTATCCTCTACTGTCATAACAGAAAAATCCCATAAGGCCTTTAAATCCTAACATCTTCAGAAGAAGACATGAGTGTATGTAGGAGGCAATATAATTATTTAGAAGAGATACGCCATTGGAAAAAACAGTAAGATGAAACATTAGCTGGTGTCTTATGAGAACATAAAATGCTTTTAACTATACATATGCATGTTTGATACACTTCTGCTGTTGCTTTCATGACTCTTCAGTGTTCACTCTTAAACAATATATTATTTTTACTTCAGCAGCTGTTGGCTAATTATTTCAAGAAGCAGTTGGAAACAACTCATTCCTAGTATCATCAGATGTTTGCTTTGTACCAGCAGAGCACAAATATTCCTTTGGTCCTTTAGTTGATTGTGATTTAATGTGTACCTGTTGTGGAAAAAGTATTCCTACAGTCTAAAGAGCCAACTCTTAGAGTTCATTGAGATGTTTTCTGTATACAGAACCACATGAAATATTCAAAGGAAACTCAGTGAGGAAAATCCCCAAGGGATAAAAGCCTCTCTTTTTCCCTCTGCTCTATTAATGTGTTCATATTTCTATAGAATTTGTTCTACCAGTGTAATAGTGTCTTAACAACATTGGAATTTTTATTTATTTCTTTTTATTTGTAGGGTAAATTGCCAGTTCTTCTGCTTGGTCAGTCTGCAGACTTGAGGCCAGGAGAATTTGTGGTTGCGATTGGAAGTCCATTTTCCCTTCAAAACACGGTGACTACGGGGATCGTTAGTACCACCCAGCGTGGAGGGAAGGAGCTGGGGCTCCGCAACTCCGATATGGACTATATTCAGACTGATGCCATCATCAACGTATGTCCCGCTCTGAGCCTCGTTCCCTTCAGCTCTTAGATTTTTTTGAATAGCTGCTTTGAAAATCTCACCAGCGATAGAATTCTTAAGAACAGTGAGCACAGTTTGCTTTTATCCATGTAAATATGGACATCTGCGGTGCAGCAGCACTTGATTGTTATTTAAAAATCCCCAAAGGAACCACACCAAGTACAATATCTGCCTTAAGTTCAACATTTTTACAAATTCCGAGGGAGGAGGCAATATTCCCTGGTGAATAAGTATCTTTTCGAAATCCATCATGTTTTTAAAAAGAAGCCAAACTTGGTTTAAGGATTCAAGTTTGTTTCTGCAATAAGGCAAAACAATAGTTTTTGTACTTCTACTGTTGGCCTTGTAAGAAATCTTCACTAACAGCTTCCAGAGCTGTCCTAAAATCTTCTTCTAGTTTCTAGTGTCGTACTATTAAAACAAAAGAAAAACCTTGGCTTTCTTAACTTACTCTGGCAAGAGAAGAAGGACTAAGCATTTGCAAAGCTCAGCTAAAAGCAATGATGTTAAGTGTAGTTAATGGGTTTGGATGTTAAGACTGTTCTATTGCACGTATTTAATAGACAATGAAAAGATTACTACAGAAATATTTCAAAAATTTCTTTTATGTTTTGCTTGCCATGAATGAAGAGGTAGATATTAAAACATGTTCTTGCCATATGTTTATTTTCAGTATGGAAACTCCGGAGGACCCCTGGTAAATCTGGTAAGAGTTTCTTAGTGTCAAGTTTATTACTTTTCAGCTTAAAAACAAAACAAAAATCCACCCAAACCAAGAAACAAACAAAACCTCACACCAGAAATGTGATTCAGAGCTTTCAATGTCTGGCTGACTACACAAAATTCACATGGTTCTTACTAATCACTTGTCTGTGCTTATGTTGGCAAATCCCAAGATACACTTGGATTTCAATATTTAAGGTGTTTATGGTTTGCATAGTTTTGAGAAAGTGTAATGCCCAATTTTTTTTTTTTTTGCTCATGCCTTGCAGAAAGTAAGAAGCACGTTTTAAAGTTGAGCCGTTTGCACTCGCTGTATACCAAGCAGCTGGCACTCTTCTTTTTTTTTGCATATAGAAACTCAGCTTAATGGTTCAAAAAACATATCCACCCTTTTATTTTGAATCACACTGAGGGGGTTGCAAACCCCATATATTTATCAGGACATTAGGGTTTATTTGCTGACACTGTAGAACAGAATCAGAGCTGACTATGACCCATCCCTGGAGGGGTTCAAGCCCTAGTTGGATGGGGCTTTGAGCAACCTGGTCTGGTGGGAGGTGTCCCTGCCCAGGGCAGGGGGTTGGAACGAGATGATCTTTAAGGTCCCTTCGCACCCAAACCATGCTGTAATTCTATGACCTGTCAGCAGCTGTGAGCAAGCCCAAGAGAGAACAACTGAAGGAGGTTGCACAACCCAGCTACTGTCTGAGAGCTTTCAGATAGGGACACGTGGGGTCAAACGGAGGAGAGGCAGTGGTCCTCAATGAGGGACGGCACAAATTGGAAGAAAGAGCTAATCCAAGCTTCTACCTTGGAGATTTGGCAATTTTTTTTTTCACCTGACTCGTAGTAGAATTTCAGCACCAGTAACTTCCATTTTCAGTTATGTAGTTGGATAGTTTTTATCTGGGATAGATCAGGGAAGGAAGCTGCTGAGAATTCAGAATTGTTTGAATCTTCAAGTGACAGTGGAGGTGTTTTATCTGGAACTTTCTCTTGGAGTCACATTACTGGGAAAAGTTTTGCCTTTTGGTGAACGGACGTTTTTCTGTATATTACTCTGCAGTATTTTCTCAGAACCAGCTGGTGCCAGGCTTCACATGGTGCCTGCTGAAATAAACAGGCCAAAATTGCTTGTAGAATATGCTGCTTGTCTGCTGCAAGCAGGAGAGCTTTTTTGATCTCTCTTCTGCTAGTGGCAGTATGAATACCCACATCAGTTCTCTGAAACTGTAGAATACTTTATCATACAATACTTTATCAATAGATGATTCAGAGAAATCAGACTGAAATAAACAATTTAGAAAATTGAAAACCAGCTATGGAAAGTGTTGTACGGATTGGTCTTTGTGATTGCTTGGAAGAAACCATCGATTTCTCTTGAAGACATTTCACATTTGCTAATAACTTTTTCTTATTTCTCCAGGATGGTGAAGTCATAGGAATTAACACATTAAAAGTTACAGCAGGGATCTCATTTGCTATCCCATCCGATAAAATCAAGAAGTTTTTAACTGAATCCCATGACAGACAAGCTAAAGGTACTGTACTTCACCGCTTCGAAAGAGAAATGACAAACCAGAAAGTCAACAGCCGTTGAGGCTCTTTTGGTAAGAGCAGTTGATCAAGACCTGTTTTCCTTTTTGTAGGAAAAGCTATAACCAAAAAGAAATACATTGGCATACGAATGATGTCCCTAACTCCTAGGTAAGTAAAAGCGGCGGTTCCTCACCTTTCTGAAGTGTGGTCACTGCATGCGTTTGGATCAAGCTCGCGATCTGCAGAAACAACCAGGAGGAGGAACCGGCAGCGTCTGCTTCTGTAGGTGCTGCTGAAAACCCACAGCTACCTTTTTGCTACCTTTCCTCTGCTTCTGCCACATGGTTGAACTCTCCTGTAGACTCTCGTATGAGCTAGTTTTTAAACAACTCCCTGGATATTTTCTTTTCCTTAATGCTTCGGAAGAGAATAGCTAGCGATCGTTAATTTGTCCCAGGGCTCTATTAGTGTTGTTACCATTTGTCCTGTGCTGTCATGTGGGTCAAGGAGAAGACAGGACAGTATGTTTTCAAGGATTACAACAGCTATGTGCACATTTCCATTTCTACAAAATTATTTTCATTAAACAACTCACTTGATGTAAAACGACGCTTCTGTGTGGACTTGCTTATTCATACTCAAACCAGAAAATACTCATGAGAATGTGACACTACGTCCTGTAGAAATAACCAGAAGGTTTCACATGTGCAGGACCAGGGGTATAACAAAGCATTGAATGCTGAAGGGGCTCTTTTTTTCTACGTGTTCGGGATCTGTTAGTTGTAAAGCCATGACCAAGTTTTGAAATGTTTTAACCCTGATCCTCTGTATCTATTGAATAATTGCTTTTACCAGAAATAGGCATTTAAAAGCTGTATGCATGCAAAAAGTGTGATAATTCTTGAAATCCTTTTAAGAGTTAAAATGAAGTGTCACATCGACATGTGTAATGTTGTAGTACCTCAGCTAGTGAGTTAACCAAGTAAAAATGTGTGATTTTTTTTTTTTTCCCCATGTTGTCAAAATACTTTTGTCGCTGTTTTTTCATTTTCCAGCAAAGCTAGAGAGCTGAAGGATCGCCATAAAGACTTCCCTGATGTTGTCTCTGGGGCCTATGTTATTGAAGTAATTCCAGAAACACCAGCTGAAGCGTAAGTTGAACTACTTTTTTCTCAAAACCACTGCCACTGACTTAAGGGGGTAATGATGGAGAATGTTCCCTGCTTAACTGGCTATCTTGATTATGCTAAATTAACAAAATTACAACCATCTGATAGCGATTAGGTTGTCTGCTGGAAGGCTGCTTGTCAGTTTGTGGTTTCAGTCTGGTCCCCGGTGGGCAATATTGGGAATGTATCAGGGTATTGCACTGAAGCCCTGCAGCGTTCCCGGCCAAAAGGGCAAGGATTCAGTGGGCGTGAAAACTCAATTTTTATTTTTCTCAGCGATTGCTTCCAAGACATCTGTTGTACCGATGCCAGTGCTTAATAAAGACATTCGCTTGTGTGCGCTCCCCATGGCCCTATAGGAGAGTGAGGGAGAAGCTTTGCTTCACAGAATCAGAATCACAGAATCACCCAGGTTGGAAGGGACCTTTTAAGATCATTTAGTCCAACCAATGAAAAAAAAATTAAACCAAAACAAAACCATACCACACCCACCACACCACACCCCAAACAACACCAACCCAACATTAATCCATATCCCCGAGCACCATGTCAACTCATCTCTTGAACACCTCCAGGGATGGTGTCTCAACCACCTCCCTGGGCAGCCCATTCCAATGCCTGACAACCCTTTCAGTAAAGAAATATTTCCTAATATCTAACC
>JAOXNO010000002.1:35174807-35187468 GCA_028565335.1 Limnodromus scolopaceus
CAGCTTGGTGTCATCTGCAAACTTGCTGATGTTGCTCTCAATCCCTCTGTCTATGTCATTGATAAAAATGTTAAACGGTACCGGTCCCATCTGCCTCAGTCTATGGGATTAGAGCAGGACACAATGGCAACCCCTTGGTTTCTCTGTACCTGTCGTTGCTGGACATGGCCCAAATGGTCTTGCTCTTTCATGCAGCAACTTCCTATGAGTGTCTCTCATAAATAGAATTTTTTTCAAAGCAGAATGAGATGAAAAGTGGTTATGGAAAACCATGTCAGTTAATTTTTATTTTATGTTTAGTACAGAAAGGATTTTCTATTCAAAGACTCATGTACAAACGCATAAAATTACCTCCCTGAATAATTAAACCAGTTGGTCCATCTTACTGATAAAACCAGACCAGTCTTTGTTCTCTTTCTCCATTCCTTTCATAATTTTAATTCATATTAACTACTTTTTATACTTTTAACTGCTAGTAGAACAAATAGGCTTGTCCTAGCACTGAATCTGATCCTGTACTTTGGATTTTTCTTTCGTGCTCCCTTGCTTTCATTTTCTTTGGAAGCCTCATAGCAAGCAGAGTTTAAGCACCGTTACTTCATTCATCCCATCTTTTTTTTGAACTCCAGGGTAACTTTGCAAACTCTGTCCTTTTACAGCTGATGACTTGCAGCACTTGCACGAGAAGTGAAGTTGTGCATCATTCTGCTTGCCTCTGCTGAGTTTTTGGGGCACCCATAGGTTTGCTGCATTCCTCCTGTCCCCTCTTCACAAGCTGTGGCCACTTCCAGTGGAAGCACAGCCTTCCTTTCCCCTCTGGAACGGAGCTAATGATGCACGATCATCACTCTGCAGAGGAAAATAGAGGAGTGAGGCATTATTGATTGAGAAAGCTGTGATTTAGGCTGTGTCTCTGTAGGAACTGTGGGGCCTTGCTGTGTCTGCCTGGCTGCCCCCCTTTCCCAAAGCCCCCAAAAGCTGAGAGAGGAGCAGCAGCCCATAGAATCGTAGAATGGTTTGGGTTGGAAGGGACCTTAAAGACCATCTAGTTCCATCCTGCCTGCCCTGGGCAGGGACACCTCCCACTACACCAGGTTGCTCAAAGCCCCATCCAGCCTGGCCTTGAACCCCTCCAGGGATGGGGCAGCCACAGCTTCTCTGGGAAACATGTTATAGTGTCTCACCACCTTCAGGGTAAAGGAGTGACCTCCAGGATAAACAGGTATTTCTTAGAACCTCTCATCAGGTAAGTCCACGAGGGGGCGAATTGAAGCTACAGTGAACAACTTCAGGGCTGTTGCCTGACTTGTCCCTACGGAGATTCCTGCAACCACTCGTGGTATCTCCACGGCACACATGGTTTGAGAGGAGATGCATCTCCTGAGCACAGCCTGGTCATACACACCTGAATCATCCCTGTCTGAGGGTTCCATAAATTTGCTGACTCCCATTAGCTGTCCAATTAGGTTTTTTTCCTGATACTGAATAATCTTTCGGGTTGTTACTGAAAAGCTTTACTATTTATCCTGTCTGCTATAAGCATGGACGTTGCATGTTGCCTGCTTCCTCTTTTCAGCAACTTATTGTATATTTGAAGACTGCTATCACATCCTCCCTCTGGGCTTTTTTCCTCTGGAGACAGAGAACAACTCTCCTCAGCAATTATTTTAATCTCTTTTTATCTCGGCACACATTTTTCTGTACCTGTCCTTATTACTGGGCTCTTTTTGGTTGATTCAAATCCTTTTTGAAGTGCCCAGCCTGGCCAAAGGCCATCGCTTGCAGCCATATGGGCCAAGTAAAGCCACATGTAGTGGTCCAGCTGCACCTTCTGGCAACCCAGCAGAGACTGACCATTCGTTCATTTGTGGCGGGCAGCAGGGTGATGTTATACAGGATAATATTTACACTTGAACTCTGGCTTCAATCTGTGAGGGTATGAAATTGCAGCCCGTTTTCGACACCTGGTTCCCCTCTGCAGGAGCTGCTGTGCTGGCTCCCAGCGCTCGTGAACCCTGTGTAGCTCTGGCACCCTGTCCACTAATCGTTAGCACCATCCAACCAGTCTTATCTCTTTTTTTGCTCACATTAAGTGGTACCGTCTTGATGCAATGCGGATATGTAGTAATAAGTTGATTAATACATAACGCAATTTACTATTATTTTTTTCAGTAAATTATTAACCCATTTTCAAGACGAGATATTGCACACTATGTGTAATTTCTTAAGAACAGGGAGGACTTTGTGCCTCATTTCTGATCGTTCGCGTTATCTCAGCAGTAAAATATTATCAAAGAATCTTTACCGCTCAGTTCTATGTAGCTTCCATATTATATTACATACTGTATACTGAGATATATAGCTTTATAGAAATATACTACCCATATTACTGCAAATAACACTTTTTTTCTGGCAGGATAGTATTCTTTCTTGGTAGTCTATCTGCTCTTAGATGTTTCTGCAGGCTGTCTATGCTGACTGAGCTGGTCTCTTGTAGCTCTGACTCACTTTTTTCTTCAGCTGTTTCCCTCAAGATTTAGGGCATCAGACACAAGCTCCCACACCAGAAAATCTTTATACACAAAAGGTTTTCCCCTGCAGCTGCAGCTTTTCCATGCAGCTGTTGGCCATCAGATAAACTGAAGACTGAAGAAGGCGACATGTACTGCCTCATCTTTGTCACAGAAGTGCTAGACTTGCTTAAACAGAAATCAAGTGGTAGAAGGTTTATTGCTAAAATGGAAAGGTTATTTATTTCATTTATCTTCATCTAGATGTCATGATATCCAGATATTACTGTAGGGAAATCTTTATGTAACTTCTATATAACCATCAAATAACTACAACAATCTATTAACCAATTATTTTATGTAATTGTAAGTCCTCTTATTTAGAATCAACCATTAATTATTATGTTCAAATACAATAATTGCCTGTGCAAACCCCTTTGGTCAAAATTATATCCACATGTCATGCTGCTACTACTAAAACCTGAAACTTGCACTCATTACAGGCAAAGAATTCCAGCAACCTACCAAACATTTACACCTCACAAAACGATCAACCTTTTGAACGAGAATTAAGTCTTTTGGAAGAGGTTACCTTCTGGATATTGAGATGCCTACATTAAAATGTACTTTATGGCAATTAATTTTCTTAAATTTGTTTTCTTTGCCCGTATTTCTCCCAGGCAATGAGAACTCAGAAAGGTTAATGCATTCTTTCAAAGATGAATTGATGTCCAAATCAAGCATATATGGGTTCTTCTGTGGAAGTGGCCATTGCGCAGAAAGGCAACAAGACATACAGTCTGGGGTGAGTGGGCTTTGCAGGAGTCAGACAGCCTTGCATTTGCAAAAATGCATCATATTATGAACATTTCTTTTTCCTTTTTATGTTGTTAGAGCCATTCTGTGGTAGAGCTTGAAGGGGAACTTGGTGAAGGTGCCCTGTTGTTGCAGGCATCGTTGAAAGTGAAGTAGATCAGCACGGTATTGAGTGGCAACACCTTGGAGGTGCCCTGGGACTCAAAGTCCTATTCTAATGGTCAGGCAGGGCTGAGTGTTGGTAAGAAACATAGTTTTCTGGGAGGATTTTGCCTCTGCGCTTTGCCTGGCACCTCGTTGTTGTGATATGCTGCCTGTATGTTTCTATAAAATGGTGTTTGCAATTCTCATAGCTGCTGCCCTGCAGGGAATTGGGTTGGGATCTGCTTTAGGGGTTTTTCTGTTTCTGAATCAGACTCTTGCCAGCCCTCAGCCACAGCAGGGAAATTGTGCTTCCAGGAAAGTCTGCTTCAGCAAAGAAATACAATAAATTTATTTAAAGCAAAGACCACAGAAAAGTATTCCCAGACACTGTGTAATCACTTTGAAGAACAAAGCAATGGGAAGTGGCACAGAAACCTAAGGCAGGGAAAAATGCCTTAATCTGATCCCAAACCTCCTTTAGAAGGGCAGTGCAGGAGTAGGGAGAGCTGGGGCTCTCTCCACCAAGAGCACTGGTGCTAGGCTGGAGCCATGGCTGGGGGCTGGTCCTTCAGAGAAGGGACCTATATTTGGGTGCTGTTGGTCATTTGTGGCTTTGGTAAGTGCTTGGGCTTCTCCAAGTGGAAAACTCCCAGGGTGTAGCCTTAAATGTCCGAATTTCTGGCATTTGATGTTGGAAGTCAATTTTGCCTCCAAATGTTGCTCTGAGTACTCAAGAGGCTGGAGGACGCTTGGCAAGTGCTGTGCGGTATTTTGGAAAACACATTTTAATAATGAAGAAGGACAAAACTGCAGAATTCAGTCAAGTCTTTGTTCTGGTCAAATAGTTGCTCCCCTGATGAAGCATATTTTCGTGGTTTCCTTTTTTTCTTTTAAATATCTTTATGGGCACAGTCTCTCTCCCTTTTAACAGAAATGCCCTTGGCTTTGACTTTTTGTCTGGTTGTGGACTTTTTATTTTGTCGTGATGGCAGAAGTATTTGATGCGATTACAAGTCATATTGGGGGAAAAAAAAAAGGCATAACTGCTAAGTTTAGATCTAGCAGTGACCAGCCCAGCCCAGCTGAATTCAGGAAACTGTTGCCCTAAATTCAAAACTAGGTGGGATGGATGGTTTAGGAAGTTGGCTAAACTGGATAGGCCGAAAAATAGTATGCATTAATAATACAAAGCATTGTTGGTTTCTCTCCCACTGCAGAAACGATGTCAGAACATTGTCAATATTTGTGTAAAATCAGTGTTAAACTTTATTTAATGACAAAACAAAATGTTTTGTTATTTTTGGCGGTGAAACAATTCATGACAGGTTGTGAACGTTAGCACTAACTTTGGTTTTGGAGTTCCTGGTTGGAAGAAAAAGTAAATTTTCAAGCTGTGATATCTGTCAAATGCTTCTGGTTATCCTTACATTTATGGTAACGTTTTTACTTTTTCATGAAATTTTATGGGACTGGTTTAATGGCTCATCCTACTAATTATTTTCCTTTCTGTGTTCAGCAAACAGTAAGATGTTTCACACCCGTCCTCCTTCTGCAAGGTACTGCTCACCTTTTCAACTTCTGCTATTTTATCAGGTATTAGATCAAGTTTGTGGCAGAAACTTAAGGCAAGACTCAAGGGCGATCTTGGATGGATGGAAGCTGAACCGCCCTTCCTCATCTCTTGCTGGTATCAGTTACCACCAACCTTGGAGGCGCTTAAACTTGATTATTGGCACTCAGATATTTAGTACCTGCCTAAAAGGTCTGAAATGGTGGGTGATCTCAGTGAGTGCCCTGTGTGCTATGATTGGATGAGGCTACTTGCTATTTCTTTCTGACCATGGGTGGCTCCCATCTTAAAATTTCTCAAGAGTTAGTCTGTTCAGCAAGGTGAATGCCCAAGGTGAGAAGGGGTTAAATCCACCTATCTCATCCCGGAACACCAATCTAAAACCTTGACTATCAGTTGGACAGGGTAAGAGAGGTCTCTGTGCTTCTACGTGCATGGTGCCAGACACAAAGAATTTCAGGGTAAAGAGCAGCTTTTTAGCAGTGGTTAAAGGTTGCTTAAAAGCATGTAAGCCTCAGTCCTAGTCCCTGCTGTAGGTCTTGTTATTGCCTCTGTTCCAGTAACTGTTTATGTAGACCTTAGGTATTCAGACTTCATAGTGACAAGGAAAGTTTCTGAGATTATATTTTTCATTTACGTTTCCTTTGCCATTGAGCCTCTATCTGTCCCTACCAGCTGCAGGTCTGAGTATATTGATTTAAGCAGGGAAAAGTGTATATTCATATTAGGAGTATGTTGTTCCCTGGCACATTGTATAATATATTGGGGTGTTCATAACCAGAAAGTAAATAGGGATTAAACAGTTCCTGCTTTGCAAGATGTGCCCTCATTGAAAGGTAAAAGTGATTGATTTCTGTTATCTCCTACAGACATTTAGCAAACGGATCTCATTGTGTTCAGATGTGGGAACAAGCTTGCATACCTCACTTGGGTATGAAGAACAAATTGGTGTTCATTAGCCAGGGTGGGTTGGAGTCAGAGGAGAAAGGGAGAGGAGCTGGAAGCAGAAGGGCAACCAACAGGAACATGAAATGGAGGGTAGGCACAAGTTTTGTATCTTTCATGACCACCTGCCTGGTAACTTTCCCAGATAATCCCAAGTCCCCTCTCTTCCTCCACAGATCAACATCTCTTCCAGGCATGGGCAAGCAGTTCAGTAATAGCAGAGCTGGTGAACAATACATTTTTCAGTCGCAATCTTACAGTGCCTCAAAGGAACGGGCTTGTTTTGCTCTCAGATTCTTCAAGCTTTAAGAAATAGATTGGATCAATTTCCAGCAACTTTATTTGAGATATTTTGTTATGACAGCCACAGAACAGAAATATTTTATACTTTAGCATTTTGCTCAAATGAAATTGTTTGCTGAATTTGACTTGAATTTTTGATGAGCCTTTTTTCTTCCTATTTTTCACGAGTATTCACTCCAGCCAGGGGTATGGTTACTGTTCAGGAGTGTGTCGTAGATCCTGACCATCATAAGATCAATGCATTTATTTCCTTCTGCAGCTCTTGGCTTTTACAAAGAGCTGTCCTCACCTCCTTACCTGGATGGTCACACCAGGCACAGGTCTTGCCCAAACACTCACTGTTCTCCTGCATGGTGCCCTCCTATGGGCTACTCCTGTGGATCTCAGTGTTACTGCTCTTGGGAAAGAATGAGCCAGGAATGGAGCAGAGAGGAGAGGGCTGGGAAAGTAACAGCAAGCCAAGAGAAAGAATGTGCATAAGAGGAATGAACAGAGGAGACCCCCATGAAGCCATGCAGTGGGGACTGCAGTGTCTATGAAGTTGTCCACAACTCTGTTGCTGGCACATTGCAACCAGGTAATATCCTTCATCAGTTCTGTTCTAGCTGTGGGTGGGCTCTCAGCCATCCGTAGTGAATGCAGGCAGAGCCATGTAACGTGGAAAACAAGGGGTGAACTGAAGAACAAGCATGCAGAGGTGGTGCTGGAGGAATCAGGGTGAGCTCGTGGGCTTTATGGCTGAACAAAGCAGTGGGAGAAGACAGGGACCGAGGAGTGCAAGTCTTCTGCAAGGGAAGTCAATTTGACACCATATCCTACTGTTCACAAACTGCCAAATGCACCGCTTAACTTGTACAGTTCCTTAACGGCTGCTGAGAAATGACTTACTGGAAGCAAGGGCAGCAGAGGTGTGGCAGGAGACCTCTGTATGAGGAGAGACGAAGGAATTCCCATGGCCAAGCTGCATGCCTGTCTCCAGTTGCTGGCTGAATTAATTCATCTTCACTCTTCCAAGCAAATTGTATTGGGTTGGAGTTGTCTTACGTGCCCTCCTTTTCTATTCAAATATTAACACTTGTTATTTTCTATGATTTTAATCTGGTTTTGCTTTTCTTTCATATCTCTGGCTCTGCTGTCCCAACCTGTTTGCCAAGCCACCTCCCTTACTTCTTTCAACCCCTCTGAATGACTGTTTCTCCCATGTGGCTTGCAAAACCATGATAAGAGAAAACTACCCATGTTTACATAGTCAATGGACTGTTTGCGTGTCTAAAAAAGTAACTCTTTGTGCTTCCTTTCTTCTTTTGATCTAGTGACTCCCCTCTGCTGTATCAGATTGAGTTTGGGGTCCTGGCTGTTCTGAGCCAGAAGAGTTGCATTGCATGTTTCATGAAGCACAAGAAACACATTTCTGAGTTCCTAAGAAGTAATACGTTTACCAATCAACGATAAATCCAAATCCATCTAAAACTAGCAGCAGGAACAACCAGCATGTCAAATCTTTATCTACTAAAAGTTTTTGCATATTTTGTCTAGAAATATGCAGAATTCTGAATTACCAGAATAACTAAACACCTGAGTCACTTGGTTGAACTTGAAGATAGAACTTGAACTTGAAGAAGGTTGAACTTCTTTGACTTTGGGGTTGGACGAGATGGCCTCCAAAGGCCCCTTCCAGGCTAAATCCTTCACTCCGGGGTTTTATACACTGTTCGAACGTTGCCAAATTCAGCAGTGCTGAGCAAATGCAGGTTCTTTGATGGACACTTGGATCCATTGAAACCAGACCATGACTTGAAATACAGTTCCTCTTTGTAAAAATCCATTGTAGAATTCCACTGGATCCCATTGTTTGTCCGTTATCTTAAGTACATTCCAAATCCCAGTGGGAGGACCATGTCAAGGAACCTGTAAAGTTCCAAAGAAATTAAAAAAATAGAGAATTTGGGAGGAATTTTCCCTTATCTTCTATCCTTGCCCCTATCTGCGGACTTAAACACCTCATTCTCTGTGAAGGTTTGTGCTGTTTAACAAGGATCAGCGTATGACCACTTAATTTTGACTTCAGTTTGTGACAAAATTCAGAAGATGACTTTGGTTGTTTCAGTTTTGCAGTAGATGACTCGTAGGACTTAAACAAACTGTCAGTCTTGCTACTCTGGTGAAGATAAAGCACACATAAAAAGCACACATAAAAAGCAACTGTGGCTCAGATACGTCTCAAACCTGAGAAAGGGACATGTTACATTTGTGACAGCAACAGAACTTCACAGCTGAAAGAGGGATGGGATGGAAAAAGAGCAGTGAGTGCAACCACTTTTCACCTCTACCTTCCCTGAGGGAGACGCCAGGTTTTTGTAGAACCAGGAAGCTATAAATGTTGGGTAACAAATCAAACAAAGTCATGGAAATTAGGGAAATAAGAGCAGTGAGGAAATGTGATTGGTACCGACTTACTGAAGGGACAGACTGGGCTGCTGAGCTACACCCTTTAGCTCCTCTGCCTATAAATTCTGGTGCCCTCCAACATCAGGAGCTCCAAGGAGATGGCTGCCACCATGATCTTGTCTTGGATGGTAATGTTAAGTCTCCAAATTGAGGTGGATGCAGGTAAAGAGTCTTACTTCTGATCACCTTCATAGCTTTATTTCACACCGGGCTAACGTTGAGGTTTAAGGGTAAAAGAGGATTTAGCAGCACAGTTTGGCTCTTTCGAAACCATAAGCAGGTCAAACCTATGATCTGAGCAAGTCAATCGTTATATTCGTTAATTCAAAAAATTTTATTGAAATTGCCTAATAAATTAAAATTGTTGTCCTCACCATATTTTGTAAAGAGGCTAGTAAAGGAAAATCAAATTAATATATTGTAAAGCCAATGGTATCATTTTCTGAATCTCTGTATTGGTGTAATGCATTTACAGGCTAATATGCATTTTCTGGATGAAACGCATGGTTCTTTTAAAGAGTGTGAGGTGCTCTTTGAACAATGTGCTTTGTATTTGATTAAGTGTATTGTTATGACTAACACATTGGTGTTTAATAATGGAGTGCCCCAGATAAAACAAGTACAGCACATGTCCCTGTTCCTATTATTATTGTAATTATTAGAATATAATAGGAATTACTGTAATTTTGTGTTATTCTAATTTCCCATAGTCTAGCTCCTGTTATAAGAGTAATTTGATTTGGTTGCAGAGGCAGTGATCTGCCCAGCCACTCTCATCCCTTTGGGGACCGATAGACATATGGTGGGTCTGATGGGAGGGAGGATGCTTCGCACAGGGTGAAATGGTCTTCCTGTGTTCAGAAAACACTTTCCCCTTTTTCAGGTAGGCTTCCCTGGCTGAGCGGAATGCCAGCTCGGTGCTGGGAGAAACAAGGCATTTCTTTTTAAGCAGCTGCTATCGCATTTCTTGTGCAGGAGGGGGAAACACCGGGAAAAGACCAAAAGTGTTGGCCGGCTATGGTCTTTCCAGCCCTTCCCCTTTCAGATGTAAAGCTCTGGCATTAACTTGACTGCGACTAATGAATCAAAAGCAAAAACCCACTTTCTATGTCCCCACCACCACCCTTGTAAGCTATAGAAAGAAATAACCATTCAGGGTTGTCTCCAGGCTCAGGTTTTTAATGCTCTTATTATTTACTCCCTCCATAAATATCTGAGATGCACTTAGTGATATTGAAAACTAAGCCCAGATGTTGATATTGAGTGGAAAAGTGCTGAATTACTGTTTAATCCTTTCATTACCATTTAATTAATTTAGATTTAAAGCCTTGTGTGCGTGAGGAGCAGCGTGGTGGGACATGTCAGAAAATTCCCTACTCACTGAATAAATGGCACTTCTCCCTTTTAGGTTCTTCCTCTACATTCAGAAATAACTTTACATAAATACATGTATTTATGTATATATGTGTATATACATATATATACACATGTATATATGTATTTATATGTATTAAATAATACATAAAACTGTGTATTTAAGGGCTGATGTTGCAGGACTTGTCATATGTGATATTAGTCAGTGAAGGCATATTCTCACACCTCAGGCTGTCAGT
Source organism: Limnodromus scolopaceus (assembly GCA_028565335.1). Lineage (NCBI taxonomy): Eukaryota > Metazoa > Chordata > Aves > Charadriiformes > Scolopacidae > Limnodromus > Limnodromus scolopaceus. Next base: position 35,185,157 of record JAOXNO010000002.1, read on the forward strand.
GGAACAGGATTTTTATGGCCAGCAGTAATTGGACCTAACTCCCTTTCAGTCAGCAGCCATCCCTTTGTCAGTGTCCCCAGGGGATCCTGCACATGCAAATTTTCCATCCACATCACTTAATCCATGCAAAGATCTCTCAACTTTCTTTTTCTTTTTTTGGTTGCTTGTGACGACAGCGTATTCAATGCAGACAACAGCAGAGCTTACAAGAACAGGTAAATTAAAAGTTATATTAAAATGTACATTGTTTACAGAACTGGCATTGATAAGTATTCTCTCCATGTGGTTGCTTGTGTTTGAAAACTTTTAGTCCAGTCACAGCCAGTGTAGCCAACCTATTGGTACAGTCAGGTGTCCTTCAGACGGGGCTCCCACATGCTGAAATGTGCCCATGAAGACTCGACATGGCAGCTTATGCATGCACTTAAAATGCAGTATATACTTGTACATATATGTCATGCTTCTCCAAGAAAGAATACAAGTCACTGCTGCAATGAAGAGCTTAAACAAATCAGTGCTCAGGCTAAAATCTTAGGATAATACTGTTGTGTGAGTATCTGAAAGCACAGAGGAAAGTCATCTGTGGTTTAAACAGACAAATTTTAATTGATTACAGGTTTGTAGACTGTTTTCCAGTGATGTATACGGAGACAGAGCAGTACCCGTGAGATGCCTGTGTTAATTTTGATTACAGGACTGGTGCTGTCACCTGTACCTGTGGCTTAATTTTGCCGTGCTCTACCGTGCTCGCTCTCATCTTACCAGACCCCTCAGCTCATCTTTTTCAAAACTGCAATTCTTACAAATTAATACAGTGACACTGTCATTAAGGCAATATGGAAATCCATTTCGTTTCTGGAATTGCAATTATTATTATTAAACCACAATTATTAATTATTCAAACACTGAAACAACTCCATTTATGTTTTGAAAGCGGTTCTTAAACAGCCAAGCTCATCTCTTTTAAATCCTTTTAAGCATTTCTCTATTAATTATGTTTTTTTCTAAAGGTGAGATTTTGATCTAGTATGAAAGTTATGCACAAAAATAGAAAAATCTTTCTTTCATAGGTATTTGCTGAATTTATGGGCATTGGCTTGATGAGTTTACTCACAGCTATGTTTTTGGAGATGTTTGTTGACTTTTGCTGGTATGTGTGACCACTGATATGAATAATAATAGCTTCCAGCCATGTAGATTTCAATCTTTAATCACCCATTAATTAGTATTTAGTTGATAACTGCTTGACTTTTCCAAACTTAAAATTTTTGTGTGAGACATTATTAGTGCTCAGAGAACTGCATTTTGTGAAGGACAGTTTCCCAGGTAGAGCCGAGTTGTTTCTTAACTTTCTGGCAAGAGACAGCCACATCTTTCTGAAATACACCGTTAAATATTCCAGTCAACAAAAAAGCATATTCACTTTAAGAAGAACATAGAGTTGTACGCAAAAGGGTAATGGTGATCTGGACGCTGTCCTTCCCCCCCCCAGGGTTTGAATAACCCCATAAAGCCCAGTCTCAGAAAATCTAACTCTTTAAGTTAGATAAAAAGAAACACTAGGAAGGAGATCGCTTTTCTCAGCCTGCCAGAGCCCTGTCTTACGCGACACCTTCAATCTGTTGGTGCCACCTGGAGGAATTTCCATCAGCTGTCCTGTACAGGAGCCTTAGCAGGGAAAAATATTTTCTGACCCAGAGTTCATGCCACCAGCTGTGGTCAACAGTGGGGTTATGGATGAAATGAGTGGTGTTGGAAGAGGAAGAGAACTACAATAGCTTAAAATGTGATATGAATGCGAGTAAAACCTGTCACAGGTAGCTTTTGGAGACACCCCTTTTTGCCTGCAGCTGTGCAAAATGAAGGAAGATACTGGGATGTGCACATTAGAGTGCCGACAGTGGGTTTGGGGTTTCATTGTTCACTTTTGAGAGGGGTGACTCCCAACAGGACGTTCCATTTAGGAAAAATTATGCTAACTCATCTCATGATCTCTCCCAGCAGGAACAGATATCTACAACACGATTTCCACCACCTCTTCAGTCACAGGTATGTCCAGAGAGGTTGAGGGGTCTGACTAGCTCCTGCCCTTACTTATGGAACACAGAGTCACTGGCAGAAGTTGGAAGGGACCTGTGCAGGACATCTTGTCTTACCCCTTCTCTGAAGTAACGCCATCCAGAGCTGACTGCCCAAGACCAAATCCACATGGCTCTTGGCTGTCTCCAAGGATGGATAGTCCACCAGCCCTGTGGGCAACCCGTGGCAATGCTCATTCACCCTCACTGGGAAAAGAGTTTCCAGAGGTTGAG
>JAOXNO010000002.1:35196802-35210815 GCA_028565335.1 Limnodromus scolopaceus
AGGTATGACCTGAGCTGCCCTTTACTCTTGGCCAGGGCAGAAGCACACATGACACTGAGGGCACCCAGACCCCCCTGACCCAAGTGACAGGCGTTTTGGCTCGGGGCAACTTTTTGGACAGGACTGGTAGCAGTCTGCTGCCAGAACAATATTTCTTGGCCTGATGTGCCAAATGATTAACAATGTTTTTTCTCCATTGCTGTGTGAGACCCTGCTGATGGGAGCTCTTGCACATATAGAACACAACCTGTGTTCTGGGCTGGTGGGTTGAGTGGTGGTGTTGTGAGATGCAGCCACATGAGGATCTGCTATTCATACAGGTGGTGTCTGTGGGTCTCTGGTTTTAGAGTTTCGGAGCCCTTTTGGGGAGACATGACTCCCAGAGGGATGTTTCTCTTCAGCAAATTGCTGCTTGTTTCCTCACTTACCTGTTACTCTCTCCCTGCAGAGCCAGATACCTCTAGTCCAATGCCCACCATGTCAACAACCTCAGGTACGTCCAGGGAATTTAGGGGTCTGACTAGCTCCTTCCCCAAGTCATGGATCAGAGAATTACAGCATCGCTGAATTTGGACCGACCTCTGGCTGACATCTTGTCCTAGCCCCCTGCTAAGCAGAGTCTCCTAGAGCTGACTGCCCAAGGCCAAGTCTAGATGGCTCTTGGATATCTCCAAGGATGGAGAGTCCACCAGCCCTGTGGGCAACCTGTGCTGTGCTCAGTCACTCTCATAGTTAAAAAGTATTTCCTGATGTTGAGGCAGAACATGTATGGAGCATCTGGGATGGGGTCCCCAGACGAGGGCTCACATTATTATGGTTGTGTGTGTGCAAGTGCAGGCAGAGAAATATTTTGATCATGGTTGTGGCCAGAGAATCACAGAATTACAGAATGATATGGGATTGACCTCTGGAGATCATCTAGTCCAACCCCCTGCCAAAGCCAATGAGAGGAATGTTAATGCTCGTAATTTCGCTTATTTTCCTCTTCATTTAATACCAAAAGAACAATCCCTCAAATTACCCCAACATAACCTTGCAGTTGATCTCACACCCAGTGTAGTCACTTCCTTGTTCTTGAGCAGGAATTTCACATGTGCTTAGGAAGTGTTGTGTTTCGACCACTTCTTAAGTATCATTATTTCTTTGATTCCTATTTCAGCAGTTTCTTTATGTACATCATTTGAGAATAGTGCGCATTTCAAATGTTCATTTGTTTTCATAGTAAATTTTAGTTCTGTTAGTGAGAGAATGTGGTTTTTTCATGTTTGTTAGAAACTGAAAAAAAATGAAAATTTCTTAGTCCTCAAAACATCTATCTATGCAGGCATCTTTCTCTTTCTTTAAGTTAAAATGAGTAAATGTGTGTTTTTTCTAACTTGGAATATAATTCAAAGATGGTGTCCATTTACATGTTTCTCTTTTCTCGAAGCAGTTAGAACTTGTACTGAACCTATCCCAGAAATGCATGACTCTTACTCCTTGGACTTGATTCCCATGTTATTTTATTAGTTGCAACTGATCTAGACATAAACTTTTGGATTGTGACATAAGGTCTTCATGTTTATGAACTGGATATTTGTCAGCATTCTTACTCAGAAATACACAATAATTTTGATCCTTTTTTTCCTTCCCTTTGGTCACTGGCAACTCTAAAAGAGGTGAACCAGGCTCAGCTGAGGCTTTTGCCTCTTTCAAGGACCAGCTGACCTCCAGAGGTCCAGCTTCAATGATTGTGCAGTTCTATGACAAATACTCTATCCTGCTAGTGCAGACATTGAAGATCAGCATTATAAAAGCTATTCCGTGTGCTTAGGATCTCCTGATTTGCATTCAGATGATACATGAACCTAATAGAAAAACCACTGAAGCTGGAGGAATTCTCTGCCTCTAAATTTTAGACTTATAAATTCAACACAGACCTATTCTAAAAGCAAGCTTAAATGGTGTGTATGTATATTTTTGTTTTTGTATTTTCTCTGCAGAAGATTATTCTTGTGGAGGCTTGCTTTCCTCTCCATCTGGGACATTACAGAGTCCATTTTACCCCAGAAATTATCCAAACAATGCCAACTGTGTTTGGGAAATAGAAGTACAGAACAACTTTCGTGTCGTACTCACATTTAGAGATGTTCAGTAAGTAAAAATTCATTACATGGGAAGATTATTTATGAGATCAACACCTTGGATTTACTAAGCTGATAGCTGCTTGATTTCAAGAGTGTTTTTCACAACTTTTAGTGCATCTGGGATGAAAAATGTATTAATTTTTGTTTATTTAGTCAACAATGTGGCTGACATCTAATAAGACAGAAATTGGAGGCTGTAATTTCTGTTCCAAAGACTTGATAGTCATATCATTAAAATATACTCTTTTGCTATGAACAGTTAATTGGAGTTAAAAAAAAAAAAATTAAATGGAGAGGGGAAAAAAAAGGAAAAAAGTAAGCATTTAACTAAATATTCATGTTTACTCCCCAGGATGGAAGGTGGCAGATGCCTGTCTGACTATGTGGAAGTCTATGATGGGCCACTCTATACCTCTCCTCTGCTTGGGAGATTTTGTTCTGATTATTATCGCACATACAAATCTTCCTCAAACCTGCTGACTGTCCGGTTTTACAGTAACTCTCGATACACATACAGAGGGTTTCAGGCTGACTATTATTCCACTTCAGCAGATCAGAACACAAGTAAGTTCACATTTAAAGCAGAAACCTGCTTCTCCATCATTTCCTAATTCACTGTTTGTTAGTCTTGTCGTACCACTTCAATGAATCACTCATTTCATGTTATTTTAAATTAGATCTGTAGCATTTTGTCGTGGTTTGAGGTAGAAAGATAGAGATACTTGCCTAGAGATGCAAGTATGCGGTTTGGATTCTGAACTCCATCTGCAAAAGATACTGTGTATTTAAGTATAACCTTTTTCAGTCACTTCAATGAGCTTGTAACGTATTTTCTTTGCCATCTGCTAGAGCTGTTTTGTTTGCCGGACTACATGCGTGCAGTTGTGAGCAGATACTTCCTTCAGTCACAAGGCTACTCTCCTTGGAGACTCTCCTTGAATGACCCCTCTTGCAAACCCAACATTACATCAGACTCTGTCATATTCGACATACCATACACCCAGTGCGGCACAGAGAGAGAGGTAGGACTTTAAAGGTTTCCACTGAATGTGCAAATATTTTGAGTGTGTAAAAAAATTCAAACCCAAGAATTCATTTTGAAAACCAGCACAAGTTGAAAGCTATGCTGGGGTCTGCAGAGACTGGAAGTGTCTTGGTGACTATGGGCTGCCTCTCCCTCTCCTGAGGGATAAGGTTTATTAACAGATTTCCTGCATCTGCTGCCGAGTGTTCACTTATAGCCTGTTATTGATCTTCCAAAGAATAAAGTGGGGTAGGAAGCAAATACTTACATTTTCAAAGTCCCAAGCTGAGTGTGGTCATTAAAAAGGTCTCAAAGCCTTTACTAAATATGACCAATTGTGGTTTAGATCAAATTTAAGCTTAAATACTGTGCTGGACCAGATCCTTCAGGTATTCGATGTTCAAAGAATTGTATGGGTTGTATTTAGTTAGTTACATCTGCCAAGTAGTGTGGGTAGTTTTCTCAGGTCCACGTTGTGGTCGCTGAATATTACATGCAAATTACAGGTTCTTATCTTGAGAACAGAAATTACTAGGTTCGGACTTCTCCACGGTAGAATTTCTGGGAAATTATGCGTTTACTGTGCCCATTGCTGTAAGGATATAGCAAAGTTTAGAAAGCATAATAGGAAACTTGCCTATATTAATTAATTTTGCATTTTTATTTTATATGCCAAACAGGGAAACAACAATACAATAACCTATTCCAACCTTATTAGAGGATCCTCTTCTGGTACTGTAATCACAAGAACTAGAAATCTTCACTTGCATATCCACTGCAAAATGCTCCAGAACACATGGGCACAGATAATGTATGTTGCGGAGGACAATTTTGAAGTCAATGAGACTCAGTATAGCAGATATGATGTAAACCTTACATTTTATGATTCCTCATCCTTCTCACGGCCAGTGTATGACTCACCATACTATGTTAATATCAACCAGAATTTGTTTCTTGAAGCTTACCTGCACAGCTCTGATTCAAACCTGGTGTTATTTCTGGACACATGTGTGGCATCTCCCACTCCCCACAATTTTACCACAGTGACCTACGATATAATCAGGAAAGGGTAAGCTCATATGCCTTAAAATTATAGATAGAACTGTCTTTGAACCCCTGTATCTCTCTCTTTTTTTTAATCTTGTTTTTTAACTGTTTATTTAATGGAATATTGTGAGTACAGCATACATTAATGTCAGCTTCTAACTAATTAATGAACATGGGCATTTGGGGTTTGTTGGGTGAAAGGGGATGGATTGACTCAAAATATAACACACATGACAAAGCTTAAACATGACAAAGAGACTAAATGGCTATAGCCAGTTCACCATGGATTCTTGTTATCAGAGATGTGACAATGACATATCTCACGGAAGGATAATCCACATTCAGAAAAACATACAGACACTAGGGACCTAGACAGCACAGGCTGAGGGGAGAGAACATGGCTCAGTGCTGCCAAAGAAGGGCATCTTCTTTTCCTACCTAAATTGCAGGTTTCTCAACTATTTTCAGCATGTTGAAAAAGCACTTTTCATGTTATATGTGTTATATTGTGTGGAAATAACTGGTTGCAGAGTGTATTCATGAGATTTTTTTCTGTTTCTTTGTAGGTGTGTTCGAGATTCTACCTATTATTCTTATTCCCCACCTTACAAACACGTGGTCCGGTTTAAATTCAACGCCTTCCAGTTTATTCGTTACAGTCCATCGGTTTACCTGCAGTGTGAACTAGTGGTGTGCAGGGCCTACGACTATTCTTCCAGGTGCTACCAAGGTTGTATTACCAGGTTCAAGAGAGAGGCAAACTCTGGCCAAGAAAGGGTGACCGTTGTTGCTGGCCCAATAGAGCTTCGGGAAGGCGGTGCTGAGAAACAGAACGCGCGGGATTCTGAATAAAACCGTGTCTCCTTTAGCAGACAGCATCTTTAAATGCCAACTTAATTCTGAATGAAATTGTGCTGCTGCTGGCAATCCACAATAAACATTAGGAACGAGTTTACTGACTCCTGCCTATTAATCCCACTTCTCGTCACTCGGCTTCATCTGCACGTCATAAAAATGCTAATTCAGCAGCTCTGCGGGGAGTCTGATGAGACAGGGCACAGGCAGCTCTGTGGAACTCACCTGTTCCCAAACTGCCTGCCATTTGTAGCTGCCGTGTCTGGAAAGCTGGTTTGAAAGCTTCCCAGACAAATTTTTGATCTCTAAGCTTTTTGTTTGTTGGGTTTTTATTTTCTTAATGGTAAGACTGAAATGCTTAAGTAGCAGTTTAAGTTCTATAAACAAGCTCTACTGATATAATCCTTGTTTGATGTGTATCTGGAATACCCTGGATGTATCAGAGTCCAAGAAAGTGATTGGTCTTCAAACCCGATCTAGAATGCCATTTTTAGTCTTTTTTAATGTTTCAGAAATAACAAGGTGAGGGATCAGATGCAACCATCTGATGGTCCTCTCATCCTTCCCGGAGCTGGACCCTTTTGTCATCCAGGAGAAATGAATTCAGCTCCAGCTGGTGTTTCTCACCCGCCATTTATTTTTGCTGTCAGGCCCCTGGCAGTTGCTTTTCCCTCTTGTTGGGTTTCTTTTGAAACATAAAGTGAAGAAATCAATTCCATACCAGATCACTTAAGCCCTGGTAAACACCTGCAGCTGATCACATTGGTTGAGTAATTTGATGGACTAAGTCATTTTCTTGCATTGAGTAATTTAAGTGACAATTCAAGATTAAAATCCAAACAGGAAAGGCTTTTTGTGGTGATGGCTCACCTCCAGAGAAGAGGTGGGCTTGACATAACAACTCAGCATTGAAGGAAGCTGGAAGACCAGGGAAAGTTTGCGGCCCAATAACAGCTCTCAAATTAGTTGCCACCTGCGGTATTAGGCTCTCAAATCATAACATAGTACCTGAATAATCAGCTTCTTCCTCTCAAGATGGGTATCTTGACTCTGCCAGTGAAATTACAGCCTGGGTTGCGGGGAACCCTGACGGCCAGTTCTTGCTCCACAGCAAACATGAGTTTGTCTCCCACTTCTTCAGAAGTAAATTAAGATCGAGTTCTTCCTTTCCACAGGGCAGCTGGGAGTACATCCCACGATGTGTGCTGTGTGATAACCAGTATCGCAGCCCCTTTGGGTACCTCTGAAAGGTACTTCAATAAATTTCAGTGGGATGCAATGCATGCATTTCAATTTACCCTTCAGGCAAGGCTAGTGCTGCTGAAACCACCCTGCAATGTTTTCTGGTTCCATTGCAGTCCATGCCAGCGGGCAAAATATTTGAATGCAAGTACTACTGCTGTACACTTCTAAGCCTGATTTTAAGTCCTGTGTTTTGTCAGTGCTGATTTTCTAAGATGGAGATTAAATTTTGCCTAATAATTGCATGGCGTAATGAAATGTTTCAAAGGGAGAAGTTTGTATGCACCTAGAATTTCCCAGGCAATCACTCACGACGGAGAGAAGCACAATTCTTCTGATTGCATATGGATCCTCATAGATGATGTCTGACTATTTTGTCACTAGTTCTTTAGGGAGGTCATTCTTTCTGAGAAAACAAGCTATTTCACCTGTTTTCCATTATGGCTGATTTCCAATATAAATTATGTAATTGCAAAATCAGAAAGACAATATTTCTAGTGTGATATTACTGTCTTGATTCCTGAAAGGGTCTCTGCATTTGAACTCAAAGTTTTGCTGTCTTGAAGAGCATCATCTGCAACAAAGAAATTTTTCCAAGCAACATATTGGTCATATGTGGGGTTCTTCTCCATCACAGACCTGGGTTCTGGAAAGATTGACGAGGATCTAATTTGTGGTCCAGATCAGCCCTGTGTAGCAGTTTATGTCTATGACTTACTGCCTAAGCCAGGCATCTGTAAAACTCATACAAAACCCTATTATACAACTATCGTAATGGTATAATTACTGCTACAGCCTAACCTAGCACTTCACTGTCAGCCAAAAGCAATTCTGGAAAATGACTTAAAAGTCCCATGTCTAGTTTGGGGTTTTTTTCTTTGGTGGTGATTTTTTTTCCCCTCTTTTTTTCTTTATCAACATATGAAGTCAAATGAAATCAGTATAACTTTTTTGGGTACTACCATAGCTCTGACTCCTCCTCAGGGCATGGCACAGCTTTGCTGGGTCGGTGCCATAGGGGTTGCAGAGGTGACCCAGCACAATTTGCCCAGCCAGGTCATCACTGGGCTCTGAGTAGAACAGACTGACATGGCATAAACTGACACGGCATCAGTCTTGACCATCCCACTGCAGCTTCCAGAAGCCAAACCCCATCACAGCCATCAGCCAATTGCAAATCTTCACCTCCTCCTGTTTTCCCAAAGAGCAATAAATATTGGGAATGGTACATGCTGAACTGAGATACCGGGGGACCCTCATCTGCCTGGCCATCAGGAGGCAATTTCTGGAAAGATCTTTGAAGAAGCTGGTGCCTTGAAGAAACGTTGTGCTTCCATGTCCCCTGCCTGCATGAGGCAGGCTGCTCTCCTGCTGCACCTCTGGTGACCGCAGCAGCAGAGCACGATGCTCATCTCATGAAGAGCACGCCTCATCGGGACCCTCATTGCAGAGCAGCTTTGCTTTGATGTCTCTGGAAAGTGCATTTTCATCCTCAGCGCTGGATTGTGTGTGATCAGGGCTGGCCCTGGACTGTGGCCAAGGCAGATGGAAATGGACTTCAATGGCTGCTCTCAGGGCAGCCCCACCTGAGTCACCAGACCTTTGGTACCTTTATTGCAACATCTAAAAGCTTAGGATACCAGAGAAAGCAAGACTGGCTTTCTTGGGTATAATTGGAGCTGCGAATGGGCAAACAAAGCTACTGTTGCCGTCTCTTTGTTTTGGAACATGTTCAAAACTTCCCAAGGGAAAAAAACCTAGGTCAGACTTCAACACCTTTTGACTTGTCACATGACCACTGTGATAATGTAATTGCATACAGCCGGGGGAAATTTTTCCCTTCTTTCTGAAGAAAGGAAGGGCTAAAAGAGAACATAGGCTGAGGACTGGACTGGGTGAAAGCTTAATGATTCGCAATTACTTGACGTTTAAGACCAAAGTATGTGGATTAGCTAAAGGGATATAATAAATTTCTGTTATCATGAAACTACACCCTACATAATTGCAGGAAAACCCCAAATGTCTCCATAATTTCCCCCCTCTATTAAATACTGGTGAATGAATAAATAGAAAAAATATGAGCATCCCCATAGCGATATTTACACTGCCATATTTGCACTAAGGTCTGCAGTTTTCCCCAGCATTCCTTGGTTATGTACGGTGAGTCTCCTCCATCGTTATATCAAATCTCAAATTTTGAAGTGCTCTTAGTAAATACAAATAATGATTGTTAATAACTAACTTCTACTCTTACATTTTCTTTTTTATAATCACTTTTTCCTTAAGCGTTGTGTTAATTCTCATTTGAAAAGACTCGTGTCAGTTTTTATTTCTCTTTCAAGGCTTTTTCTCAGTTCAGTAAAAGCCTGAATTGTTACTATTCTTAGCTCAGGTTCTTGGTTCAAAACTAGACCAATCTTCCTACACTGAAGAGTGACGGCTACAAAGGGCACAGTAGAATAAGTCAATGGCTATTGTCTTTTTCTTTTTTAAGGGATGACTCATGCGTCCGTATGACAAGACAGAGTAGATTCATTGTATTATTGTATTCATGTGAACCGGGCAGGGAATGCCAAGCCAGAGGCAATTGCAGCACAGTAACATCCCCAGGAGTAAAATATAGGTCATACAGGGGATGAGATGTATAAGATTCTTATAACAGATAACTTGCAAACACAATGCAGACTCTTTTTAGAGTATTTTAAACATTTCTATAGATTCCCACTGTTCTTGGTATGTACTTGTTGACCTTACAATCAATCTAATGAAACAATGTCAGTGAAAGCCATAAGAAGACATTTATATCACTTCACTTTAAGATATCTCCATCACCTTTCCCTTTTTTTCCCTTCTGGTATTTTATTGTTGTTGTTTAGGCAAATAGACCAATACAAGACTCCTCTTTATCTAGCAAGGATATGTTTGCAAGCTCTGAAGTGGCTGGGCTAGGTGTCTGAGACCTGCCTGGCCTTTTCAGCTGGCTGTGAGCACTTGGGCAACCAGTTAACGCAGCTAGTGCCTGGCCATGCGTTATTCTACAGCCAACTTCTAGGCTCTTTTCTTTATACTGGCACTGAGCTGTTATTTACATAACGGCAAGCGCAGCCTGGAGACCTTTAACTACCTCAATAATTTCTAAGATTTTGGGAGACTACTCATAGCAGAAAAGTTGTACACATAGCTTAGTTAAACATTTGCAAAACTTTGTTACTCATTCTAATGTTTGATTTTAAGACCTATTTTGGCTCCTGGTTAAATGCCAATATCTACTGCAATAGCCAATACAGCAATATGTGTGTAAAATTGACTTCATCTAGTGTGGTGAAATTCACTGACTTCTTTTTCCCTGTTTACAGATTGCTATAGAATGGTCAGTTATGGGCAGGGGGGAGAGGAACAGGTGAGGTGTATTTATGTTTGTCATTGCCCATCCATTTAGTAAACTTCATGCTCCCTGTTGCCTCACAGTTTGTCACGTGCAGGGCACCCCTCCTATTATAAAGAGCACACTGGCATAAATTATTTGCCCAGTTTTGGTAGATTAAAAAAAAAAAAAAAAGAAAGAAAAAAAAAATTGCCACGTACTGCACTTTGCATGCTACCTTGTTACACTTGTGATTCAGGGAAAATAAAATACACAGCTCAGAAAACTAGGTCATGCTGGACCTGTATTAGACTGGAGATATAAAGAAAGTCTTTTTTTCATGGAAAATCTTTATCTTTTCTTTGGTTCAGATTTTAACTATTAAAAGCACACATTCCTAAGTCAAAACGCCACAGGAAAGAAACCCAAACATTTAGGCAAACATTATTTTGGCACATAAATTTGATTTGTCATTTAAAGTAGAGCAATATTGATGTTTGCATCTATCATATTTCTTAAAACTTCTTAATAATTTTCATTGCATTTCTTCCTTGCACTAATCAAAGATTTGAAAGGATCTAACTTTTTTATTGAGAATTGTGTAGTATTTATCTTTAGTGATGATTGACACTTAAAGGACCCAGAGCTGAACGTGTGCTTTGGGTTAAGATAGCTTTTAGTTTCAGATCTATTTCTTGTAACAGATTTAGACACAGCCAATTCTTCCACATGGAGCAAGTTCAATGTAGGTGATTTATTACGGAACATATTTATAAATCCTAATTTTTTAAAATTTATTTCTAGATGTGTAAAACTTCCTACAAGCCATACCAGTCAGCTTATCAGCATGATGCCAGGTGTAAATGTCTTCTCTGAAGAGTGAATAACAGCACGTGACCCCTACAAGTGGTCTTCCTAACCCTCCATGGTTGTATTACCAGGTCAGGAGATGTACAAGCTTTCCTTTGGAAGAGACGGATGTTCCTGGTAAGAAATCCAGTTTTGAAAAGATGGTTCTGGGAGCAGAGCTGCGGGAAGTTTGAACAGTCATTAGTCTGTCCTTACACCTCTGGTCAGATTTAAATCTATCTGGACTTTAGCTTTCCTAACCTGATCCTTGGCTGCTCAGACAACTTCTCTGTATTCCTCCCAGGCTACCTGTCCTTGCTTCCACCCTCTGTAGGCCTCCTTTTTCTGGTTGTTTCTGTCTAGGAGCTCTTTGTTCATCCATCCAGGCTTTGTGGCATTTTTGCCAGGCTTTCTCTTTGTTGGAACGCATCTTTCCTGAACTTGCAGGAGGTGATCCTTGAATATTAACCGGCTTTTTGGGCTCCTCTTCCCTCCAGGGCTTTATCCCTGGTACTCTACCAAGCAGATCCCTGTATTCTGTCTCAGTGAAATGTGGTCAAGAGCCGGGGCAATAGTTTTCCATTTTCTGCTGATGTGAGAACAGCAACAGGTTGCTGATACGTTATCGGGAATGCAGCCTCGTACATCAGCTTGTTTATAGTTTTTACAGCACTTTATTTCGGAGGCAAACTTCCTGCTGCTCTGATGTTAGCATGTGCAATAGAGGGGAGAGGTAATCTAAGGCGTATTTCGAACAGAGGACACCGGCATTTTACCAGCTGCAAATCAAAGGTGCCTGTTATCAAACCTGATGACATAGGTCCTCTTATAAGTTAAAGAACATTTACTAGAAATGTCAGAAATGCACCAGGAAGGTGGAACTGGTGAGGACTGGCAAGAACTCTGCCAGCCAAGTTTGTGTTAAAGAACCATGCTAGCAGATTTAATTGTTGTGGATACATTTAACTACAACACACTTTGTCCTCCACTGTTCTTGAATCTCTTTGATGTCATCCATAAATTTCCTGTTCATGGTGTCACAGACCAGCCAAGGCTGGATGTTCTGGAGATCATCTAGTCCATCTCCTTGCTCAAAGCAGGGTCAGAGAAAGCAGCTTGCTCAGGACTGTGTCCAGTCAGGTTTGAGTAACTCAAAAAATGGAGGAATCTATAACTTCACTGTACAGCATATCTCACTGCTTGACCGCTCTCACAGTGAAATTCTTTTTCCTTGTATTTAAATGGAATTTACTGTACTCCAATCCATGCCCATTTCTTCTCATCCTGCCACCAGGCACCACTGAGAAGAGTCAGGCTCTGTCTTTACTCCATCCTATCATGTGTTTGTACACACTGAGCCATCTCTTATCTGGGACTCTCCTCATACCGAGAGATGCTCCAGTCCCTTAATCACTTTGGTGGCCCTTTGCTAGGCTTCCTCCAGTATGTCCATGTCTCTTTTGTACTGGGGAGCCCAGAACTGGAACCTGCACCCCAGGTGTGTCTCACCAGTGCTCAGTAGAGGGGGAGGATCACCTCCCTTCACCTGCTGGCTCCTCTGAATGCAGCACCAGGGTGCCATTGGCCATCTTTGCTGCAAGGGCACAGTGCTGGCTCATGGTCAATTCATTCACCAGGACCCCCAGGTCCTTTTCTGCAAAACTGTTTCAGGCTTCTTGGGCTCCTTGGTCTGTACAAAGGTCTTATTTTTCAAGAATTTAGAAGCAGGATTATGACCCCGTAGCTGCTTCCCAATCACAGTGTGTGATACTGTGAACACACAGTATTGTTTTTGCCTTTGTAAGGAAGTCAGGGGCAGTAGAGCTGTGAATAGCAATGTTGAGGCTTACATTCCTTTATTAACATATGAATACAATCAGTTGTATTTACCATTGTCCTTCAGTTTGTTTGCTCTTCTCAGCAACTGCTTTGACAGTTTCTGATTCTGTTCTGGACTCTGGCCTTTTGTCTCTTTTATTCTAGCACTGTGAACCTTTGCAGAAAGAGGACTCCCTATTCCCTTAGTCTCTAGACTCAAGCTGTGTTTTCCTGCAGGAGGAAGGTTGGAATATACCATCAGGAATCATGAGTTATGCCAACTGTTGCTGTTTGGTTGCCATTTGTATCATAGCCAAAATGAACAGGTAGGTACAGCTGGTTTCTAGCTGGCCTGTATTTCTCCTCATGAGGAGAAATAGTAGAAGTGCAATATAATGACCCCAGGGCGCAGATTAGCAGGGTGGGATTATGGGCTGTTGTGCCCTAAGCGATCTATAACTCCCTTAAGACTTCACATAGACCAACCGAGGAAATCATTTCAACAGGACTTTTGGTTTTACTTGAACACATATTTCTTTTCCCTGTCACAAAAGGAAATACCTGACACGGTTATGATTTAGCAGCAATTAAAAATTTATTAATGATTTGAGATAGATCAAGAGGTTAAGTTCTAGCAGCGCTTAATCATTAACCGATTTAATGCTTTACAGGATGATTTAAAAAAATAATTGAACAGCAACTTAATAAAGATTTGAAAATGGCAAGTTTCGCACTAATTTACTATAAGGTATCCCAAATCAATACATATACATAATCACAAACATACAAGCACACACCACTTGATGGGTCACACACACCCCTACACCTGAGTTTTTAACTGCTATGACCAAAGGTCCCTTCACAACGAGTGACTCCAGTGAGCTGATGGGTGCCCCTTTTACATGTGAATGGACAAATGTTTGGATCCAGTAAAGCATAGGAACACCCACACTCGTAAGAGCTGCTGTGTATATAGAGGGGTGGATGAAAGAGAGGCCAGCCTATAGTTAAATATTCCCTCTTCAGGTTTGGAGTAAATGGTCACACTGCATTGGCATTCCTCAGTGGGCCATGACTGACACTCAAAGAGGTTGACTTGCTCTGGCTTTTTAATCCTGCAGGTGTTTGCCTGAGCAGCGTCCCAACTCAGGGGAGATGCTGGTCACAGCCCACTGCCATTCAGGGGACCTCAAAGGGCCTCACTAGAACCATTACTCATACGGTCTGAGATAATTGACTTTTGTAAGGTATTTATCCACTCTGGCCCAAGTCCAGCTATGGGACGTTCTGGTACTTTCTAACAGCTGTGCAAGTCCAGAAGGTGCTAGATCTGCAAGTTCTGATATCACCTGCCTTTGGGTCATGATCCAGGTACAGACGTACCGGGCTGTCATGGAGCGATAGTCCCAGGTGTTAGTGGAAGCAGGATCCAGGTGCGTTAAGGGAGTAGGAAGAGTAGTAGTAGTTCCAGAGTAGAAAGGGGCCCCTTTAGCATTCTGCAACAACTTGTAAACAGGCAATACTTTGCAAATACAAAACAGGTCCTCACCTCTACCTGAAACGCAGAAAGCAGCAGATACTGTACTCAATTTGTACTCAATGGCTTTAAGCCCAGTTGGAGAGAAGTGACAAGTGGTGTCCCTCAAGGGTCCGTGCTGGGACCGGTACTGTTTAACATTTTTATCAAT
>JAOXNO010000002.1:35217695-35249267 GCA_028565335.1 Limnodromus scolopaceus
AGGCCCCTTCCCTGGAGACATTCAAGGTGAGGCTTGACGAGGCCCTGGGCAACCTGGTCTAGTTGGGGGTGTCCCTGTGACTGCGGGGGGGCCGGACTAGATGACCTTTGGAGGTCCCTTCCGGCCCAGATGATTCTATGATTCTATGAAACACTAGTCATTTTTCAGCTATTCCTGTTTACACAAACTTTGCTGAGCTATGAAATTTCTGTGCTGTGTATGTTATCGTGGTAGAAATCACTGCCAACATTTCTTATTTTTGTCTCTTATTTTCTTTCCTTGCTAAAAATACATTTTTTTTTTCCAATCCTTTTGGGTTCTCTTATACTTTTACCTTCTGGTTTTATATTTGAACTTGAAATATATTGCACAGAGATTGTGTAATAGTGTTTCTATTCCCAATAGCTAATCTATTAATCTCATATCTTTCCAGGTGTGTTAAGGATCCCACCTACACTACTATCAGTTCATCCCACAGCCGTGTTGCTCACTTTGCATTTAACGTTCTTTTGTTTGTTCATCAATACCCATCAGTTTACCCGCAGTGTGAGCTGGTGGTGTGCAGGGAGAAGGATTACTCTTCCTATTGCCATCGAGGCCTTGTTAATAGGTTCAAGAGGGATGTAGGTTCTGCCCATGAAAACGTGAATGTGGTTATTGGACCTGTCCAGCTTCGGGAAGATCATGCTGAGAACAGGAACGCTGGTAAGTTTAAATAACTTAAATAACATGATTCTCTGTATGTTACTGTGTGTTTGCACATCAATTCAGACATGAAAACCAGCTATGAAATATGTCTTTGCTGGTTTATTCATAATTCGGTTATAATTCTTACAGAGATATTTATTTTAATTATTTTTATAAAATTGTTTTCTAATGTTTACAAGCTATTTCCTTTCTATCATAGTTTAGATCCGTTATTTCTTCTACATGTGTCAAATGGCAATTGATTCAGTTCTGTGGGAAGGGGGATGAGATGTAACTTGTCTCCCCACAGGATTTATATTAATTTTTCAAAGCCAATTGGCATGTCTCATATTTATTAGCAACCAATCTGTAGGTCCCCTCGGAAATGTTGTTTCCAAGTGTCCTATAGTTGCTGTTCCCACTACCAGAAAACAGCATCTGATAGTCTTAGAGTGTAATAACTACAGATTCTTAGCTGTTCTTTAATTTCTCACCATAATCCTTACCCATTTGGCATGGCCGCAGGATCATTTGTCAAACAATGCGCAATAAAACAGTTTGGTTTCTTATCAGAACCAGATTGCAACATTTTAATTCGAGTTCTCTTTGCCTAATTACCTTTGAGACTAACTAGCTCAGGAAAGCAGATGCAAGCGTCTCTCTTTCACTTCTGAGCACAGAAGTGGCCTCTGCCTTCCAAGTGAAAGGGAACTCTCAGAGCCCTGCACCCACTGCTGGCTCCCACACTCTTCTGGTGGTGACCATCATGGTGCTCATCGCTGCTGTTCTCACCGTGGAAGGATTTCTTCTGAAGCTCAAACTGCAGCAACCCATCCCCTATCAGATAACGTGAGAGGCAACCCAGGACTTGCAGGTGGAAGGTGCTGGTATTTTCACCACTCATCAGCTTCATGATTTGGTTGTGCAGCCTGTGTAGAGGGTAACTCTTACTTGACTACCCCATCGTGCAGAACTTGTTTGAAGACTGTGCTGTAGTAAGGTATAAAACGGTGCTACCATGAACTGAACTTATAAAGCAACCTGGCTTTAAAATCCCCAAGTCCACATACACCTAAGGTCTAAAGAAACGTTGATTTTTCTAACCCAGCACCCAAATAAGCTGCCATCTTCAACGCTGGACATTTCAGAGCACCTCAGTTGAGCTCCTGGTTGAGTGTCTGTCTGAGAAGACTGATTTAGCTGACTTAGAAAGAAGAACTTACTTATTTTGCCATTGCTGGTATGCAGATAGAACACCTGTGTAGCACCATGAGATATTCTGGAAAGCAGTTCAAGAGAAATGTTTCTTCACAGTAAAAGCATCTCAATAAAGTGCCATGAATGAAAATGCACAGGGGCGGCACATAAGGAATTGCTCCCGTACAGCGTTCCTTATTTTGGGATGTATGGTTCTTCACAATTACACCTTTCTCTGAGAAAATGTGGGCCATTTATCCGATTTTGTATAGCGGATGAATATAATCAAATCTATTATGTAAATATGTAATTTTAAAAGGCAGAAGAGGAAGCATTTTTTGAGCAATATTTCTTTTTGTGCACGTGCAAACACACCATCTATGCATCTGAACTCCTGGTTAATGCATTATCAGGTTGGAGAACGTGGCTTCTGACAAAGTTACTTTGCCAAGCAGTGATTTCTGCTCACGTTCTTACGCATTTCTACACCTGTACCAGGGGGGTGGAGAGAGAATGTACATAAGTTACCATAAGGAAGTGACCTGTCTCTTATCCCCATGCAAAACCAAAAACAATAGTAAAGGAAGAATCTATTTGGAAGAAGCTACTTACTACAGGTGGAAAGGTCATTGGTATTTGACTGAGAAATGTTCTTCTTTAGACTTTCCTGTTTTCTAGCCAGCTATAACAAAGCTCGTTGGGAACAGTGTAATGTACTATGTGTGATGTGAGCAAGAGACAAAGCAGTGACGTTTAGGGAAGGTGAGGTTGACTCTGGGCGACACCCTGACCTAACAAGGAGGATGTGGGCAGCTCTGATGGGAATCATCACTACAGCCTGTACCATTTCTTTCTGCAAGCTGCCTTTTCCTGGTGACCGGAGGCAGGCCTCTCTTCATCTCTCCATGCTGTGGAGAAGGGACCATACAACCAAGGACTGACATTGCCCACAGAGAGTGGAAGTGAATCTTGTTGTCCACACGTGAGGAACAAGGATTGTGGAAGGTTCTCCCCTCCTCTCTGCCTGCAGTCAGCTTTGAAGGGCAGAGCAACCCAGGAGGCTGGCCTGCTTTTCAACTAGTCCTGTTGTGTGGACCAGAGATTATCCAGGCATGGAGGAATCCAGAGACCTGCTCAGCACGGTGAAGACTTCCCTAGACCTGGGCTTTCCTACCTCTCTAGAAGAGGACCTTCCCCTCTGCTCTTCCCAGACCTGCTGTTTTCTCTCCTCCCCCTGCTCCTGCTGTGACCTTGCTGCTGCGGTTATGCTACCCTACCATTTTCCAGGGCATTGCTTGGTGACACTTTTTCTGCTTCTTCTAGTCTCAGAATATTATTGTGATCAGACAAGCAGAAAGATCCCAGACCGAGGATGTTGGTGCCTCCAACCTGCAATGTGCCTGTACTGTTCTGAGCTGAGTCTTCCCATACTATTCTGTGCCGGGGTCCCAAGTGGAGACATACCAAGATATATCACAATGAAAGGTAGAAGTACCAAGATTAGTCGTTTCCGTTTTAAATGTTGCTGCAAACAAGTACAAGTAGTTGCTGTATCAGACTCATCCTCTTTATTTCCTGCTTCCTTCCTTGATCCAAAAGTATTACAGAAATGCAGGATTCAAGAAAACTGCATTTCGTGATGAGGAAAGGGTCATACTCAAGTACATATGCCTCGTGAATGGTGTCTCTACCAAGAACCTTCCTTCCCATCTCCTGCCCCACCACATTCACAAAGCTTCTACTGGTAAATACAGTGGATTTGACTCTCAGTGACAGACAGTTCTGATCCAGTTGTATCTCCACCATTAAACAAATGCAAATTGATTTGCAATGACATGCTTCATGTTTCACACACAACAGAACCCAAGAGGCCATCAAGGAACCTGATAAAATAGACTAAGCTGCCTCATTGTATCTTAATGCATAGATTCAAACTATCATTTCTTTGTGCAGAAGTCTGGGGTACCTTCATTCCAGCCTAGATACTTTCTTATAGTTGGGGGTGAAAACTAATTAATCATCTTCCATATCCTTTCAATAGTTTCCATTTGGACCTCACAAAAGGCAGTCTGTCTGTAGAAGCCTCCTACCAATAGTCAGTAGAAGAGAAAGTATTTTCAAAGCACCGTGGAGCTTCTGCCACAGAGTAACTTGCTGAAAAACACTTCAGGCTGCCAGAAGATGTCCCAGAGAGCAAAAATGTATTACTGAAAGAGACTTACCTAGCCAATGGAAAGGATGAAAACACGTGCTGTATGTATTTGTATTAATTAATTAATTCACATTAATTGGAACATAATATTTATCTGTTCCTAGTCTACAGAATTGTCCAATAATCAAGATCTCCAGAAATATCTAGATCTTTGAAGTTTGTGGTAAAGAATTAATTAGTGAAGAATTAATTAATCAATGTTGTTCATTTACCTGGACAGTTTGACATGTTTTCTTTCACTTG
This sequence comes from Limnodromus scolopaceus, assembly GCA_028565335.1. NCBI lineage: Eukaryota > Metazoa > Chordata > Aves > Charadriiformes > Scolopacidae > Limnodromus > Limnodromus scolopaceus. The sequence continues at coordinate 35,222,035 of JAOXNO010000002.1, forward strand.
AACCATCTGGGAATCACTTTGGAATTCCCCTGCCTCTCCACGCTTTTCAGTTATTACAAGAGTTTGGAGAAGAACTGCTGTCCATTACTTACTCTTGCTTCGCTGGTTACTGTGTTTGATTGATTAGTCAAATATATTGGATTTTTCTGCTTCTTGCCAAGGGGTCAAAACCAGAAGAATATGAATAGTGAATATCAGGTGTTGTGTACATTTCCTCATTCATGTGCAAAAGTGGTTGTTTGTATAAAGAATAAACATATTTACCTTTCTCAATGTTCACTTTCACACCTTCCAGCATTAACTTTGGCCTCTTGTGTTTTGCACTTCCTTCTTCCATTCCACTGATGTTGGCTTTTGTGGAAAGAACTTCTAAGTAATTTTTCCCTTGGGCTCCTGCACTTCAGTCTTCATACTTGGTGACTGCCCCTGAAGGCAATAAATTTGTATATGGCAACAATTATGCCACAAATTTTAACTCCTGATAACTCCATCCAAGGGTGTAGAGGTAGGAATCAGATGAAGAACAATATTCTGGCTCTCCAGGGTTATGATGGTCATCAGCCTTTTCTCATTAAATGGTTAAAACACAGAAACACAGGAAAGTAACCACTCCGGCAAGATTGTGATGAATGAGAATTAAGCATTATTTCATGTAGTTGAAGAGCTTTGGATTCATTCTTCAAAGAATGACACAGCTGTAATCGTCACTATGCAAAATAAAACAAGGAATATATTAAGAAAGATTCTTAATAGAAATCAGATCTTTTTTTACCCATTTCATGGTTCAAAGGATTGGTGCTGGAGGTGTTGACTTCAGCTGCAAGGTTCTTCTGGAACCTCATAGTGATCTGCTTACAAGGCTTGGCTCAGTGTCTCTCCTTAGTTATCTGGAGCAAACCATCCATGTGTTGAGGCAAAGTTATCACTTACACACTATGGTGTGAGCTCCTCTCCCCTTAGGGCTGTGGCTGTCGTGGAAGGAAAACTAGCAAGAAGTATTTCACACCTCTCTCCATTCCTCTTGCTGCCACTCCAACTCTCATTCCCCAGGTCCTGGACTGGTAGCTTAGCCCAGGACCACTGATTACCTCCTCTCCTTTCCGCACATCTCCACCCTGTTGCCTCTCCAGTGGCTCCTACATTGACTAAGAGGCTGCAGCCACCTCCTACCTTAACATTCTTGTTGTTGGCTCTGCTGCTGATGGCAGAGTAATTGATGTTGTGGTGGAGCTATCAATTTTGATAGGACACAATTGTCCCAATTCAATGTGTGTCTGTTATTTTCATGTTGCATTCAGCAACAGCTACAGTTCCGGTGGGTTATGTTCAGAGACTGCCCCAATCATACTTGAACAGGGCCACCAGGTCTTATTTCATTTGAGTATTGAGTATTGAGCATATTGAGTATGCCAAATCTGTAAGAAATTTGAGTATGCCAAATCTGTAAGAAATTCATGGCTCTCCCAGGAGACTTGCCTCACTAGTTGGAATCAAGTTATGAAGTTCTTTTATTACTTTGTTGGAGGAAACCCATTCAAGTTTTGAGATTCCACCACCTTCCCAAAACCTGCCAAAGAATGTCCCCATAAGAGAAAAATACCAAGATTCATCAGCCAGAATGGAAAGGTATCTTTGGATAAGAACTCATTTTCTTTGTACAACAGGAGGATTGTGAAACGTAGAGTAGCATAAATATTTCCTTCCAGGCAATGCAAAATGTTACTCTTGAGATATTATCTTTTTGCAAAACCCAGGAAGTTACAAAATCATGAATAACAAATCAAACATATTTTTGTTTCAGATCATAAGACTGTGGTGGTTTTATTGTTCTTCTGTAGAAAGAGAAACATGTAAAGCCACTCCCCTTCAGAAATAGACTATATAATCTGCCAGTCCTCTCTTTCAGCAGCACTTGATAAGATGGGTACCACTATGATTTTGACATGGCTACTCTTGTTAGGTCCAGCAGTTCTGGAGGCCAAATCAGGTAAAGCACTTAGACTTATTCCAGGGCACATAAAAAATATTATAAAGACTGCTTGGGGTCCTCTCTGTTGATTCCACAAATAGAAATCACATTCGTGCTGGTATTGGTTTGAGCAAAAGATTAGAAGAGAAATTGGGTCAAAGAAGACAGTTTTGTTCTACTAAAATTATGAACTATTCATCATAGTGAATAGAAACGTTTAAAAACATTTAAATGGAGTTCTTTTTGCTGCCACAGGGTGTACTTAGTGCATTGTGTCATTGCGATACTTGTGATACTTAGTGCCTGTGAGTATGTTATGAATGAGGCAATCTTCCAGCTCCAGAAACTTGATTTAAGAAATATTTAAGAATTTATTTTTTAAATATGTAATTATTCCAGAATATACACACACATACATATGCTATATATTTAATGTTGTTTGTAGTATTTGATTCTTCTTGATCTTGTGCATAATTTAATGAAATATAAGTTAATTTTCATAATCTAGCACTGTGGATAAATGAGGGACATCTGAAAATAATGAAAGACATGAAACGTTTTTAGTTCAACATTTTTTTTGGTCATTGACTTTTTCTTTACATGATTTGTTTCTATCTCCCAAGTGACTTAGGTAACTTTGAGCTAAATAGTTCTATGTATATGCTAGAATAATTGCAGATTATTCCTCTAACAAGTTATTTAAGCATTATTGTGAGAATTTATACTGCCATCGTTCACCTCATCCAGTTTTCTTCGTCTGTCCTCTGCCTGGTGATAAACCATTTTGCTTTTGCTGCTCCACTTCTCTCTGCCCTTGGCTTCATTCCCCAACCCCAACTCTCTCTCCTGGGTCAGAGTAAGTGATTTATTTGTATAATCACAGGCTTTTGTCTTTTTGACACCTTTAAAGCGTGAGGCAGGACATAACCTCTCGAACTACATGCCCAGCAGATGGTTATGCCCTCACAGTGATGACAGGCCTTGAATGAAAGCAAATAAAACTGTTTAAGATCAGCTTTAATTTCCTAATCCAGCTTTGACTTTTTGCCAGGTCTGCTGTTTCACTTCTCAAAAGTCCTGTGAGTATGGTTTAAAAATGTCCAAATAGATATTTGAGGAAATGAATCAGATATAAGTCAAGGGGCACTTTTGTAGCCTCTCCCTTTGAACCGTGGGTTAAATGCATACAAATAAGGACAAATTTAGTCCTGCTAAATTAGATGCAGTGAAGAAATCCTGGAGCTGTTAACTTCTTAAATTTGTTTTGCTCTGGTTGACTTATTCAGTGTTTAATAACGATGTTTAATAAGTACATATTTGGGAGAAATGCGAAATATAACAAGTGTAGCGTGCGTGTTTTCATTTCCAAAGTGTAAATACTGCAAATCTTAATTTACAACATTTATTTGCTCACTTACACTTAGTGGTAAAGTCTTTAACAGAATTCTTCACCAAAAATGGGTCTCTCAAATCAGGGCTTTCATACTGTTCTCTGCAGAATGTCTAAACAATCTAACTCAAACTGGGAAGCAGATGGGCTTTCCCTGAACGAAGGCAGTTGTCAGATGTATACATGACAGGTTATTAGGTGTTTCTTTGTTTCAAACTCCAATGTCATTTTACAGGCATATAAGAAATGAAGCTAGTGGATTCCTATTGAAATTCTTGTAATCCCATTGGGAGCATTCTCTTGAACACTTTAGTGGAATTCTTCCACCAAAAATCACTCTTAAAATCTCTAGAATTTTGTTGTGATATGTGGACTCTAGGTACTTAAAATTCTCCTAAAAATTTTAGAGGAAGAAGAGAAATTTCAGTTAAATTGTGTAAAGCAGGGAGAAAAACAAAGAATGGCTATTGTTTTCTCTAAAATTCTGTAGTTTTTCTGAAGGATTGATTTGGCCCAATTCTGATGTCATTTTAAGCAAAGTGGGTCACTGCTTGTTATCCTTCAGTAGTGCATAATATCTCATCAACTGCAATTTACCTGCCTGGTAACGTTCATATGGCAGCACCGCAGCAGCCCCAGGAGCACAGATTTAGGAAAAAGCCAGTCTTGGCTGTCGAAGCTGCATCTTGCTGGGTCCCTGAAGCCTCGATGATCTGCTTGAGCCACTGCTCTGCTTCTGTCCCCAGGTCAGCAGGGGCTTTGAACACCACGTAGGGGTACTTGTACATGCTCCTGGTAAGACACAGGTTGAGGGCAGGAAAGCTGTGCTGTACATCCTGAACTCCAGTGGGATTCAATGCAAATTGTCTACTTGTTCTTTAGCATAAAACATTTTGACAGCAATTAATAAAAGAAGAAATACCTAAACAAGAAACATGTTCTTAAAACATGCCATCTTAATCCTAGTAACAAAGTGGAAAAAAATCAGTGCTATTTTCTTAATGCTATTTTACTTAGATTTCATTCAGATGCTGAAATTAATTTTTTTCTCCTTTGCTTTCCTATCATGCTTTTCCTATTATTAAATAATTTCCCTTCTTGCTGAAATAGTTTGTACTTAGTCTGCTCTCTAAATTTTCTGTAGAAACCTTGCATAAAACACGTGCAGCAGATTTTGAGATCTGGAAGAGAGGAAGAAAAAGGGTGTGTGCCACCTCCGTCTTCACAGGCATTTAATATCGGGCTAGGCAAGTGTCATGGTTTAACCCCAGCCAGCGGCTGGAACCATGCAGCTGGGATGGGGGAGAGAGTCAGAAAAGTGAGAAAAAACTCATGGGTTGAGATAAAAGATAGTTTAATAGGTAGAGCAAAAGCCATGCATGCAAGCAAAGCAAAATAAGGAATTCATTCACTACTTCCCATTGTCAGGCAGGTTCAGCCATCCCCGGGACAGCAGGGCTCCATCACACGTATCAGTGACTTGGGAAAACAACCGTCATCACTCCAAAAGTCCCTTCTTCCTTCTTCTTCCCCCAGCTTTATGTTCTGAGCATGGTGTCACATGGCATGTAATATCCCTTTGGTCAGTTGGGGTCAGCTGTCCCAGCTGTGTCCCCTCCCAACTTCTTGTGCCCTCCCAGCCCCCTTGCTGGTGGGGCAGTGTGAGGAGCAGAAAGGGCCTCAAGAGCTCAGCAAAAACTAACACCACCAGTGCGCTATCAAAAGTATTTCTCATCCCAAATCCAAAACATAGCTCTATACCAGTTGCTAATAAAAAAAGTTAACTCTGTCCCAACTGAAACCACGACACCAAACACCTACTAGGAAGGATGGGGCAAGAGAACAGAATAGATGAGTTCTTAAGGTCACTTCCAGCTTATTTGTCTGACTGTGTTTGTGCTCAATTCCTTCTCTCCCACAGCGACCCGTCTCCAGCTGGTGAATGGAAGGCACGGATGTGAAGGTCGCGTTGAGCTCTATTACAACGGCCAGTGGGGGACAGTTTGTGATGATTACTGGGAGCTTTCCGATGCCCAGGTCGTGTGCAGGCAGCTGGGATGTGGCCCAGCCATTGCAGCTCCAGGAAGCGCTTACTTTGGGCAAGGCTCAGGCAACATCCTGCTGGACAATGTGAATTGTGTGGGGAACGAGGTCTCCTTGCTGGATTGTAATCACCGCGGGTGGAAGATACACAACTGTGCCCACTACGAAGATGCTGGTGTTGTCTGTTCAGGTGTTGTCACATTCTTTCCTAAAGACTTTTGGTATAAATTGCACTCAGTATACATGTGTTGGCGTGGGGGTATGTGGACACCCTCCTTCTGAGACAGCATTTCATTCACTCAAGGCACACGTTGGAAAATTATAGCGGATATATCAAATTTATGTCTAATCTGTCATTCTACTTTATGATGCAGAATTTTTTGTCTGTGGAAAGGCACACTCCTTCTGAAAAGGCCTGTTCTCAGGAAGCAGATTCTGATCTTCCAACAACCCTGTCTTTTCTCTCTGCTGACCCCGCTGAGCCAGCATGGACTTAGGTTTTTCTCACTGGGGTAGTACACAAACTGTGATTGCTCACTCCATGCAAAGCAATTAAAAAACCCAAGGATCAGACAGGCATTGCAATATGTAGAGTTTTTATTCCATCTAATCACCCAGCAGTGACAAAGAGAACAAGGAAACAAGTCGAAATTAGAGGCAAAGCCATGTCTGATAGGGGATGTTCATCGGGGAGGAATGGGGTTTGATGAAACTCATCACAAGCCTTAATGTCTTCATTATGGGTAACAATAATTTCACAGCCACAGCCCAGACTGCCATAGCTGACAACTCACTTTGTATTGTTTCTGAATTTTTCAAGTTTTCCTTCAAGATTAGGTCCATTAATATTCTTTTTCTTTACACGCATCCATCCATTTTGAGTACTCTGTCACCTTGCTGTTTTCTGACTTTACTTTCTGCTTATTTTTTTAAGAAAAGGTAGTTCATTTGTATGTTATTTTCATACAAACATACAACATATTAACAAACAGATCGTTATGAGCTGGAACATGGCTGATGACAACAGGTTGTTCAGGTGTTTTTTATATATTGCAGTTTTCCACACTTCCTCAAAGAGGAAGAGCCTGGAGAACTGAATTCATGCTGGAAGAAAATGCTACCTAGAACAGTGCTTTGTACTTAGAGAAAACAAAAATACTTGCTCTGATACCTCTCTTACCATATGCATGCTGTGTTCAGTGCCTTTATAAATGTCATTTATTTCTTGCTTGCATTTGTAGATCCAGTGCCTACGACAGACTGGCCATATTCAACAGGTGAGTCACAACGACCTGATTTACTCCTGGCCTTGCACCAAACATGACCTCAAGACCACCGCCTGGGCTGCTCCTGGGGATGACCTGAGCCTCTGCAGAAGGGTGGCTACAATGGTGGCAGGTCCAAGCCCTGCTGCTGCCAGCAACTCTACAGCTCCCAGCTCCATGGCAGTAGCCTGTAGAGGATAGTCTCCAGCCACACCTGAGTTGTGGTGTCCTACAGCTGGGAGTAGATGCCGCATCAGTACCTTTCCCTGCTGTCACCATCTGGAAATATCACATTCAAGAAAAAAATTCAATTGGCTGTTACCCAGCTCCATGCTCTCCAGTCAACATGGTGTATGCCATCAGAGTAATTTGTCTTGATTTCACTTCATCCTTGAGGAACTGGGCTTGTAGCTAACATACAGATGTACCTATTGCACCAGCACAGTCCTCATGTGGATGATGTTTTTCTTCCATATTCACAGGAAACACCATTACAACACTGATGGCCTCCACAAAGCCAATGACCTTAACACAGGAGACAACCTCCACAGCAGCGATGACCTCCATAGCAGAGATGACCTCCATAGAGGAGATAACCTCCCCAACACCAATAATGTCAACACTGGAGGCGACCTCCATAGCAGAGACGACCACTGCAGGGTCAACAGCCCTCATGGCAGAGACGACCTCCTTAGCGGAGATGTCCACCACAGCATTAACAACCCCCACAGCAGAGATGACATCCCTAGAGCAAATGACTACCAGAGCACTAACAACCTTCCCAGCAGAAACGTCCTCCCCAGTGGCGACAACCACCGCAGCGTCAACAAGCTCTGCAGTGCAGATGTTCTCCCAAGAGGTGACAACCACCACAGTGCCAATAATCCCCATAGCAGAGACAACCACCACAGCGAGAATGGCTACCACAGCAGAGGGGAGCACACCAGGTAACCCTGTCCACCGTCATTCACCGATATCCTTAGCACCCCTGATCTCCCTTCCCAGACCTGACAACAGTGGAGCAAGTCTCCCATCCCTGACCTACTCCAATTAGGCCATTTGTGGCACCCAAGTCCACAGTGAGAGTGCAAGTAGAGCATGGAGCAGAGCTGGTAAACTAGAGGGCTGAGGCTTGAGGCCAGGATCTCTGTAGCCATTCCTGGTGAAGGAAACTGTTCAGGGAGGGATTTCCTCTCACTGCAACTGGGTGGATTACAACAGGAGATCATTCTGCCCCTAGAGTTCCTCCTATTTCTTAGACGTGTTCTGGGATTTGGAATGTGACTGGAAAAGAGAAAGCTGCTGCATCAAGTGTTTTGCAATGCAAGTTAGACCTCCATGGGCATGTGCTTCCTGCCCAGAGAGCAGATGGTTGTGTGAAACAGAGAAGTCACAACGGTCATTTCAGCTGAATGAAAGACCTCTGTGTAATGTTAAATGCCATAGGGCAGGGGCTCCTCAAAGATGGGCTGCTTTGGGGTGCATGGCATGCGGTGGTGACTGTGTTCAGAGCCTTTTTCATTGACAGCAAATTCTTACTTACATCCGTAGCTCCGGTGCCCACCACAGGCTGGCCATATTCAAAAGGTAATTCACGCTCACCAGACCCATCCTTGGCCTTGCAGCAACCATGTAGGCTCCCTGCTGTAGGGGTTCATCTGTGGACAGCAGGGTGTCAGGCTGGAGGGACCCTAACCCAGTGCCACGTCCCTCACCCCAGGTGCCCACCTGCGGCTCTCCGGTGGGAGGAACAACTGCGAGGGCCGTGTGGAGATGTACAATGGCAGCAGCTGGGGGACGGTGTGTGACGACAGCTGGGACCTGAGTGATGCCCAGGTGGTGTGTCAGCAGCTGGGCTGTGGCCAGCCTGTGGCTGCCCCGGGCAACGCATACTTTGGCCTCGGCTCCGGGAGCATCTTCCTGGACGACGTGCAGTGCCACGGGGACGAGCCCTCCCTCCAGATGTGCAGGCACAACGGCTGGGGCGTGCACAACTGCAGGCACATGGAGGATGCCAGCGTCATCTGTGCAGGTGTGTGGGCAGCCAAGGCCACCGGCTCTCCTGCAGATCCCACCAGGCGGGTTTGGGTGCCCTCCCTCGGGAGCAGCCGTACTTACCTCCCTCGGTAGAGCCAGGGTGAAGCAGTGAGGTCAGGGGCTTTCACTGCCTGGTGCTGGAAGCACGTGTCATGCAAAAAAACCATTTTCTTCACACAGAGGGCACAGCAGGCTCTCTACAATCAAAGGTGTAGGTGCTCGGTGTGGTGGCAAAGGGCAGGATTGCAGGGTCATGACGTGGGGAGGATGGGGCAGCACTGGGGGCATGTCAGGCTGGAGTTTGGAGGAGGAATGGCAGGACAGAGCCCCACGGTCTTTTCCCCCATTAGTGCTCCAGCCTTGCATTTCCGTATCCATGCCCATGCCCACGTCCATGTCCATTTCCATTTATTGCCACAAGTCTGCTGCACTGGCTGCCTTTTCATTCACTCACTCCATCTTCTTCCTTGCAGCTGTACAATCAACCCCTCCTGCTCAATGGCCCTACACAACAGGTAATTCATGCCCGCCCAGCTAATTCCCAGCCTTGTAGCAGACCCCAGTTGGACACGAGAGGAGAGGAAGGGGGACATGCTGGCCTGACCCTGGCCAGCAGAGTGCTGCTGCTCCCCTCCGCCCATGGCGAGAGGCCATATGGTTTGGGGGCTGCTGCTGGGAAGGAGCTGAGCTGCTGTGATGGCAACAGGTCCAAGCCCTGCTTTGCCAACCACCCCATGGCTCCTGGCTCTGGGGCAGCAAGTGTCAAGTACGTGGAAGCAAGCCCTTCTTCCACCCATCCCCTATGCCTGCTGGGTCAGCCCAATATGCAAGTTGCTGCCTTGATACCAGGGCACAGTGGTGGCTTTGCAACATCAAGCCAAGGTGGCCAGCACCCTTTCAGGCACCCTGTCAGGTTCCTCACACTTAAACACCTCCAGGGTGCATGAGTGGTCCCCCTCAAGGGATGGGCCAGGGTCAAGGTGTACAAAGAGTTCTTCTGCAAATGCCAAGTGCCCCAAGCAGCCCCCAGGACGCCAGGCAACTCCCTTGGACCACCCCAGCAGGTCCCTGCTCACTGTGCATCTGCTTTTTGCACGGTCAGAGTCTTTGCTCAGTCACTGCCCTCCCCTGGTCCCTTCAGGTCTGCACCACCCCAGCTCATGGTCACTGTGGCCAAATCTCCAAAACAGCCAGGAGGTGGGGTCTGTGGTGGCCAGGCCGGAGGGACCCTAACCCAGTGCCACGTCCCTCACCCCAGGTGCCCACCTGCGGCTCTCCGGTGGGAGGAACAACTGCGAGGGCCGTGTGGAGATGTACAATGGCAGCAGCTGGGGGACGGTGTGTGACGACAGCTGGGACCTGAGTGATGCCCAGGTGGTGTGTCAGCAGCTGGGCTGTGGCCAGCCTGTGGCTGCCCCGGGCAACGCATACTTTGGCCTCGGCTCCGGGAGCATCTTCCTGGACGACGTGCAGTGCCACGGGGACGAGCCCTCCCTCCAGATGTGCAGGCACAACGGCTGGGGCGTGCACAACTGCAGGCACATGGAGGATGCCAGCGTCATCTGTGCAGGTGTGTGGGCAGCCAAGGCCACCAGCTCTCCCATGCAGCTCATGGTTCCCCATGTCCCCATCCGCTCCTCGCCACCATCCCCTTCGTGGTACCCTATGCCCTAACATGGGTCCACGTCTCTGCCTCGGCACCTTTCTCCTGAGCAACACATCTGACTTGTGCCTCCTCTTCCTCCCCACCCACAGCTGCTTTGGCCACCCCAGCACCTATCTCAGGTAATGCTCTTCCATGGCTCTTCTCATCTTTTTTATTTGTGGGCTGTCTCCCTGATGGGCTTTTTTAAATATGATTTTGGTTTCTAAGGCAGTATCATTTTAGACTTGCATGATAATTCTTAGACAGGCTGTGATACTCCCTTGCTTCTTATATCCCTTGTGATATTCCAGTGACACTTATTTTGCAGTTAGGCTGGTTGGCTGTGGGCAAGCCATCTCCTCGCCAGGCTCTTTGGCTGGCTCAAGGCTTTGGAAGTGTTGTCTAAATCTCTAGCTTTTAACCGCATACATCAGTATTGGCAGGGTGGTATATGTACTTTGTTCGGAACTGAAGATCTAAAGGGCAATGACATCAAACCATGCCAGGACTATGGGCACAATGAAATTTTATTCACGTTGATTTTTTGAGTGCGTGGTAAAGTTTCCTTATTGTTATGATTTCTATACAGCACTCATAAATCACTTTTTCTCTTGAATTTTTTTCATTTTCCATCTTTTTCTTTATCTACTTCTCTGGTGGCATAACTTAATCTGTCTTCTTTCAGAGTTTCCTTTAAAAAACATGGCTTCTTTTTCAAAATTATACCCATTTAATTGAAATGTTTTCTGTTTGCATTCAGAGTCACAGGCTGTTTATCAGAGAAGCTGTATGCAATGGGTAATTTTTGGTTCTTCTGCTTACTAGAGCTGTTATGGTCTTAAGCCCACTATTTTTGTCTTAGAAAGAAGGTTTTAGACCAAGAGCTTGACCATTCACAATAGAAAATGGTACAAAGTGAAGGTCCCTGAGAGCCCGTTCAGTCTGACCAGGGAAAGGGGCAGCGTGTGGGTATGGCTGATGCTCCCAAGCTTGGAACAGCCCAAGAATCCCAAAATCCTGAGGCAGAGAGGAGACTGCTGCACTGGGGGGTGGCCCTGTGGAGGAATATATATTGGGGGGGGGTTGCCTTTATGCCTCACATCTTGTTGGAATTAAGTTCAGAGCTTGTGCTCACTGTGTATAAGGAAACTTTTAGGATTATCTGTGTGTTTAACATAAGAATTATATGTAATTCGTGCTGGCAGGAACATGAAACCTTTTTGCAGCTACACTTATAGGATAAATGAGATACATTGAAGACTTCACTCAGCAGCCTGGAGTCCTTATGGTCTGAAACCATAAAATTAGAGTTTCCTAGAAGATTTGCAACTTATTTATCCTCCAAAGTCCTTAGGGGAATAAAGAGAAGCAGCAGAGTAATCCAGGGACGCTGCCTTTCAGGAAGGTACTTCCATTTCACTGTCATGACACCTCCCAGACCAGATCTCAACTGCAGAAAGGAGAGAACAGAGCAGAAGGCATCCAAGTGTTAGCAGCCCAGCCTGAAGAGGGTAGTCTGACACCGTGGATGTGTCAGGGAGTCCTGAATACAACTTATGAAAGTAAAGCCAAAGCAAAACCAAATGTTTGGGTTGATTTGGATCATTCAGAGTATCACCTGCAGTCGGCAGGAGACCTGCTTTTCAGCAGCTGTGGATGAGACATGTACAACTCAAGTACAATTTTGTGGAGTCCCGTAAGTAACTTATAGTAAGCAATTCACTGTAAGGAAATTCTCTTCCATTTTTTTCTGCAGAGCTGTATTTTTGTGGTGGCTCAGTCTCAAACTCCTCTGGGATGCTGCAGAGCCCCTTCTACCCTGGAAGTTATCCAAACAACGCTGACTGCGTGTGGGAAATACAAGTGGAGAACAATTTCCGTGTTATGCTCACATTTAGAGATATTGCGTAAGTAAAACACTGATTCCCTGGGCAAATAGCAAAGTCAAAACTTATTCGAGAAGTTTCAAAACTTATTTGAAATAGGCAAAATTCCCAATTTTAAAGATACCTTCAATACCATCCGGCAGTTGGAAGACCAGAACAAAATCTGGATTACTGGAGTATTTTCTGCTCGCAATTTTCTGCTACAGCTACATACAAAATGAATAAAACCTTTGCCATGAAAACTTTAAGCACTGAAACATTTTATCACATGTTAAGCAGTTAAATCAGAGGTTCTGAAATGCATTTGTTAAGGTGCTGATGTTTGTTCGCCAGGATGCAAAGCGGCAGATGCCAGGATGACTACGTTGAAGTCTATGATGGGCCTCCACACTCTTCCCCGCTTCTTGGGAGACTTTGTTCTGGTTCCTTTCCCACATACACATCCTCTTCGAACATGATGAGCGTTCGCTTTCACAGTGGTTCTAGACACACCTTCAGAGGGTTTCAGGCTCACTACTCCTCCATTCCAGCAGATCATAACACGAGTAAGTTCCTGGTTGACGTTTCTCAACAGACAAACCTGTTTATTGCTTTTGTTTGCGAAATATTTGTGTGTATTTAAAGACGTTAGGGAAATTAAATAATGCATGTGAAATACGATGGGTTGGTGCATGAAGTGCCTACCTTCTAAATTAAGAAAAAAAAACCATTTGGTTGAAATATAACTTTTAATCATTTACAAATTCCTGAAAAATATATTGTTTCTTCTTCTTCCACCAGCCCTTCAGTGCTTGCCTGACTACATGCATGCGGTGATTAGCAGAGACTATCTCCAGTCTCAAGGCTACTCAGCACACATGGTCACCCTGAATGACAACCGCTGTACACCAACAGTCACATCGCATGAGGTGATATTCAACATTCCCTACAACGGCTGTGGGACGATACGAGAGGTACGGTCCCCCTTATGCACACTGAATTGTGGGACCCACTTTGAAAAGAGTCATGAAAGGGCCACTGTGGTCCACAGGGCTAAGAAGGAAACCAACAAGTGCTTTAGCTTTCCATGGTTTAGGGAATCCTCATGCTTAAGAGAAATGAGGTTTCTAGGGAGTAAAGATGATTTAAAGTAGATGTAGCCTTGTAAGTGCTGTGCAGGTTTGGGATGAGTGTGGTGTTTTGTACAGATGTTCAATGAGTTGGCTCTGCCTTGGATTTAACAAAGGGTTTTTCTCCACTTATTTCCATTCAATTATGTACTTTGGCAAGTTTATTTACAATGTGTGAGCAGAAAAGACCAATATAAACTTTCTTGGTTTAAAGAGTTTAAGATGAACCTAAATTTTTAAATTGCATGTTATTCTATCAAAGCTCAGAACACGGAATGTGATAAAAATGTAATTCCTCATTTTAAATTACATGTTTAGCAGCAGAACGATGATACAATCAACTATTCCAACATGATCAAAGTTACATCTTCTGGGCTCATAATCAAGAGGAAAAAGGATATTCACTTACATATTAATTGCAAAATGCTACAGAACACATGGATGCAAATAATGTATGTTGCTGAGGACACTGTAGATGTGAATGAAAATCAGTTTGGAAGATACGACACGCACATTGGTTTTTATGATTCCTCATCATTCTTGTGGCAAGTGCACGACTCTCCATACTACATTGACTTGAACCAAAATGTGTACGTTCAAGCTTCTCTTCACAACTCTGACCAAAATCTGACCATCTTTGTGGACACTTGTGTGGCATCACCTGATCCTCGTGATTTTAATACTCTGACTTATGACATAATCAGGAATGGGTAAGAGCTTTCTCAAGTCATTAAAAACATATATGTAATACCCTGTCTGCATTTATTTTAAAAATGGAGCCAATTGAAATTGGTTTAGATCTCATTATCAACAGAATGTTAAAAGTGGTCTTTGATTTTTTTATTTACAGTATGAGCCTGGAAATAAGAAATGACATTTAGACCTTACTGACATTTCCTTTCACTTACTTCATCCTTGTCCTGTATGTAAAATGCAAACTAGTGGGAGTGAGGTAGAGAAGACAAGCTAGTGAAAACTGGCAGCAGGAATCTATCTTCCTAGGTGTTAAATGTTTTAGTAAAAATGAGTCAAGCGTTAGACTAAATTTTTTATCCATTGTTATAGCACATGCATTAGTAAGAGTCTGTCCTCTTCTCTTCACCACTTATAGTCTCCTCTTGGAAAAAAATAAAGAGTTGTCAGTGCTCTAGCTGCTTAAAGAAGTCTATATTTTAAAAGTCTATACTATGCTATAGAAGTGGTGGGTTTATCACATTGTGTTCTTAGTACCTTGCAAGGATATAATCTTGTTTTCATCTATTGCATTTTTTCAGGAAGGTACCTGTGTGTACCCATGAAGAGTAATTCTCTTTCCCATTTCTCTCTAGGTGTGTTAGAGACTCTTCCTGTGCCACATACTCCTCCCCCTACAGCCACTTTGCTCGGTTCAAATTTAATGCCTTCAAGTTCCTCAGCCGCCACCCGTCGGTCTACCTGCGGTGTGAGCTGGTGGTCTGCAGGCTGAGGGACCACTCCTCCCGCTGCTACCGGGGCTGCCTCAGCAGGTCCAAGAGAGACACAAGTTCTGCCGAGGAAAAAGTGGATGTGGTTGTCGGACCACTGAAGCTTCGAGAAGGGAGCAGGAATGCTGGTAAAGTCATGGAAATATCTCCCGTGTTTACTCTAAGACTGCTTAGAAAAGCCATAGCTCTGCGTTTCTGACATCTGTCACTGAAATCTGTTTTTGCTAACTTCGCTATAAAAAGGTGTCTGTTTGGCTGACCCAAATATAGAATCATAGAATCATGATTTAGCCTGAAAGGGACCTTAAAGATCATCTAGTTCCAACCCCCCTGCCCTGGGCAGGGACACCTCCTACTAGACCAGGTTGCTTAAAGCCCCATCCAGCCTGGTCTTCTACAAATCTCTTCTTCTTTCAACACCTTGCAAAACCTCTGTTTTCACCTGCATGTGTAAAAAATATAACTGCTTTGTCTGTCCCAAAGGAGAGGCAGCATGTAACCCATTTTAGTGCTCCATTGAAATAATTAGCTACAGCCTGATTGTGTAACACGATGGCCAGCTCCAGCAAACTCCCAGCCTTCTTGAGAAACACTTAATTCCCTCAGCTTGTGAAGTTTGCTTAGTTAAGTTGCCATCCCTGTTCAAATAGTCGAAATTAATGAATCTGTAAGTAGTCAGCTTATTTCTAACTCCGATCTGGAAATCATCCCTTTTAACGCAGCAGCTTTTTGTGCCCTGATCTTTAATATACTGAGACCAAACCTCCTCTGCTTTCCTTCGCAGGGCTGGACGTTTCTGTGCCTGATCCCCAGGTGGTTCCCGCTGCTGGTGATAATCCGTTCGCGCCACT
Organism: Limnodromus scolopaceus; assembly: GCA_028565335.1. Lineage (NCBI taxonomy): Eukaryota > Metazoa > Chordata > Aves > Charadriiformes > Scolopacidae > Limnodromus > Limnodromus scolopaceus. The sequence continues at coordinate 35,237,693 of JAOXNO010000002.1, forward strand.
TATTGTCGCTGTTGCTGTCCTGGCAGTTGTCGTTTTTGTTCTTGCCGGTTTTCTTGCGAGATCTGCACCGAAGAAACCACTTTGGCACAGGATAATGTCAGATCAAAGGTCAGCAGCATCTGCCAAATGATTACGGGGTAAACCTCACAAAATGCTTCACTGACCACAGTCACACATTTGCCATTTGTAAGAAGCTGTGGTATCTTTATCTACCACAAATCCTAGCCTGTTACAGAGTTTTGAAATAACTTTCTTATCCTAACACCTATTAAATGATTAAGAAATAATTTCAACGTTCATGTCACGAGTTGTTTGGTACAATCATTATAGCATTTTTCTCCTCTTTAATTCTCTTCTCACATCCTTCTAAGACCGTTTATCTAATGTCTCAAAATTATGTGAGCTGAAGCAAAAATATGAATGAGGCATCACTAAATATTTCAGAGTTTATTAAAAAGGAAGAAGATTTAATTTTGGGAGAAGTAATAGGTCATGTCTGGAAAGGAAATATAAATATTTTACCATGACATCTGGAATTGTGGCTATACAATATTCTAATAACTTTGAGCATTGTTTTTAATGCTAAATTTCTTATTGAGACAATAATGGATCTTATTGTGCTTATTTATAAAACGCAGATATTTCCAAGCTAAAGTAATCTGTTATGTGAGCAGTGTAGTTTAAAATCAAAGGAAGGAATGTTTAGAAAGCAGTAACTCTATTTTGTCTTTCAAATTAATGTCTCTGTGATTAAAACACAAACAAAGGTTTTGTTGTGTTGAAGAGTGTGGTCTGTTGGATTAAAAATTTGCAAAGTGGTGGACTAAGCCCCTGCTTCTGAAATGCTACATTAGAAATTTCTAAATATCTTAATGTAGGCTTCAAAAGGAATGAGCTAATTCTTTCTCTTTCCACACGTGTAAATTTACAGAAAAATGTAGGAAGCCAGACTGCTGACTCCTGATTCAGAAATGCCTTTTCTTTGGGTTTCCATTACTTTCTCCTAGGTGTCACACACAAAAGGGAAATAGCCCACGTTGTTCAGGGGAGTCCTCAGGAGCTGTTTCTCCACGTTTCCCCCGTCCCTGTGCTCTCTCCAAAGCAAGGGACTGACTGAGTCCCTCAGCATCCTCTCCCACCCAAGCTGGCCCCGCATCAGCTGCTTTTCCCACAGCAGCACCAAAGGTGAGGAGCTCAGGAAAGGTGACAGGAGCTTCCCCTACATGCCCGTGAGGAATAACTGTCGTCTACAGCCAGTATTTTTCTCCCCGTTATTGGAGAGAAAGCTTTCACTCCAGTATTCAATTTTCTGCCCATCAGTTGGATTTTGAAACGCTTCTACGTACCGCTGTGAAGAGGTGTGAGGTGCCTCTGTTTTGTACGAGTGTTGGGCACACCTCTGTGTGTGCGGCTACAGCAAGGCGTTTTCATGGAGTTAATCTTGTAAAGGGCAGGTAACAAAATAAAATTAAATCTAGCAGCAAAGGTAAAACAAGTGTTCAAACATCACAGGGAAAGCCTTGAAAGATTCCTTGGTTCCTCATTGATGACAGGCATGTTTGCAAAGCTGAGAAGCAACAGAGCACAGAAATCATCATGCCCTGAGAGGTCTAGAAAAAGTTCCCCAACCATTTTAGTGTTATCTAGTTAGTTATTTCTGTTACCATCTCAAGAGACATACCTCCTGCTCCTGAGATATCCATTATAGCCCCGGTCTCCCTCTAGTTCCACAAAGTGGCACTTGTCCCCATGAACACCACAGCCTGTTTCCCACAGAGCTGCTAGCTCCCTGCCTCCATCCTCAGTGCCGGCCACCCCTGTGCCACCTCCTTCTCGGCCATGGGTGCTGCTGCTCACCTGGAGCATCAAAACCACATCAGCTGGAGCTTCTCTCTGCACCCCCAGCACTACCACTTCAGCCCAACATCTTCCCAACAGACATTTCCCTAACTTGCCTAGGCAATCTCTTCTCATGCTCAACAAGACTCACTACTGAAATTAGAATCACTGTTGAAAAGGCTTTTCACCATGTTTATCTTAAATTTTCACAGTTGTAGGTCAAACCCATTAGTTCTTGCTCTGTCCCTCCTGGCCATTGGGAGTAATTTTGTCCCTCTTCCCTTTAGGTGCATTTTACCTAGTTGAAGACTGATTTTTTTCCATTAAGTTTTCACTTCTTTAGATTAAATACATCCAAATTCAAAAGACACTGAGCTGTTAAAGGTGGTTTCTTTGCAATATTTAAGTCTGAATCACACAATCTGATCTAAAGGCTTGTGAAATCAATTGGAAGCCTTCCCATTGACATACATCCTAAACCAGGCAAATCTCATCCAAGAGATCAAATCTCTCAATGAAATGTCATTTAAATGTTGAAAGACATTTCATGTCTCCTTTCCAGAAGGAATAGTTTTTTTCCAATTTTAATACTTTTTGGTTGTTGTTGACAATAAAATAATTTAATTTCTTTCCCTCCCCCACCCCCCATGGTTGTATGCTTTGTCATTATGAGGAGTTTGGCGTCTCAGGACTTACCCAGCCTGTCGGAGTGTGTTGTGCGCACTCATAAATCAGGCTGAAATATGCTGGAAATGCAAACAGCCAAATCCCACACAAACATTTACCAATGGTGCATGAAAACATGAAAAGCAAGATCTGGGATTTTTGCCTTTCATGTCCTACTTGAAAATACAGAGAATCAAAGCGAAAATGTAAACTAAAATGTTTATTTTGACATTTGTTTTTGGTTTTTATTTATTCGTTTTATGTGGGATCAATGTTTTGCCAACCACATAGTGACTCCTGGTGCCTGCAAACACAAGGAGATCAAGAACCAGAAGCCTGTGGAGGCCACTGCCTTTGGTTTTTTTTAATTGAGCCTGGTGTTGTCACCTCCTCCACCCATGGAGAAGACACACCAGCCATCACTGGGCAGGTTTTTGCTTTGAGTAACTGTCTGACTTTGGTATCAGATTGTTTAATTTCTTCTGAGTGCGTCTGTCACTACTCAACCACGTAGTATGTACTCAGTAGTATGTGCTCAACCAACAATATCTCAACACCAACTAAGGATGTTTTTTGCAACATCCTGCTAAAATCCCTTACAAGTGTCACCCTGTGTAGTGTGAGCTGTGTTGGGAGGGGATAATTACCAAATTACACCTTGTGTATCCAGACGATGTAGGTACAAGTGTTCATAACTCCAACAAAATTGCAAACCCCTGAACAAATTCCTTGAAGTGTCACTTAAGAAGGATTTTTTCATGGAAAAAGAATGGATCCATAGCAATTTGGTTTCAAATACATACCCCTGTTTTGGCAAAAAAAAATATTGTATGGACATTATGGGTTCCTGCCAGTTCCCAGTGTTGTCATGCAACCCATTTGGCCAGCATTGGGGTTAAAGAAAAGCTCAGAAACAAAGTTCTTGTTTGTATGCTGAATTTCCTGTGCTTTGGTCTCTTGTTTATCTTTCTCTTCTAATTCTGGAGTATGAAGGAGATAATTCAGCTCTGTAGTCCTCCTTCCCATGAAAATACTATAAAAATATTTATAATTGGGTATAAATAAACACTGGGAGTTTTTTTTCTGGATCCCATAGCTGGCAAGTAGATTCCTTTTCCAGTTGTTAATAACAAATCCTCGTGTTTTGTAGATTGAGAGTAAAAAAAAGGCAATTTGTGTTTGCAGGGTGTGGGTAAGAAACACCATTTTTCGTGTTTTCATTACTTTCTCCCCATGCCTTGCCCTAGAAGCCAAGATATTAATTGATACCAAACTGGATTAAGCAGTTAAACATAACCTTCTGCTCACAGTTCTGACTTAGGTGCCCTTTAATGCCTGACATTGCAGCAAATTCCAATCAAATAACTAAATGAATATACTCTGGAGATCGCTTTCGCTTGACTGACAATTTTCTTTTGTTTTGTTAAATAACTCCATCAGACTTGCCCACCCAGGGCAAGCTTTTTACCAGGATTACACTGGAATCTATCTTGAGCAGGAAATCAGGCAGCCAGCCACTGCAGCGGGGATGCTGAATTGTCCACCACGCTTCACAAACTCAGAGGAGACAGAAAAGGCATTTCTTGAGGCTGACCCACCACTGCCCTCTGTTTGTGACCAGTTCAAGACAAAAAGAATTGCAATCCTTTGCTGTCCAGCATCCCTGAACCCAAGCACAATAATTTTTTTTTTGCACAATTTCTGTTAAATGCCTTGTGTAACAAGAAGAGATTTTCCTTGTTTATTTTTCTCTGTTTCGGTAGTTTTGTTTTCATAAGTTTTTTTACTTTAATTTTTATTTATTTTGGCACTTTATATCTAGCTGGGAAAAACTAAAGAGATATTAAATTTCCTACAGCAGCTCTTGTATTTTAGGAGATTTTCTATCTCAGGCTCAAGTACTATGACACAAAAAGCATATTTTAGTGAGGTCATGCCTAGCTGAGGAAATTCGTCAGTGCCCCAGCTGGTTCACTGGAAGTGAGATTTGTTTTCATTTCCTAGAATAACACTTGGATCACCTCTTTTTGCCCTGAATCACCTGGTACCCATACAAGCAGATTTTTCCTTCTTTTTTCTGAAATGAATGAATATTAGTCATGGGTTGTAATGTAGAAATAAATTGGACTGCTGCTGTTCTAAAGATCCTGCCAAGTTTGAATGACTGTCATCTTTTTTTGCAATTTTTTTTCAGTTTTCAGAGACTATAGTTTCAGAAAGATGGCTTCTCTCTGTTCTCCTCTTTCAATTTAAAGGCGAGGACCGTGTTTTGTCCTCAGGCATGGCCATGCAACCTGTCGAGCCTAAGGAACTTTTCTGTGAGTGTGTGAGTGACTAAACAGAATAGATAAAATGGATAAAATGTGGGGTTTGAACAGTTGCAGTCAGATGAGTGTTGCCTGGTAGCCTTAGAGGCTGAAACCCATCTATTAGGATGGGGACGAAAGTCCAGTAGAAACCCATCTACTGGAATGGAGATGAAGTCAGTTCCTTATGTTTTTTCCATATGACTTTTTCCTTTTCTGCTTCTTTTCCCTCCATCTCGTCCCTTCTCCTACCACAAAGTTGACCTCCTAGTGCATGTCAAGACCTTGTTACTCCTTGCCTTATCTCCCTCATCCCTTCTGCTTATTATTTCTTTAATTTAGGCACTCGGTGAAATCAGGCACTCTGTACAAAGACTGAATTTTCTTCTGTGCCTGACCAGTTGCTAGCCCAAAACTGACTTGAGGGCTCCAGGTTTGCTGAAGTTACCTGGCCACAAAGGTTTCTACGCAGGTTCAGCCAGGGATTTTGAGGTGTTTCTGAAGCATTTAGCATTAGTTATCGCTGCCTTCTGCTGCTAGGCCGGGATTCCAGGAGAGTTTTTTTGCATGAGATACGAAAAAACCTGATTTGTGCTGATGTGGGGGCTCTGTTCTCCCATGCAAAGAGGTGGCAGGGAGCATGACTTAATCTTAATATAGCAAAGCCAGGCCTTCTTTCCAGCATCCTGGATCCTGCCGTCCCTAGTCACAGGCTAGGAAAGCCAACTGTGAAACTGCAGTTGCAGGAGTGTGGCCAAAACCTGTTACTTCAGTTTCTTTTAGAGCTCCTGGGCAGCTTGGGCAGCGTGCATTTGAAAGCTGCACGCTGTGCATGTAGAGTAAACGCTTGATCTGAGCCTTGCCAGAGCGGAACAAGCCCTCTTTGTTACATCAAAGTTCACTGGATTTCTCTAAGGAGTGTATTGTTGGGGAAGACAAGTGGACCGCTCTCTGCCAACCCTGCAAGGATTAATCCAGGCGTCACATGAGGTGCTTCCCCAAGTCTGTGAAATGTGACAGCTGGGATGACACTTACAGACTGAGCGGAGAATTAACTGTTTGAAATACAGACTGGATTTTGTACAGTCCTGAGGGGTTTCTGGCATTGCATTTTGAAAAAAAAAAGAAAAACCCAACTTCTTGTTTCCCAGCAGATAAGACAGTCCATTGGCTGGTGATGCTTACAGCTGCAGGTTCTGTGGTGCCCAGGGCATGACTGTGGGAACCTCGGGAGCACGGGGCTAAGACCTCAGCCAGCTCATGGTACCCCTGCCCTGAGAGGTTCCCCAAACAAGGGCTTTCCTTGCTGGGGCTCGCTCTGTCCATGCTCCCAGACAGCACAAGTGGGCCAGGGCAGGAGTTGCTGCGAATCCCTGCAACCCTCTCAGCCCACAGAGCCACCACGGTAGACCTTGGACAAAGCTACCACTGTGGATGTGAGCTGGGGGGGTCTGGTCTGCGAGGGGACAAGGGAAGACAACCACCCCCAGCTCCACTTCGGGACAGTGGGGAAACTGAGGGGTGGAAAAATTCTGCCATCATTTTTCACTTGGTATCACTAATTTTCCCCCTGGCAGCCTGCAGCTGGTTCCTCTTGGGCCAGTGGCTGCCACTGGATATGCCAAGGAGAGGGTTTAATCCCTGCTCCCGTAGAAGAGGAGGGCTTCGAACAATAATTAAGGTAATCGAAAAATCAAGCTATTATAAACAAACTCTTGCCAAAAAAAATTAAGAGAATGTTTTTAAATGTTGGAAGCATCTCCGCTGTATGAAATCGGTAACTTAAAAAAAAAATAAAAATGAGGCTGGTCAAACTGCAGAGCACACCCCTTCAAACCTACACGCTTATAAATTCTGAACCACGTTTTATCAGCCTTATAGGGAACCCCGTTAACACGAGTCCCCTGCGGACCGCTGTTCGGATGACACTGCTGCAGGGAGGATGTCCCAGGGGGCAGGGACTGTGCCTTACGCTGTTCAGCGCTACCTCCCTCTCTCTTGTGTTTTCCTCTAAAATCAGTATTGGCAAATTTTGTACCCTGCATCAAAGCCCGCTCAAACCAGTAGATATGAGGGGTGTTTCACGGGCTTGAAGGACTGAAGGTGCCACCAAATTATATCTTCAAATGTAACATAGGAAACAAATGCATTGTATTGTATTTGAATGTATTGTAGGAAAAAATATATAACGGTAAGTAAAGATTTTTCTTTAGTGCACTGGAGAGACCTAGACAAAAATATACTGACATATTGAAAGCGGACCCCAGGAAGAAGGTAAGAACATTTGCTAAAAACACATTTTAATTGAAAAATACATACCACTCTGCATTTAAAAATATAAATAAGCTTATAAATACAACATTTCAATATGCCAAGAGTTGGGTTTGTGGGTTGTGGTTTTTTTCTGGCAGCGTCGGTAAACAGGTAATTTCTGCTCATTTTCATTTAGTGCAAGAGTCACAATTAATTTTTAATTTTGTCAAATTAAAAAGTGTTCCTGTGAACTATAAAACCCTTTTCTCAACAGCAATACAGGTCTCCTGCCAGTAACAAGGCCCTTTCCTACATGGAAAATTTCCTGTTTTTTTTTTTAAATCAGCATTTGTCATTGAAAAATTCCGTCCAGCTGAGATTCAAAAGCTTTTAGAGCATTTTAATCAATGTCACTCAGAATATATCCAATGCTTTTATCCTACTATCACATTATCTCAATCACCTGTATTAACCAATTCTATTTGCTTGTTACCAAGACTAAGAAGGAGAACCAAAAAGCAATCCCACAGCACATTCCAACAAGCTTTCACACAGGAGGCTTTTCATGATCCTAATGCCACAAGCCTCACCTTGACAAAGCTCCTATTGAATGTTCGGAGACTATTTATTTGAGTTATATCATCAGGATAAAGCAAGTCCAAGGTTTAGAGTCGTAACTCTTGCAACCCAGGGGCATGGAGCAACAGAAAGGACCAGACCCCTCTGCAGAAGGAAGGGCCATGCTCAGGTTTCTGGCCGTTCTAGCTCCTTACCCAAATTTAATGCTGGCAACTTTTAAAATATCTGTCAGATGGTAAAATAGTTGCAAAGTCTTATCCTGCTCTCCACTGATTTCCAAGTTACTAGCAAGGAAAGCCAGCTCATAATCGTCTCATCATTTTTATCACCTTCAGAACACATGGATTACAAAGAGCTCAATTTGCCAGTTGTTGAATGCTTTCTGAAGCAAAATAAAAAAAAGGTTTTGCAAAGAAAGATGAAGCATTATCACAGAATCATAGAATATCTTGAGTTGGAAGGGATGTGTACGGATAACAGGGACTGCCTAAAACTAAACCCTAGGACTAAAAGCATCATCCAGATGGTCCTTGAACACCTTGGTGCCATGACCATGGCCCTGAGGACCCTGTTTCAGTGATCAACAACCCTCTTAGTGAAGAACCTGTCCTAAAAATATAGTTCATTTTACAAAAACTGTGATTGCTAAAATGTGTATTTTGTCTGTTTCCTCCTCTCACAGCTTCTATGGGAACTGAAATACCTGGCAACTTCAAGTTCATATTTATTTAACCATTTCTACCTTGAAATAATTTTCCCTGACATAAACAACTTCTTGTTTAAATTATTACCAATTTAAATCTTACTTAATTTCTTCAATAGTTTAAAACGTAGTATATTTTAAACGTAATGAAAGTAGTAATACTGACTTACATAGCTTTCATGAGGCTATCCATGGATTTTTAATCTTTAAGGAGAACTAATAAGTGAAACTGAAATGTACATCTGGTTTGCCAGAGTACTGAAAGGATGGGACTTTTTGTCTGTGAAAAACTTCTTCATTGGACCAGGTTGCTAAAAGTCCAAAATCTTAAAAAAGAAAAGGCATTGCATAAAACAGCATTTTTCATTTTATCTGTTGGGTAGAGTTACCAAAACAAAGATTTTTTCCATCTTCTAATGAAACTCAAAGTCCCTAAGTGATATTAAAATGCAAGGAGAAAAGAGATTTTAGTTATTAGAAAGTCATAGAATCATGGAATGGTTTGGATTGGAAGGGACATTAAAGGTCATCCAGTTCCAACCCCTCTGCCCTGGGCAGGGACACCTCCCACCAGACCAGGTTGCTCAAAGCCCCATCCAGCCTGGCCTTGAACCCCTCCAGGGATGAGGCAAATGCTTGTGTTGCTTTGTTGGGATGTGGACAATCTCTCTGCACTGGAAAACGCACATTTCATTACAGGAGCAAGGAACATTTTCCTGGATGACTTGCAGCGCCGTGGAAATGAATCCGACCTGTGGGAACGCTCTCATACAGGATGGTCAGCACATAACTGTGGGCACGGAGAAGATGCCAGTGTGCTTTGCTCAGGTACATTTGATACGGTTTTATTTATGTAAAATTGTGAATTGTGTAAATTGCAAAATCTAATCATCAGCCTGGCACAAGTCTTATAGCAACAAAGCCAACAGAGCTGTCAGGGTGTGAGAGAAGCACAGTGAAGATAGAAGTGAATTGAGAGCCCAGTTGCTTCCTTCTCTTCTCTTCTCTTCCACAAGCTTCAGAGGTGATCACTGGGAGCCAGAGGCAGTGTTGTGTGCTGAGGAAAGGTCTTCTGCTTTGGGATGCCCAGAAGATGCTACTGGTGGCGAGTCAGCAACATTGATGGGAGCGTAGGAAGGAGATGTGTTATGTTTTGTGCAAGATACTGCAGGAGGAAGTCCCTTGGCAAATACTTCTCACTTTGGGTTTCACAGGGGTGTTACTCCCATGTATTCTAAGGTGATCGGATACCACCAGCTATAGAACAGATTTCCAGACTTCTGGGAGTGTGTTCAAACTGAACCCTTCCCATGCCTCTGCAGGGGGAATAATTTTTAACTAGGTTTTGTTTTGGATTTTGGTTGCTGTTGGGTGTTTTTTTTTTTAACTTAGAAGGCATTCCTAATAAATAAGCACTAACTCCAGCTTTTCAAAACAAGTTAAAATGTTTGTCTTGATTAGGGCAGTTAAAGATGGCTTATAAAAAAGTAATTTACCATTTGGTACCACAAAGCTCTGTGGTAGCATTTGTTCTGCTGCTGGCAATTAATTAATTAATTTCTTCTGAAATACAACTGAAGTGGCTAAGATACCAATTTTCATGTTCATATTTTCACATTTCTAACCTACCGCTTCTAGAGGAGACTGGACATCGCGTGAGTCTTATCATTTCTTTAATTGATCATTCTAAGGACTGGGTGTTTAGTGGTAAGTGCATTTTGCTTTTGGTTGGCGCAAAGGGAAAAAGAACACATTTATTCAAAGAGGGTGGAAAAGTGCCACGCTATAGTTCACCAAATGATGTAGATTACTATACAGGACTCAAATGTTGGGAAAGCACCTTAAAAAGAGTGTAAGGTGTGCAGTTCAGAACTTATCACTGAAAGAAAACCAGATTCCCTTAGCCTATCTCTCTGCTTAGCAAATCACATTGCAAACACATGAAAATCTTGGACACGCTGTCAGAAATTCATCACAGAAGAGCAAAGTGTCCCTCCCACGTGCCTGCTTAGTCTCTTTAGAAGTGGTTCTCAGGTAACACAGCCTTCCGGAAAGTCTTCTGCTACTCCAAAGACTCACTGAACCTGCACAGAGCAAATGGCCACTTCTGTCCTTCTTGCAAAAATCCAGCCTCTGTACCTCATTGTTTAATCATGGTGCTAGCACAGCGTAACACCAGAGGGATGTTTGCCTACTCCAAGTACCACGTCAGGCTGCATGAATAGCCCTTTTCTGCAAAATAGGTGTTTCTCAAGTCTTGTCCATCTTGCAACACAGACCTACACCTGGCACGAGTTCAGGGTTACAGTCAGGGCAGGGTGCAGTTTACTTCTGCTCTGTCTTTGCCAGAAAACTCTCTGTGGCTGGAGAACGGCAGAAACGGAAAATGAGGGACGTATTGAAACTTTTACAAAGAACACTGAGGAAGAGCCTGCCATATTTCTGGGATATTAGTGATCCTCAGGTCATCTGCAGACACCACCTCAGCAACAGGAGCTTCCTGGTTTGGGGAAGGCTCCACAGTTATTTTCCTGGATGATGGGCAGCGCTGAGGGAATAAAGCTTATCTGTGGCAATGCTCCCACAACTGATAATCAAGACCTAACTGTGGCCACAATGAAGATGCCAATGTTGTCTGTTCAGCTACTCACTGCTTTATTTTTTTCATTTCAATAATTTCTCCCACCAGCCCATCTCTCTTTACGTTAGCTTAGAGTGCTGTTTGTTCACATCAAAACACTCTTCAGAAAATAATATATTTATATAACCCATCTAACAATAAGTCTTCCTTGCAGTATTCTCACCTTATATGCATTCTGTTGGACGTCTAGCAATCTTGTGCTTTAATTCTCTCCTCACACTTAGAAACAATCAGGTATTCAAATAAACCCAATTACAAGCAGATTGATGTAGTAGAAGCGTTTTCATGACTAGAGATTCAGCCCAATTCACCCTAAGATGTGGAGGTAGGATAGGTAGAAATGTTTTCCTTATGTACCCAAGGCACACGTATTGACTGATGTGGTTGTAAAATGTCATCAATAAGTAATAAATTCTTCCATTGCATTATATTGCTTACTACTCATCTTTCTTTTTTCCGTACCAAGTCTCTAACTGTATTAGTTGCCAAAAATGTAACAGTTAAATAGACTGCCAGACTCTTTTCAGCGGTTGCCAGTGAGAGGACAAGGGGCAACGGGCACAAGTTGGAACACAGGAGGTTCCACTC
>JAOXNO010000002.1:35249367-35272031 GCA_028565335.1 Limnodromus scolopaceus
AGCAGGGGAGTTGGACTAGATGATCTCTATGGTCCCTTCCAACTCTAAAAATTCAGTGAAAATTCAGTGAAATTCAGAACACCTGCTTTTTCACATAGTGCCAGTCATTCTGGTCAGAGAGCTCGGTCATGCCTTGTCAGCCTCTCACACCCATCATCACCACCACCCAGCACTGTTCCCCAGGGCAGAGGGGTGCATGGGGCAGGAGAAGGTGCCACTCCAAGATAGAATCATAGAATCATCAAGGTTGGAAGGGATCTTTAAGATCATTGAGTCCAACCATCAACCTAATGCTGCCAAAACCACCACTAATCCATGTCCCTCAGCACCACGTCTGCCTGTTTTTTAAATACCTCCAGGTATGATGATTCCGCCACTTCCCTGGGCAGCCTGTTCCAATGCTTGATAACCCTTTTGGTGAAGAAATTTTTCCTAATATCCTATCTAAACCTCCCATGGCGCAACTTGAGGCCGTTTCCTCTTGTCCCATCACTTGTTACCTGGGAGAAGAGACAGACCCCCACCTTGGACAACCTCCTTTCAGGTAGTCTCACAGAAGCACTCCTTGCTGGTCTCTTAGCAGCTTCACTACCTATTCCATGTGTGTTTGTGCAGCCTTACCTGGGCAAGCCTGCACTGGGAAAAATACCAGTGTACAGACAATAATGATCTGTGTATCTCTTAAGTGCATTTTTTTCCTCTTGCATCCAAGCCACCGAAGACTCATACAGGGAGGAAGGCTTTCCTAATTAATTGATGTAGATAGTCTGATTATTTCTTGTTGTTTATTTTCTCTACTATTCATCTTCTCTATTTTGTTAATTATTCATTTCATCATCTTTCATTACTAACTAATAAAAAATAGCTAGATCAGCATGAGTTCTGTTTATCATTATTATTTCCAGTAAGTACAGATCTAAATTTGATGCAGCTTTGCACCTACACCTGGCTTATTCAGTAACAGACCCAGAGCATTGTTACATTAATTTTCTGAGGAAAATCAAAGTGCCAGACCCATTCTCTTTGCTCCCTCAGAGGTGCCACTGGGGCTCATGGATGGCAGGAACCATGCAAGGGCCCTGCTAAAGTCCTCCACTAGGACCCAAAAATAGTATAAAAAATCCTTGAGTTTTATGCAGGCACAATTCCCAGTGTTTTTTTTATCTCCAGAGAAGCAATTGTGAATTTTCCTTATCAATTTTTTCCTTAATTGAATGCTACTCACAAAATAAGTATCAGGAGGAGTGAATAGATTGAAATCAGCGGAAATCAGTAACCCCTAACCACCTGCTGGTACCAGCTGAGATTGAAGAGATTTGCTAGAAGCTGAGAAAAACCTCTTTATTAAGACTCTACCATTGCCCAGGTGAACATGAAAAGCAGGAAAAGCTGCAAGAATGCGGCAGGTGCCAAGATAAGCAACCTGTGTGGACACAGAGCCTTAGTTGGGTAACAGGATGAAATGACCTGTCCTACTGTGTGCAGAGCCAGGATCACCCATACCCATTTACATTGGCATAGCCTTCATCTCTGACAAAGATTTCCCCTCACAGGATTCACGGGGGTGGTCTGGGGCTTCCAGAGGCTGGATGGTGACATCCTAATCCCAAGGAAATTCTCCTCTGGGACCAGGAAGCTGAACCCAGCACTCAATGTTCCGTTTTGTCCACGGCAGATGGCTTCACACGTAGTTTCCATTTTGCTTTACCAACATATTCACCATAAATTCTCCACCCCTGCTAACCTCAGGCATGGAGAGATAGGTGTGGACGCATGAGCAAGGACTGATGTTATTGGATAATTTCTGCTGCCCCTGAGGGATTTGGGCTGGGAAAAGCAGAAAGAAGGCAGCCTTTGGCTGCCCTGCTTGCTCGCTTTTCCTATTGCCTCTTTTCTACCTTGCCACTCTTTGACAATATATTATTTTACCCCCATGTTCATTCCCCCTTTTTTTTTCCAAAGTAGAAAAAATAAGGAACCTTCATTCACATGTACATCTTGAAGGCGTCCAAAGTCCCTCTGAAGTTGGTCCTTCTCTGCTTTTTAGAAACAAAAGATACAAGTGATGAAACAATGCATGACATTTCTTCCAAAATCAAGGTTTCGGCTTGTCCTTATTAGATTTAACTAAATGCTTGAATCATGCTTCAAAATACACTATTTTTTTAAACATCTAAGCAGGTCCTTACCAATGGTGTTTGATGACCTGAGAGAAATATTTCCCTTGTCTCCCCAGGTCAGCCCTGAAGGGGCAGACAGGTTTATTTGTGTGGGGATCCAAGTTTCGGGAGGCTGCTCCGTCAGCCCCACTGGCTGAGAGCTGCCGGGGCTGTTTCTGTTGGGCACCACAAACACCTTTCCCATGTCAGGGCACTAACTGTGACCATCACCACGCTGTTAGGAACACCACGGATCCAGCAAAAAAGCAGGATTTGTCGCATAAGAAATGTTCTCAAAAGTGCAGTAAGGGTATTTAAAGAAATAACAAATACATTACTGTATCATGGAAAAAAGCACACCTTTTTGTGACATCACACACACTAGTATTTTCTTTTTTCAGGGAAGAACAAATACAGATAGGTATTTGTATACAAAATAACACGTATAGGAGGAAGGCAAACAGCCCTAGTTTATTCCTTTAAAGATATTTCAGTGGAATTCTCTACAAACAGACATGAGAGCCATCAGGTGTCATGGTTTATAACCTCGTTAAGTGCTAATGAGTGAAGAACTGCAAGGGAAGTTGAAGTAGGTGAATGCCTGGGGTGGGTCAGAGTTTCTCCTGAGCTCCATCTGGGCAGAAACATCTCCTCTGACCTTGGAAGGAGACTGGTAAGGAACAAAAACAACTGTCTTGCTGTTTGTGGCTGTTTTATGCATATGTTTATTTTTACCGCTGCTTACTCTTAAAGCTATTTGCTGGAGTCTTCGTTACAGACCCTAAAGAGCAGGGTGGTGGTAGAGCATCTCACCCAGGGATGAGCTTGCTCCCTCAGGACAGTGCCTCGCTGCCCTCCAGTGGTGGAAGCCTCCAGAACAGCTTTGCAGTTACCCATTGCTTTTAGCCCTTTAAACTGCGTTACACCCAGACGCTTATGGAAATTATAACATTATTTTTCCATGAAAATGAGATGTTTAAATGCCTTTGGTGAGCTTACTTTTTTTTTTTTTTTTTTTTCCGAATGCTGGAGAAGTTGGCTGGTCAGAGTTACAGAGCAGCACGGAGAACTTGTCCCTTAGCATCAGGTGTCCTACGGACAATATGCCACAAATTCAAATGTATGTGCTGCTGTGTGCACAGACCTCTGGGTGTTCGTATGTCACAATACAAAATACACACCGAAATTCATATGTAGTTCGAAAAAACTGGAAAAGGCCATTTCCAGGGAGGGGCAGTTTTGCCAGTGCAGCAAAACTTCGCTCCGTGAAGAAAGTTTAACACCCAACCTCCAGCGTAAAACTCTTTCACTACAGACAAACGCTGTTTGTTTTCTATGAGGGAATCTTGATAGATTTGTTTAAGAAGATGTTCTGGGAAACAGCTTTGCTAGTCCAAGACCACAAAGGTCAGTCCTACTGTCATCACTGCTGGTTCCTGCCACAGGGGATTAGTTTGCTTGCTTAGCTTTGGGCTGAAGGTTTACCACCTCCTTTCTGATGGCACCTTTGATGTCTGTGACAGGACCTGCAATGTTTAATGTGGAGGCCAGTCATTCTTTGTCACCTATCATGACAGATAAGCTGTAAAAATCTGCACTTCCTAGATTCATACCTATCACCATTATTTCTTAGATATGGTGTAAAATAGCCTAAGGTGAGATCCATATATGGTACATACCATACTGTTCTCACCCAGATTAGAGCTATTTGGATAGAAATATATTGATAAGGATCTACCATAAATCCACTTAGTCACTTCAGGAAATGACATTGAATTAAAGTAATCCACACACGGAACTAGGAGTTTAGATACTTGACATGACTGGTTTTGCTCAAGAGGCTATTGTGAAGGCAAGAACATAGATATATAGACATATATCACACATCATAGTGTGTTAAGAAAATAAGAAAAGCATTTATGTTCATTTCTAAATCAGCTAAGAAAATTTAGCTTCGCTTTTTTTATCTCTCTAGTCAAGACTCATCTTCTCCCTGCCAGTATAGAGTAGTCGGGTAGAGTTGGGGGCATCCTTTGGGGTATCGGAGGCCACAGTGGGGTTGACACCACCACCCCATGCCAGGGAGAAAACTGTGTGGTTGGAGTCATCCTGTTGGATCCATGGCTTTGCTAGAGGCGAACCTTTTCCAGTTGTATACCAGGGCCTTTCTAGTTGGGATTCCCTTGTTTCATGCAGGTCACCTAAACTAAAAAGATACCACAAAAGCAGGTGGCAAAGGATAATCTCCAGCATGACCTGTTGTATATTTCCTCTTCATGATGACTTTTTTCCATGCTTTCTCCCAATCCTTTATGAATTTGCATTTATTCTGGCACTACAATGTCTTCTGCCTCTGTGATCGCATATCCCTTGCCTGTAGAATAAAAACCTGTTTCTAGTTTATCCCCTTCACCTGAAAAAGTATGCTGTGCCTCGATCCTTTTGTGTAATATCTCACAGATCCAAAAGCAGGGCTCATAGGTCCTGACAGACAAAGGCTCCACTTCCTTAGCCTCTGTGCAGTCTATGTTTATGAGGCATGTAACGCTCAGGACTCTCAGAGAGCACGCGTGCTTGTCCTTTGGAGACAAGGGGAAAATCTCAGCCTAGTTTGGCCAGAAACATACCAGCTGTGAAATTGGTAGATGCAGAGCAGAGCTGCAAAGTCTCCATCTCGTCCAGCATTTGTAGTTACTGTGACAAAGGTGACTAATTCCCTTTAGCAACTTCATGATTCACAAGGATCCTTTGGATTTTCTCTGCTGTTCTCCATCAGTGCTCACCATTTTCTTGGGGATCACAGCAAATCAGTGTATATCACTGCCCAGGGCCCCATGACCTCAGCCTATACTAGTCTTCCCCAGAACAGGGCACGGCAGCTGGTCATGTCCCTCTGTTTTCACATAGGGATGCCTTGGCTTCCACAGTTTTAACTTAATCTCTCGCTCTCTGCTCCTTTTCCTTGGTTGCTGTAGTTCAGCAATTTCCCTGCTCATTTACCCCCAAAGCAGTTCTTCTGACCCAACCATGCCTTGGCCAATGTCTCTTAAAGCTGTTCTATCGCTCTGTAGGCTGGAAGTGAGAGAGAGAGATCTGCAGATCTGACTCATGCTGGAGGGATCTGGTCCCAGGTTAAAGAGGAGTCAGAGAAATATGAAAAAATATAGGAACTGTTTCTTACAGGAGTAATCTGTAGCAGGCAGATTTGGTTGAGGCTTTCCTGACGTTTTTAGGATGCTATTCTTCTTTTGGCAGAATTCCCACACCAATTTAATCTGGTTTAGTATGGTTGTAAATTGGAAAGCAACTGAACTGGTGGTATGAGAATCCTTACCAAATAGCCTAATCTCCAAAAGTAAATCTCTGCTTCCTGGAACAACCACATGATCAACACAAAGGTGCCCAGGGAGTGTTTGGGAAGATCTCGGCAGCCAGTCCGGAACGGCGCTGTGATCTGGATCTACTTATCCGGATGTCTGGATGTACCCAGTGAAATGAAAATAGTCAGTAAATCACTTTCTTGGCATTGATCTGGAAGTTCAGGAAGACAGATCAAATTGCATAGCACACACCTTTGCTGTAGACCACAACTCATGTAGTATAAATTTGGAAAGTGCATTGGATTAGATCAGGCAGCGGCAATGAAAATGGACCTTCACGTGAGCCTCACCTGGTTGCTTCTCTTAAGTACATCTCTTCTGTCTGAACCAGGTACCGTGTCTAAAACTTTTTCGTGCTTGCAGGGAAATTTAGTTATGAATACGGACTGGCTTGCTGGGAACTGGTGGCAAAGAGTCTCCTAGAATATTTCTGGCAAGCCTTGTACCATAAAATTGATGGTTAAATTGGTCTGCTAATTCAGATGGAATCCACGGGTTATATTTCAAAATATAAACTATGAAGGTTATAGGTTAAAGAAGGGTGAAGGCTATTTTCTTTGTTTCTATTCTGCGAGGGGAATAGTTTGGGAAAGTTGCTCTTAAAACATTCTTATTCTAATATTCTAGTTTTGAATTTAAATCCTTCTATACTGTACATTAAAAATGTAAAGAAAGAGAGAAAAATAAACACAGAGCAGCTTGCCAGACCCGGGTGGAAATATACTTTACTGCAGTGCCATGTTCCTTCAAACATCAAACAACGATAACCCCAAACCTTCCTTATAATCTTGCTAGTTTGAATGAGATACTTTGATCTTTAATTATCAGCATGGGCACCGTGAATAAAGCCTTGTCAATCCCTTACAAAAGAGATAATTTCATAGATTAAGGGGTTGGTTACATTGAATTATTTATAAGACAAGAGCAAAAGGCAGCCCAGAGGGAAGTTCAGCATCAAAGAGGACTAAGCTGCATTTCAAGAAGGTGGTCAAATCCCAGCACTTCAGCAACCCTATAATCTTTGTTCTTATTCAATAGGCTCATTTTTGTCTTTGATTTGACCTGATATAGGCTGCATTAACTTTGACTAGGAAAATCACTTGGGATCCTTTCTTACAAACCCAAGACTTTAGTATCACTAGAGTAAAAGTCTGTGAAAGTGACTGTCTGAAGATCAAATGCCAATTTGGAAAAAAAAAATTAAAAAAAAAATATCCCCAAATGAGATTTCTCCCTATTTTAGTCATTGAATCAGGCACAGCTCTTCAGAGCATGCTCATTCTGAAAGGGCAAGGATGTTATTTTTAAAAGCTGCCATTTGAAAACATTGCTTTGACCCCTTAGCTGCATAAATCCTTTTTTTCTTTCAGTGAATATAAGTAGATTTTCAAAGGCGTTTATGTGACTAAAATTACAGATTATCAAACACAACCAGACCACAGGTTTGTATCCTGTTTTGGAAGACCGTTTCATCCCATGGTATTTGAACCATGATGCCTTGGTCTGGTTTAATCAAACGTACATTTTTAAATACCTTAAGCAGTATATAGTATATGCTTCACTGCAGACTTAGATGAAGTTGGGCTTCCCATGCAGACCCGAGCAGGCATTTGCAAAGATTTAAGTTAAGGTGGTGGGGCTGTTGGCCAAAAGAGCTGTCATGGTCTGCCCAGATGAATGGTCCACAGCCCCCCCCCCCCGGCTATTGTGGTCACCATGTATGGTAAAGGTAAGTAACCCTTTCTGCTGCCCCAGTGAAACTGGGCAGAGCTCTGCTCCCAGAAGCCCATGTCTTCACTGGAGGTGAAGGATGTACACAAGGATTTCTGGGGTCAGACCACTTTGCTCTTTGTGCTGCCATGAAACAAGGCTCTCTACAGCCGTCTCCCACTCAACTATGAGGACATCATTCCAGGCACAGGGAGGAGCTGCAGAATTGCTTTGAAAACACACCACATACCAACACTAACTGTATCTAACTCTGTGTCAGCACAAAGCTAAACATAAAATATACCTAAAATTGTGATATGTTACATCCAAGCTAATATTCTTTCTTATCTGCCGCAGCAAATGGTTTCTGGTGGAGCTCATCGGGAGGCTGGGACAAATTTAAAGACTGGATAAAAGACAAATTTGGACCCAAAGGTAAGAGGGCGAGATGTGCTCCTAGGTGAGAACATACCTGGCACAGCTGTAGAGTGACATGAGCCAGCTCTGGGTGAGCTGACCGTCTCCCCAGCACAGCCAACGATAACCTACCATGATGGAGCAGGTCCTGGACACAGCAGAGCCATGTGAACAGGCCTGAATTAATCACACCAATTTAGTTAATCATGTGGTTAACTGTGGATTAATGGTTCAGCTCCCTGCCCTGAGCTGCTTTGCGATCCATGGGCATTCCCCAGTAGAGCTCCCTGTCCTGGGTACATAGAAACACTGGGCAGCCGACCCCTACACAGGTGGGGATGCAACCTTAGACATAAGAAGTTTGAATATCCCGGGAATAAATAAAAAGAGATGTTTACCTGTCAATTTTTGCTTTGGATACAGAACAACCGCAATTGCGACTGGTGTCTGGAAGGGACCGATGCTCGGGGAGGATTGAAGTCTACCATAAAGGCAAATGGGGGACAGTCTGCGACGATCACTTCGACCTGAACAGCGGCAGTGTTGTGTGCCGACAGCTAGACTGTGGCCAAGTTGTTTCTGTCTTGGGATGGTCTTACTTTGGCGCTGGCAGTGAAAACATCCACCTGGATGATGTGCGGTGTAGAGGAACCGAGTCTTACCTGTGGGACTGTCCACACGCCGGCTGGAACACACACAACTGTCAACACAATGAGGACGTAGGCGTCATCTGTTCAGGTAGTAAAAAAAAAAAGAAAAGTTATGCACTTTTAAAAGTCTCTTTGTTTTTTCTCGTTGACCATAAAGGCAAGAAACACCAGAGCAGAGTTTGGAAATCAGACTAGAGCTGAAATGCGTGCATGTGGAGGCTCCTTGTATTTGGGCTGCTCTGTGTGATTGAGGAGCAAAAGGATGTCCTGGACAAAATACCAAGACTGGTAGCAGCGAGCACTGAGTATGAAAATGGTGAAAAGAAGGTAGTGCAGGACCACTTTAGCCAACATCAGAGCACAGGCCATTCCCAAGATAAGGAAGGCAACAGTTAAGAGGAGATAGAGGCGCACCCAGGTGTGAACCAAGCATGTCTGAATTGAAAATAAAAAATTAATACTCTGAAATCAAAGACTGAATAGCTAGAAGCAGCTTATTTTGAAGAAATATAACAACTGCACAATAAACGTAAATTTTTGCTTTTATTTGATGTTCAGAAGTGTGGAACACTCCACAGTTGCACCGTCAGGTGAGGCAGGGCCTTTGAGACATAAATCAATTAGCTCTTCACAGTGTCCCCAGGTGCTCAGAGACTAATTTTTATCTAAAAAATCATATGATTACAGCTCCTTGGCAGACAGTATTCTAGAAAGCAATAGTCTGAATTACTAGTTGTTGCTCCAAATTACTATTTATTCATCCACTGTAACATTATTTCTGTTCTTTGGGTTGCTCATAGGAACTGTATTTGACACTCACTTACAAATGATCAGGGAAAACATGAGGCAACTCTTAACACTCTGTGTCTAAGTTTCTGGCTCTTGATTTTTTTTACTGTTCCTGGAATAATCACAGCACCCTGGAAACCTTATAGTAGGGATGTCAATCATGTTTCCTGGGGGTTTTACGTGTTGAGTTAATTACTAATGCTCTTCATAACACACAGCCACAAAGGAGTGGGCACAAAAATGCAGTTTTCAATTACATGCAGCCCAGAAGTGGAAGTGTGGTTCCCAAAATCATTTATTCTCAAGACCTGAACCCACAAAAACACATTGCAGTAGCCATGGACTGTTGCTGCAAACTCCGCGCATCTATTTCTGCACTGATGGCACCACTGGCAAATATCTCTGAAGTTCATTTGGAACTGATGTTAATCAACAGAAATGTTACTCACACTACCAGCAGTCAAGGTGCATTCACCCAGTACTGCACAAAACCTGATGTTTAATTTCAAGCATGTCTCAGTTTTCGTGACCATTCTTACAGTTCTCTAATAATTTATTTCCTCTGACTTCCAGCATCCTCAATGAATATCCAAACTTCCACTCCTGCAACAACACTTTCCACGGACAGCACTGTTGTGACATCTACCACAGAACCACCGACTCCTGCTGGCAAAGGCAAGGGGAAAAAAAAACCACATTGCAAATGTCACATGTAGAAATTCTGAGCCATATACACAATTTGTTTAGAGCAGATAGGAGGAACACTGAATTCTGTAAAAATATTTAATACCTGTGCATGGAATTAGCCTTGGAAGAGCCAATGGCCAACACCAACACCATTTTCGTTTTCATAGGAAAATGTGGTTGGAGGGAAAAATGGGCATGTGATTAAGTCTACCTGCATATACAGTTGTCAAGACTGTGTGTATGTGTGGTGAGATCTTTACAACCAGTTCATTGGGGCGCTCTTACCTGGACATTTTCTCCACCTTCAATTGTTTTAATAATCTTGCTTGATTTTTCCTGGTTCCTAACTTAATGCAAAGGTAGAATGGGAATAAGCTGTGTTTATACCCTTCTGAGAGGTGCACTGGTTGCATTAGTCTCCCAAATTCACTTAAGTCCACTAATTGGAAGATGTTCTTCTGAGCCACATTACCAGAAGTTGAAGTCCAAAGAACTGACTTTCTTTTCCATGAAGCCTGAAGTATCAATGATTTCACAGATCCTTCAAATGTCATTTCTTTTCCATGGTGGCAATTCTGTTCAGTAATATATTTCCCCACCCTCTGGCCACCTCCGCAGATGCCTCCTCTGCACCCAGCTCAAGCCCAGCAGAGACTGAGACATCGACTGCTTGGGGGACCTCGACAACCCTTGAGAAAGGTGAGACACACTCACGTCCTGAAAAAAGCCTAAGAAAAATCTCATTCTTTATTGCCTCTTTCCAAATGACTACTGCATCTTTAGTAGTAAAATAATCCAGTCAGAAATGTGTACTGTCTTTATTATTAAACATTAAATGACAGTGAAAGTCTTTTTTTTTTTTTCAGAAAAAAAAAAAAGGGGGCCATGTATTGACTCACTGTCCTGCAAAGCCCAAATCTACTTACTTTGATCAAGATTTCAGTTCGCATGTTCCCTCCTAATTGCTGCAAATTTCTCCTTTTTATTTCCTCAACTTTCTCTTGGCCTCTGTTACAGCTTCTGCCTCCACTATTGTCACGGAGGAAAGTGCCACGTCAGTTCCTGAAACCACAGTTTATGAAGGTAAGAATAACCATTTTGCAAGTGCTATTCTAAATAGTCTGTTAATTTGGGGTTTTGAGGTGGATTAAGATGTGACCATGTAAATCTGTAAAATATTCATAGTAGAAAACTACAAATTAAACAACTGTCTGAAAGAAACAATCCCTTTACAACATCTTCCCTTTAAAAATATCTGTCAGGATGTATCAGGAATATAGGTATTTAATGATTAATAGTTCTGAGCTTGCAGCTATAATTGCAACACGATTTTGTAAAGAAAAAGTGACCAGTTCATTGTGATTTTGTGTGTCCAGGATTCACAAAAAACTCCAGAAACATGAAGGAGTAGAGCCAGGCATCTGTGCTCATCTCCCTTAGTAGGACCTCTGCCTCTCCAGTTATTTACCAATCTGATAAAGAGTTTGGGGTTTTTTTATCAAGCCTGAAAGCTAAAGCAAGTCACAAGCTCCTCAGATCACACTTGTGCTTTTAATTGCTACTTGCAACCATTTAATTTCTCCTCCTTACAGGCAGCTCTGGTAGCACAGATGCCTCTTTTGCTTCCACCGCCGTCACAGAGGAAAGCGAGAGAACAGAAATCCGGACTACGCTGCAGACGGGTAAAGGGCATTGGCACAACACGCAGCAAAACGTGGTAATAAGTTTTTAGTTAGGAGGGGACGTGAGTGGAGATGCCACGAAAAATTCTAAAATCCCCATCTCTCAGTGCCGACCGATGCTCCTCTCTGAACATCACCTGCTTGGTACCAACCCGCTGGCTTTCTGGCAGCGTGGGCAGGCTGTCGCTAACGTTGCTGCTGCTGCCACTCCATCCGGGAGCTGCAGGTGCTGTATGCAAAGCCTGCTTCCAGGGAAGCTGAATAACGCAGAATTTGAACCAAGGAATCTGAAGGAAATAATTATTTTCATTTCTTTAAGAGGCCCAACTCAGGAAAAAGCCACTCGGTCCATGTTTCTCATCATTTGTAACATCACCCATCTGGATTCTAAGCAATTTATAAGCCTCCAGGGTTGGGCTTTCTTATCAAGCCAGTCCAGGAGGAATGGTGGGTCCTGAACTCCCTCTTGAGCGTTTCTCAGCCTCTCCCAACCCAGGGTGCTGGGGATGCGAGACCTGGCTCTCCCTCCAGCCTCCCTCCCCTCCCGGCACCTGCTGATGGTGATGCTCCGCAGGGCAAGGAGATGTGGCAGAGAACAGCAGGAGAAACAGATGCTGTATTTCAGTGTCAGTCCTGACAGCCTCTCCATCCTTTCTCCACTGCACCTCTGGGAGAGAAACTTTCAGCCAGATAAGCCAGAAATAGCTGTAATTAACATTTCCCTCTATACACCCTTTGTTATTCCACTTTTTGAACCTCTTAATAAAGTTGACAAAACATGCCCCATTGCAGTGTTGGGAAACTATATACCAATAAACGTTACTGCCAAATTACAACACTATTTTTGTTCCTAACGCTCCTTTTGCTTTTCCCACACCCAGTGAGAGAAGTCTGAAACCTTTTTGATGCTTGCAATGCAAAGCATTAATATGAAGATCCACGTCTGAGCTATGTCAGAGGATGTGGGAGACAGCTAATACAGAGACTCCCTTTTCTACAAAGCCTGAAGGCAATTAAATTCATCAAGAGCTGAGTTCAGTCACACCTGAATGCTCTTTCCCTCTCATTTCTGTGTTTCTTCCTTCTCACAGCCTCTGAAAGTACTGCAGAGTCATCCGTTTTACCCATCTCACCTACAGAAGATGATGTTACCACAGCTACAGAAATCCCTTCTCCAGCTGCTGAAGGTAAGAACAGACACTATGCCATGACATATAATAATAATAGTGTTTAAGTTTGTTTGAAATAGAATACATTGGTAGGACTACAATAAATGTATAAAGTTTAGGACCAGACAACTGCTAGTTAATTGTCTCAGTGAGAAAGAATCCATCTTCTAAGCACTTCATTTCTAAAATACGGGGCTGTCAAAGCTTGGGAAATATGTAATTATGAACAATATGGGGTTTTAAGCTGCTTATACTTTTTGCATAATTTAGGTATTGTCAAAAGTGTCCAAATATCGGTTCTTTTGTCTGGGCAAAAGTGGATACTTTACAGTGGAGAGCATCAATGATTAAATCAGATTGTGACATCTCCACCTTATAGATTCAATAGTCTTTGACAGTTCTTTCCCAGTCCTGAAGATGGAGATGCCACCACCTGAGACAGCACAGAAGCTGGTTCTCTGTACTTTCCTACTCATCCCTGTTGGACTCTCTCACCAAGGAGACTGATCTTCCTCTCCAATAATGTATTTCCTCAACTTTTCACAGCCCCTTCAACATTCCTGTATTCTTCCTCTGCAGCCACTTCAATAAATGAGGAGACTGAGGCAGCATCTGCACCAGGAATCCTAAGCACAGCTTACAAAGATAAAATTGTGATTGAAAAATCGATTTTCAGTCTAAGTGAGCTAAGGAAAATCCATACTGTATGGAAAATGTAGGCAATGAAGTATTAATAAAGAGGGCTAACAACACATTGCTTCATTCTCCAGTAGCTAAGAAGCTTAAAAATCCAAATTTAAAATATTTATTTATTATGGTATTTTGCGGTGATAGAGACTCAGGTAGAAGTACAAGGGATAAGTCCATGTTTGTTCTCTGAAACAAAGCTTCCTGTATTTTCGCACTTTTCTAGCAAAATGACAAATCCAGACAGTTTTAACCAAAAATTTAGGATTTTTTCCTCTTCATTATTGTTCCTTTTGTTGTTTTCCTCAAAGCTTCAACAAGTTGTTCTGTCACAGAAACAGATGACTCGATCACATCCGCCCCCGTCACGGACAGGACTGAGCCATCGACAACTCCAGCATCACTGTCTACGCGGAGGGATGGTAAGGAACAGTCAGATGATGGAATCATAGGATGGTTAGAGTTGGAAGGGACCTTAAAGATCATCGAGTTCCAACCCCCCGCCTGTGTCCCTTGTCATTGTCCTGCATCGCCCTGCAAGGTACCATTTGGAGCTCAGAAAGTCCCTGAGCTGCAAACAGGAGGTGGCAAAGAGGCAAACCTGAGCATACCCTGTCTTGTCCCATCCCTTTACTCCTCCTCAGCATCTCTTTGTGGCCCGCCTTGGGGAGGGGAAATTAATTTACACAGAGCTTTGGCCCAGCCCTTCGTCAGTGCTGGTCATGCTCAACGTGTTTGCGTACATCCCACCATTTCCCCATTCTGTTTGGTGGGACAACTCCTGTTCTGGCACCTCTTTGCTAAGACACTTTGCATATTTTCAGTGAACGAGCTGTTTTAATGAACCTATGATAATAATTTCTTAGGTATTAAAAAAAAAACTAAAAATCAGAATTTAGCCGGACAGGGCCATTTGGCAAGAGACATCAGCTGAGCTGACAGCTTCCTATCCACCACATGCTGTCCTACCTCCTCCTCTGATGAAGCAGAAATTGATAGCACCAGTAGGCTTTGAACTCCAATCCAAATTTCCACCAGGGGAAATGACTGTGTGTACTTTACCTCTGAACTTGACAGATATTTTCAAGACACACAAAAAAATGCTTTGGACGTTATATTCAAAATTCTATTATTGATGGATATTTTCTGTAGTGCCTACAGTTGCTGGTTTAGGTCTTTGTGGTCTCCAGGGAGCAGAGGAACTGGTGGCCACCCTCTTTAGAGCTCTCTTCAGAATAGTGAAAGACAATTCCCATGTAAGCTAAATTCAGCTCCTTAAAGTTTTCCTCTAAGCTCATGATTTTCAAGCCTATTATACTCTTGATTCGTTCATCCAAGCTCTCCCCGTGATCTCTATCTTTCTTAAACAGGCAATCACCAGCTGAGCAGCTGAGGTCTCTAATAAGTAGCTCCCAGTATCACCCTGAGAGCACGACTGAGACAGGACTGTCTCAATGCAGCGTTAACATCACCAGCCTCCGGTTTTTCCATGGTCCTTCTGTGCCAGCTGAAAGGATGATTTTGCCTTTGTGCCTTGGTTTTCTCTTTCCAATGAGCAGCCCGTTCCACCTGTCTTTATTGAATTTCAGCTTGCTGATTTTTGACATTTTCTCAGTTTATGAAGATCATTTTGAGTTCTCAGCGTGTCCTCCGGAGGGTGCACAGATCTTGCCTTTCCTTCTGCCGCTCTGTCTGTCCTGTTCCTGTTTCAGTGGCCAGGGCTGAGGATCTCAGTATGGTATGGTAGCTGTGGCTGGCTGTTTAACACCCATACCATCTGTTAGCCCAAGATGCTGCATAATGTGATAGACAACTGCCAACGCAAATGATAATTCCTCTCTTTATGACCTTTTTTTTTTTTTTCACACTGCTTGTCTTCTAAAGCTCTATCTGTGCTGTCAGAAGTTCAGAGCTGTGATTCAGCGTCAGTGGTAGCAGCACTGGAAAGTGTAATACAGATTTGCTGTATTGGGCTGCTCCACCCATTAACCTTATTTTGAACAATATTTTCATCTTCAAGATCTAGGATCTATCCGCCCTAATTTCTACAACCATCTTAAATACGAACAGACAAATCTTTAGCGCAGTGAAGAAGAAATTTCAGTCAGTGTTTTTCTACCTTTTTCCTGCCAGTTATTTCACTTTCAGAAGGACAGAAGTGAAAACTTTCCTACTTCGAAGAGTGTCTCACGGAGCTGTGATCAGATTTTGCTGCTTGCCTTACTCAGCCTGGGCTCTATTCCAGCTCAGTGAGAGAAGTTTGCGCTTCTTCACACACATCAGTGAAACTGAGAAATGAATGTGGTCCCTCAAGATTTACTTTTATTTGCTTGGCTTTTAGAAGTCGAACGTGAATTTCTTAAAATGAGTGATCTGTTGACTATTAGGCAGGCTTAAGGAACTTAATACACGGTGTGTATATGGTTTCCTAAGAACACCCTCGTTACTATAGAACTATGTGCTTGTAACTATTGTTTTTGCTGTGTCTACTCAGCCAAGTATTTGAGCAAACAATTTAATCTTATTTATGCACTCTGTATAACAGGGATGTTGTTCAACAATTAAGGCGAAAAAAAGGCTCCTCTATAGCTCTAACTGAAAATATTATTACTTTCATTTGTAAAAACTGTAGGTAAACTCTTGCTTGGGCTAAAAGCTCAGGAAAACTAAGTGTTCCCAACTCCTTATATTTTGCACTTAACTAAGCACAAAGCATTCATTTCTAAGAGATACAAATATCAATTATTTTCTTTTATTAATTTGCTGAAAGTAAAAAGGTTCTTTTCAGCTGTAGACACCCCCACAAGAATACATTAAAGATTCTTGGGAGTGTTACTTAATCGGTCCTTTATTTTCTGAAAAAGTGGCCCCCAAAATTTCAGATTGATGTTCATATTTCAGACTTTCAGTTAATTTACTTAGAAACTCTAATACGAAAGATGCCTCCCTCCCAGTAAAGCCACTTTTAATACCAGCTGAATCACAACAAATTTATTTCTGCCTGTAATTTAAGTCAAGATCTGGATATAGAATTTTTATTCTGCCTCTTTCTCACTATTCCCACCTGGATTTAGATAGCTAATGTCGTTCAGTTCTTAAACTTTTTATTTAACACCTTTCACCATTGCTGGTGAATACTCAATGCCTGGATTAGCAGGTTAATTATCTTTTGTCTGTATTATTATTATTTTTTCTCCCTGAAGTTGTATTTGGCAGTTTTGTGGAAGCTTAGACCTTGATCTTGGGAAGCGGGCCAAGCCCATTGCTGCTGACACTTCTGTACAGCCAAGTTTTGCAGAAGGAAGTGATAAGCCTGGTACTCGGAGGGAAGGAGCTTTGATCATGGTCAGCAAAAAGGAATTAAGGGGAAAAGAGAGTCCTAGGAAACGTGGCCCTCATTCTGAATGGATGTGCATTAGTTGGTTACAAATGGCTGCCAGGTGACAGCAAAATGTCCCGAAATGAACACCTCGTAATCACTGACCCACCAAGGAGTAAGACAGGTGTGTATACTTGGTGCAGTTTATGATGGCCACAAACTAGAAGGAACTCAATTACGTTGTCGGCAGTGTCTCTGATTTCTTTCTCTGAAAGAAAAATACACTCCAGGCCCATAAAACTAATTTGGAACTTCAGATCTCTAAAAGCTTTTCTCTCTGAAAGCGAGATAAATGTGTGGAGTACTCCGTAAGTACCCAGCTCTCAGAAATGAGCCTGGTCCGTAGAAATAGCTCTGCTACTATTCTGGGGAAATGATGCTGTGCCAACCATCTGTTATGCCAGAGAGTTAGCAAGGATGGGAAAAGAAGCTGAACCAGACATTACTTAAAGGAAGGGGAAAAAAAAAAAAAAAAGCCAAAAAACCCCAAACCATACCCCAGGCAAAGGTTGGCTCTGCGTATTTGTGTTCGTCCTTTAGGCAGCGCTATGATATAGATGAGAGTGATGGTAAAGGAAAGGTTGAAAACCTTCCCTCCCTTGCACAAAGCGAGGAGAGGTGGCAGCCAGTTGGTAGGCGAGGATCATTTTCCCCACAGATCAGCAAGGAAGAGGACTATTGTCCATGCACGTTGGGTATCGCGTGTAGAAAGATGGGTCTGAGCATTCATAATATCCCACAACAGCGCTGAAATTCGGAGGAGGACCCTTTGTCAGAGCAGACTACGCTGCGGGCTACCAGCTCCTATCTTCTCCAGGGTGGGACGGCCTGAGGACAGGCTGTGCCGTCACCTCAGATGGATGGACACCACTGACGCGGGCTCATTTTCCACAGATGCCTCTGCTCTGTCCCTGCGGCTGGCGGACGGCGACGGCAGATGCTCGGGCCGTGTGGAGCTCTTCTACGAGGGCAGCTGGGGAACGGTCTGCGACGACGGCTGGGGGCTGGCAGAGGCCAAGGTGGTCTGCAGGAGGATGGGGTGCGGAGAAGCTCTGCTGGCCATGTCTGAAGCCCAGTTTGGTCCAGGCTCCGGGAACATCCTCCTCGATGACGTGGAGTGCCAAGGGGATGAGGACAACCTGTGGGACTGTTCCCACAGGGGGATGACTGTCCACGACTGTCGACATAAGGAGGACGCCAGCGTCATTTGTGCCGGTACGGGAGCACGTCCCTCCTGAACTACTGCTTTTTGAGCAAGGTCATTACCTGCAGGCCATGACTTCGATGTACAACCCAGTTCCCATCAGTGGAATGGTTTCAGGCATGAAAGCAAGACCTATGAGAATTGCTGTGGTTTACCACGTTTTCTTTTTGTTAACTCATCTGGTTTATTCACCAGAGGTTTCTGTTTAAATTTTTTATTTTAATTCTCAAATCCTTTGGCTACCTGGAATGTCACTGTCAATCTTATCTGATGCCATTTCCTACTCTATTACGTGACTGCTTTATGCATTACTATTTGAATCATAATTTTATGTCATCACTACTATATTTCAGTCCTCCTAGTCCTGATTTCCCATAAATTATGAACCATGACCAGGAACTCAAATTTCCTTTTCTTGTATTTAGTAGGAAATTATTTTTAGTAACTTCCTCCAGGACTTTTCCAAATAATTTCCCACTTTTCCCAGCAATTCTCTATTCTGACTGGACACACACGTGCAGTTGGAGAGCCAGGGTCACTGCAGCCTCTCTGCGGCTGGTGCCATGGCAAGTGGTGGTCCATAGGCAAAGCTCATCCGTGTGGTGGGCACAATACGAGCCTGAAATGACCAAGGTGAAATTTAACTGTCTGAAAGGGGTTGTGGACGAGACCTGGCACAAAGAATGCTGGTTTACAACTTATCCAGAGTATGCTTTTCCCTGGGGAAAAAATCAAAGCAAATTTTTAATAGACTTAGATTTTTTTAGTAAAGACCTCAAGTGGAGTTAAAACATGTGACCCAAGCAGACATGGGTCTCTGGTGAGTATGTCCCACACCTAAAACAATTAAAGATTACACCTGCAAGGTATCTGCAACCATTAACACCTGACATTTAAAAAAGGATTTGCAGCTTTCTCCTTTCAGGTGATGATGCTTCCAGAGATGAATGAGCTGCTCTGGGTCACAACCTGCTTTCTCATTTTTTCACATAGTAACTGGGGAATGTTATTTAGCATCCTCTGTAGTAAAACTAGAAATTCACTTTTCTGTTTCCTCTCCTAGAGCCAGTCACTCCCACGGTCACAACGGTCACAATGGAGCCCGTTCCAGCTGGTGAGTTCTCCCTAGAGGGGTCTTGGCAAAGCTTTCACAGCTGCCATATTGTTCTATAGTAACTTAAGGACTGGTAGGAAGGCAAAAATTTTATAGGTAGAAATTTGAAAGCAAGTTAATGTGTGTAAGATGAGTTTCGGAGATGTTTGAGGCTTATCTAAGAGTTTTGATGTTAAAAAATACCAGTATCAATAGAAATGGTTGTTAGCTATGGATATATACATCAAAGACTGAAAGAGGAAAAAAATCTTTATATTTACTCCCAGGTGTACATGGCACATTATGAGAGTAAGGATCTATGGTAGCTGATGAACTGACACACTGTGGCTTGTTGTGATAAGATTAATTTCATGTTTTTGCCGCTTTCTGTGCAACATGACAAAGTTGGCTTTTGCTATTTGATAAATGCACCTGGAGAGCCTGTTTCTCAGGCTGCCGAGTGCCCACATGTTTCTCTCTGCTCTTCCAAGACATGTCCCTGAGACTGGTGAATGGAGAGGACATGTGCTCGGGACGCCTGGAAGTCTTCCACAATGGGAGCTGGGCAACCGTCTGCGATGATGACTGGGACATGCAGGACGCTGCGGTTGTGTGCAGGCAGCTGGGCTGTGGAGAGGCTGTCTCAGCCAAAATCGACGCCTTTTTTGGGGAAGGCATGGGAGATATCCTCCTGGACAACGTGGCATGCAGTGGGGATGAGTCCTCCCTGGAGCAATGCTCTCACAGGGGGCTGGGCACACATGACTGCTATCACAAGGAAGATGCTGGTGTTATCTGTGAAGGTATTCACCTTTTCCAATTTATTTAATGTGAATTAAGTTTCCTGAGCCATGCACTCAAGCCAGTATGGGTGAAAGGAGGAGCTTGGTGCAAGGCTGGAGCCACTATGGGAATGGGGACCCTTGGCAGCAGCTATGCAGGGAGAGGAGAGGATGATGAGAGCCAAGAAGGATGGTCAGGGGCTCCTTGGTCACAGGTGGGACCAGCCCCCGTGGATTCCATACATCCTGGATCTGTGTCATCCTTCCAACACGGGATTCCTGCACCTGGGTCTGGGGGAAGCAGAGAGGGAAGAGCTGGGCTATAGGCATTTTCTTCCAGAGAGGACCACCGGCGGGTTTTGTCAGGCCAACCTGGAATTTGCTTTTGGGACAAAGCCTGTTTGCCTGAGAGCCTCAAAGCACTTGTGTCAGTGGGCATAAAACAGGCACTTTTATAAACGTATTTTCTTCTCTTTACAAATTTGTACTCATTTTCCAAGATCTGAGTCATATTTATGTGATGTTTGAGGAAAATTAAGAAAATTCCTACCAGCTGAGGATGCAGAAGGAAATTGTTTCGATGGAGGATCTGGCACTAGATGACTGTGGTGTGGCTGATTCTAGACACACAGTGTAGGCTCTCAGGCTGCTGCATCTTCATGGACTTGGCTGTTTCTGTCCAAGAGAAAGTGAGATCCTGTGGGAGAGTGATGCTCACACTGTGCTGTCATGTTGTATTATAATGATATAATGACTAACAATAGCTGTGAGACTTCCATATTCCTGAAGAAGTGAATAAGGCTTCTGCTACCCCTCTGAAGGGGCCCATATTTTCACTTGGATTATATTTCTGTTATTTCTCCTCCTCTCCCCTTTTTCTGGTACCGTGCACTGTTCTTAGTTGATGGTTACTGACAGATAATTACAATGAGTATTTGAGAAACAACTGCAACAGATCTCTGATGTGCTGTACATAAGCTGCACGCCCAAGGGAGAAGAATTTAAGGAGAAATTATGTTCAGACTATCAGCCTGAATTCCTCATTCACTCAGTCCTGCTCAATCCACCACAGTCCACACGCTGCAAACCATTTAGCCTCAGATTTATCAAGAGGCTGTACAGCAGCACAAGCCATACTTACTTAAACATTTTGGTAACTTACAGAACCAAATGTTTATTTCCCAACTAACCTTGCCAAGCTGCATGTGGTTTATTTAATTTAAAAAGGAGTTCTGGGTGGCTCATATTCCAAGCTCTGGCAGATCTTCCAGTGGTGGGGCTACTTCACTGCAAACAGCAATTCATACTGGATTTCAGCCTGGGTGAGGAGGCAGGACAGAAATTAGACCTGTTACCACCAGGTTGGCTTCTCTGCCTCAGCTGTAGTCATCACATGGGGTGGCAGTGAGTATGGCATGGCATGGCATGGCAGAAACACCAGTGGACAGACAAGAATGTCTGCAGCCTTCTCCAAGGCTTCAGAAAGCATCCCTCAGTCATGGTTTTGGGGAGAGCCCAGACTGCGCTGCTGCTTGTCTCTCCTCATAACTGAAAGCATTGATCTGGCTTTCCTGCTTTTGATGGTTGTTATTTTCTCTCCTGACAGTCCCTCTGGAGTCCGCCACACCTGAAGCACCAGGTATGGAGCCCTTCAGTGGTCGTTTACCTATCTCAGGTTTAGTCAAAGCTTATTCTGCAGCAAAGTGCTGATTCCCCTCGATTTTAGCAGCACTGAGCCAAAATTTGTGCTCTCTGGGAGGTGAGAGAGCCCTTAGCTACCTCATTAGCCCTGAAGAATGCAAGATGCTCAGGTGAACATGAACTCCTGGTGGGACCTGTGGGCAGAGGTGTCCTGCTGCACTGAGCTCTTTTGCCTCTGTTCCAATGTATTTGCCATACAAATGGTTCCGTCCATCCTTGAGGGTGGTGGAGATACCACACGTTGGTTTACACAAATGCCAAATTATTGGGCAAACTCCTAAAATGTAGTTGGATTTGGAATCTCATTATACCAGGCCTAATTGAAATTAAATGATAACGTTGCTTTGCTTTGTCAGTCTATGCTTTGCTTGCTCAATATTGGAAAAATTACTGAAGTGCAGCTTTTGTTTTCTCTTTGACAGCCCCCACCGAGTCCAGGATGGCTGAAACACCAGGTATTTACTTCTGGTTGCTAATTGCTCCATGGTGAGCAGAGGTGCTGTCAGACCGTGGAGGACAGCAAGATCCCTATCTCGCACCGCGGTCCCGACTGAGTCGAGGAATTAGCTGTCACATTTTGAGTCTCAATTCAGGATTTAGCAGAGTGCCTGCCTCCCTGGCGAAACAATGCTCTCTGCCAGAGCCGTGTCCTGTCCAGCTCCATTATCATAAAATCATAGAATGGTTTGGGTTGGAAGGGACCTTAAGGATCACCTAGTTCTGGGCAGGGACATCTCTCACTAGAGCAGGTTATTTGTTTCCCTGCCCAAGCTCAGGGTCTCGCTGTCGGGTTGTCCGGAGGGGACTCACACCATGGCGGTGGCTGTGTCACCGCAGCCTGTATGTTCACAGCCATACGCAGAGAGACCAAGGTTACGGTCAGCTGTGCAAACAAGTGCAGCCTGGTTACTTGCATGGTTTCATGTGATATTGCAGCTGAGGATACACAAATATACATTTAAAACACAGACAGTATTTAATCTTTTCCTTCTCACAGTAACAGTGTCTCCTACTCCTGAACCAGAAGATGCTACCACTGGTAAGTAATACAGGGTTATTCTGGCTTACATGCTTCGTTGTCAGCCCAAGTTCTGATCGTGTATTGACTGGCTCCCTGTCTCCACTGAGTGTATAATCTCATGGATGTAACCACTATCTTCAGGGATCTTCAATCC
>JAOXNO010000002.1:35294828-35305031 GCA_028565335.1 Limnodromus scolopaceus
GGCCCCCCCCCTCACGCCTGAGGGGAGCCGGCGCGGCCCGCAGTCTCCCCTCCGCCGCCCTCACCTGGCCTCACCGCACCCGGCGTCCCCCCGCAGGCAGAGCGCCCGGGACAGACCGTCCGGCGGCGCGCAGGGCCAGGAGCACCCCACCGCCACGCCGCACGGCTCCCGCCGGCCACCGGACGGCTCGGTAGCCGCATCCTCCTCCTCTGCCGCCGCGCAGCCGCTCGCCATGGCAAGGCCGCGGCCGGGCACCGCCGGGCCCCACCGGCGCCTGCGCAAGGCGACGGGGCGGAGGGAGGAGGCTCTGCGCATGCGACCCGTCATGCGGCGGGAACCCCGCGTGAGGTAACGCCCGCGGCCCGGGCCTGAGGCGTTAAGGCCTGAGGCTGCAGGACTGTTAATGGGTGTTCTCCTTCCCGGAGCCGCCTTCAGGGCTGGCGGCGGCGGCTGCTGAGGAGATCTTCCCCTCGCCCACCCGCCTGCCGCGGGGAGCAAAGGCTGGCAGGGAGGGGAGCAACCTGTCGTGGGGAAGCCTCACTGCTGGGTGCCAGGGGCTTGAAATAACACCCAGAGTATGGGCAAATGCCAGTATTGGTCCTTTTTCTAATAAAATAAAGCTTTCTCGGAGAGGTAGAAGAGCCTTAAAAGCACTTCAGCACTACAGAAATTGGTGAAATAGCAAAATTGGGAGCAATGCAATTTTCCTGAGTTAGGATCGTGGAATTGACTAAGTAGAAAGGGCCCTTTCCGATCATCGAGTCCAGCTGTCAACCTCACATTGACAGAAACCGGCACTAAACCATGTCCCTCAGCACCACTTCTATACGTCTTTTTAAATACCCCCAGGGATAGTGATTCAACCACTTCCTTGGGCAGCCTGTTCCAATGCTTGACAAGCCTTTTGGTGAAGAAATTTTTCCCAATATCCATCCTAAACCTCCCGTGGTGCAACCTGAGGCCATTTCCTCTTGTCCGATCTCCTGTTCTTTGGGAGAAGAGACCGACCCTCCCTGGCTACACCCTCCTTTCAGGGAATTGTAGAGAGCGAGAAGATCTCCCCTCAGTCTCCTTTTCTCCAGGCTGAACACCCCCAGCTCCCTCAGCCCCTCCTCACAAGACTTGTGCTCCAGATCCCTCACCAGCTCCATCACCCTTCTCTGGACCCACTCCAGAATCCAGAATTTCATGCTAATCGCGTACCACTTCGGAAGGAGAGAGACCATAAATAAAAGATCGGGTTCATTTAATTTTCAGTAGGATCCCAGCTTCTGGAGTCGGGGAAAGCTGCTCCTGACGCTGCGGCACCGGCATAAACCCAGGGAAGGCAGATCTCGGGTTCTTCTCGGTGCTCGGCTGAGGAAGGTTAATTAGGTCTGTGAAGATAGAAAGATGGACTCGAACAAGCTCATATTACAGATGCACTTGGCATCTCTGCTTTTTTTCACCTTAGCCATTGCTTTATGTGATTTACTAGCAATGGAAAAATGGATTTGCTCTGTTTTAATCAATGAATTAATTAATTTTAATTAATGAATGTGAATGTTTTAGCATAAAAACTGTGTTGTGTCGGTCTCCTTTTTGAGTTTCTAAATGTGCTTGATACTTCTGAAATGTGTTGCAAGTTCATCCAGTCTTAGAAACCTTTATTTTCTGCTCTTGGCGACAATGTGATTGCATGATGCCTCGGGAGGTTATTCTGATCCTGGGAGAGCGATGAGCTGCACAGAATTACAGACTTTTGGTGAGGAGAATTGTCTTTAACTTAGAAGGGGCTGGGTAAAAACCCTGTTTGGGGGATTTCCATATGTTCATATGCATTGTATTTTTGATGTTTTTAAAGTAAAGATGAAAAAATGGAAAACAAAGAACAAGCTGAAATTTTGAAGGGTAGACTGGTTTATACTAGAGTTTTTTACTGAGCTGACAATAGCCAGTACAAACATCCTACACGTTGTATCTGTCAGTAGCAATGTTTTATGTTTCTAATCTCTCATGATCTCACGGTGGTACCAAAATCATTTAGAATAAACCAGTTTGACCCTGGCACAGGTTGGTGCTCTTTCTCCAATCAGCATTGAGGAATGCGCTGCTTTTTATTTGCTGTCTAACCAGTTTTTTTGCAAGCCTAATGGATTAAATTTTACTTCCCGTTTCCTTAGCAGAGATGAAGTATCAGAGTGCTTTTTCTGTTGTTTACCTTCGGGGCAGACGGCTCTCGTTCTTCCAGTTTTCCTGCGTAGAGCAGGTACACAGTGTCTGCTCGGATTCTGTACCTGTTTCTCCAGGAAATCTAATCATGTTAAAACACAGCCTATTTTTCTTCACTTTCGGACTAACTTTAACTGGAAAGCCTTTGTGGATAAAAGGTAAGCTTTCAGCTTTTGTTACGTATTAGGAAAGTTTCTCCAAGTCTTCTTGTATTCTCTGCTCCTGATCGTAATGATGCCCACTTTTCAAATCGGGTCACTGCTCTCCCCATGTATTAGGCTATTAGCTAACCTGCTAATTGAGAAAATCATGTTCAAGAAAAAACATGTCTGGAAAAGATTACAGGTTGAAGCTTTATATAGTTGAACTCTGTGTGTGTTTTTTTTTTCTCCAGGATGTAGCAGGTGTGTAAATACATTGTCTCTGTACAGGACACTGCTTGTGACAACTGCAATTACTGTCACTCTCATCGACAGTAAAGCCTAGAGAAAAAGATTTCAGTCTCCACTAATGTGAGGGAAATTCCTACAGTTTTTAGTTCTTCATTAACTTATTTCCATTTATGATTTGGCTTCAGATTTTAGCTTTAGATACAACACCTGAAATATTTCTTAGGAAGTGATATTTTTACGACATGCATTAAAGACGGTTTCATGCTTTCAGGTGTCAAAATGTAAATTGTTAGATCTGCATTTCCACTGTTAGTTGAACATACAATTAGCTCAGGAAACAGAATGGATTTTGTGATTTAGATAATAGAATTATTGGCAATTAAGAGTAAAGTCAGAAGTAAATATTGAGTGCCAATATTCTTTGCAGACCTGTTTGCTAGTAGCAACTTCCACATTTTGATTGCAAAGGCAGTCTTTAATATTAAACATATGCTACCTGCACCTAGCTTTTAAAAATCCTGATGTTATCTAGGAGGTAGAGATCATCGTTACACTGAAGAATTCTCCTTCTCACTTTGAGTGGGTGATTCTGTGGCATCTTTCCAATCACAAATTCCTTTCACAGAAACATGGGAGGCTGAGGGCGACTTTGTACTACTATAAAGTTGGGCCATGTACTGCTGAAATTCCTCTTTCTCCATTCTCAGAATGGTCTTTTGGCAATTGCCACTGCGGATGCCAGCATAATGTCATATTTATCCTGATTCTTTAGAAATTTCAAACTTTATTTTTAGGTGTATCTTCTGAACAGACTTCCAGACTTTCTACATTAGAAATAATTATTCCTCGAAGTCTGACAGGCAGAGAAAAACATCACCCATTTTTTCACGAGGTTTGTTATTCTCTCTGATTTTTCTTCTGATGCTGCTGTTTTTCACAATACTGTCCTACATTAAACACACACACGATGTATGATATCTATAGATTATTTTTGTGAAGAAAAGTGCGCCACACTGTCTCTTCAGATTCTTAGTGTTTTCAACTACTCTTGGGTAAATTTGTTGCCACAAAAGTCTGTGATTTCACTCCAAGTTAACTTCTTCCAAACTTCTAGTCCTGTTAACAGCCTTGTAAGGCAGAACTGGGAAGGAACATGAAGAATATTTCCATTTCCTCCAAGTCAGATTAGATGTTAAACTCGGAACTCGAACTAAAGTCCAAGCTGTAGGTGCTCTTTTTCTCCTTGTACCTGGTCTTCGGATAACCAGAGGATTTCAACCATGTAGCACCTAAAGGGCTAATGCTCACTTTGTAGAAAAGATCCCACAGAGTCACACAGGTTGAATGAATGAGTTAAAAGAGAAAGATCTGAGCCTTGATTCTTCAGTTCTAAGGTGGCTTAGCTTTGTTCCAGATAGCGAGTTCCATTACTGAAGTAACTGTTACTGAAATAGCATTAGTCATCTCTGCGCAAACTGATTAAGGAAGGAAGAATCTGTGAGTTGTTCATCCGGCTGCATAAGGATTTGCATAAGGAGTGTCACAAACATGATGTGATATTTGGGTACACACAGGCTGTGCCTTTCTTGGGGAACCGAGTCTGGCCACCTTTATCCAACCTGAATCTACTTCCTCTCCATTAGCGTCTGAGGCCCGTCTGTTCCTCAGCTTATAGAACTGCAGCGTGGTAGTCTAGGTTTAGCTTTACTAACACTTCCTTTTTTGTTCTTTTAATACCAGAAATTTTACATTTTCATTTTTCTGTAGGCTTTATTTCTTCTACATTCCCTCTACAAATCTGTAATGACAGACAAATTTAAATTCTTGCGCGGTTTGTGTACTTTTTCATTCTTCCACATGAAAATTTATACTTAGTAGATTGAAACTTTCCATAGGAAAGCATGTGGAGTGTGCTGCTGAGAGTTTGAGTTTGAGTGTTAGGGTTAGGAATGTGTGTTTTGTAAATCTAGTAACTATTTAAGACCTATAGAGCAGTTGTACTTCTCTTGTGAAAGAAAACATGGAACTGGCACAACCCAGTAGAAAATCACCTAATTAAGTGATATCTTCTGTTCTGTTTTCAGGAGCATTCACATGACAACCTTTCTTACTCAATTAAAACCAGAAATGGAACATACCTCCTAAAACTGAAGAAAAATAAGTATGTGACAGAGTGTTCTAAGAAACCATTCCATCTTGGGATTTAGTTGCCTATAGTGTGCAGACTATATAAATACAGACAAGTATTTTTATACTGAAAAATTTCAGAAGGAACCATTTAAACGGCAGATTGTAGTAATTACAAAATGACTCTGTTAAATAGTGTCTCTGTTATGGTAGTCCCTTGCAAATACAAGGGAATAATATTTTTCCCAGTTGTGCAGAAACTTACTTTGATTATTTTTTTATTAGCACCACACGATAGATTTCAGAAAAAACTTTATGGGATATTAGAATTCAGCTCAACGTCAGCTCTTTAGTAGTGGGCAGGGGAGGGTTGTTGTGTTGTACTTGAAGAAATTTGCCTATTACTTTTGCTCCTCATTCCTGAGCCTGTAATAATCCAGGCCCTGAAATAAGATAGTCTGCTCAGATCCTACTCTATGGTTACTTTAGTTAAAATATTTCAAAATAAGGTATTTTCCAAATACTGCACCTCTTTTTTGAGGTATTTTGTTTCATATGCATTGATTTTAATAGTAATTTAGTATGCGTGTGCTGCCAACAGAATGTAAAACTTACTTACTAGGATTCCTCACTTATTTCTTGCTTTATAGACTTAAAAGAGCAGTAATTTATTTTTGTTTCCAGAAAGCTTGTTAGTGAAGACTTTATGCTATATACATATGGGGAAAATGGGAAACTGGAGGCAACACAATCACAAAACAAGGTATTGTATGTAATAAAATTCCCCTTTTGTGTAAGAGTTTCCTCAAACCAGGGAAGCCAAGCTTTATGAATTGAAGCCATTCTAACAATTTGATAGACCTGACGATGACAACAAGGATGCGTACGCATCTAAATATAACTTCAAAGCAAAAGGGAATGTGCAACCATTAATTTGAACTGCCTTCTTATCTCTACAATAGGGCAGTGAAAATTGGCTGCATTTTTGCCAATGGAGGGGAAAATGCAAGGGATGAACATCAAGTATCTAGAGAAGAAAAATATATTTGCTGGGAAAGAGGCTTTTGTGAATTTTCACATTTGTAGCATTTCTGTTTAACAGTTACCACCAATAGAAAACATGATGTTCTGTCCTCTGCGGGAGTGGGCTGTTCACGGTGATACAGCACCGCTGTTTTCCAAGGTGCAAAAGGAGATGCCAGGAGATTATGCCAAGGCTGAATTTGAGCTACCTGATTAGGTCACCTTTGCATAGTGTGCAAGTAAAGGTACAATGGCAGCATCAAAGCTCTATAGTTTTTAGGTCCCGTATCAAACAGGACCTAGAAATACTTTTGAATTTGATTTCAACTTTCAACCACATGTGAGCTCGGTGAGACTTAATTGGGTGCTCTGTGCATGGGAGATCTTCTCAGATCAGCCTTTGAGAGGAGTCTGCTTAGGAACAGAATGAGCAACATAGATTACAAGATTTTGATGATGATGATGATGATGATGGGTTAAACTAAAAAGCTCATTGTTTTCTAGAACCAATGGATCAAATGCTTTTGTAGGTACTCATGTCAAGTAATATTTTACTCCAAGAACATTGGGATTACTTTTAGAATAGGGAACTCCATAAATTTGTAACAGCCAGACTTAATGTCATGCAAATAAAAAGGTTAGTTAGAAAATTAGTTTGCATTTGAAGGCAACAACCTTATTTTGTCATTAATTGTGTGGTTTTGTTGTATTTCAGACACACTGTTACTACCATGGCACTGTTGAAGGAATTGCTGACTCAATGCTTGCTCTTAGCACATGCGATGGCCTTAGGTATTACCTCTTGCTCTTTACTTCAGGGTAATGCATTGTGCAGTACCAAAGTAAAACAGAAAAAAAACAGTTGCTGTTCATCATACAGCTGGGGAGAAACACCATTAACTGACACCTTTATTACTAGATGTGAATGTCTTGACCAGAGGTACCTCTGCAGAAGAAATGCTGATTAAGCTTTTGCTAACCTTCACACATTCCTGTGAACAATTCTGTCTTATGAATGGGCATGTTTCAAAAGAAAAAACATTTCTGTGGAAAAAGTTTTGACCAAATTTGAAGCCATTTTTTGTGTTTCACATAAAAGAAAATTACACTTATTTGAGAAACTTAAAGGGGCCAGATTAATGGATTAATGCATAGAAGAAGGTGGTGTTCTCCACGCAGAATCAGTCCATGTGAGTTGGCAAAATGAGATATTCAGCATGTGTTTAGAGTGTGTCCATGCTCCCCTGTGCTCGCTGTGCTGGGTCTTCAGCTGGACGTTGGATATAGTAGCCTTGTTCAGTTTGACCTTTTTTTCACAAGCAGGAAAATGCAGATGGGATCAAGTTCACCCACGTATCTTTCACTTATAGTATCTCAGTGATATGCTGCTCACAATAAATAATGATATTTTCTGGCATTCCTGTAAATGAAGAATAAAATGGCCAACATACTGTTACTTCAGGTAACGCCGGATCTCACTAAGCAGAACAGATATCTCATGTTTGTTGTTCTGCAAACTTAGGCAGACTCAAATCCTTCGGATACCTTGAACTCACATTTTTGAAGATTTTGTTTCACAAGATATTAACTAGAGAGTTCTTCTTCTAAATATAGTTTTGAGATTCTGGAGAGCAAGGTAATAGCTTCTGAAAGATTCTGGTAGAACAAATGGGCATATAGCCGCAGTTTCGGAGCCACAGGCAAATGCAAAATCTTTACACTTAGCTGCACTCAGCAGTGCAATGCTGCTGTTGCGCTCATAAACACCCTGCTGATTGCTTTTAGCCTCTCTTTCTGTCTCAGAAGATATCTTTTTCTAAAATGCTAGATTACTTTAGCTGCATGGGGCGAGAAGTGAGACTAGAGATAAGGACTAAAAGCGACCCTTCGCATCACCCACAATCCAGACCCATTTTGTAACAATTTGGCTTTCCCACTACCTGATTCAAGGAGCCCACACTTGTGTCTGATCGAGTATTTTAAATAAGTTCTATTTTGTCTTTTGAGATCCTGTTGGGCATTTGAACTTACCTCCTATATTAAGACAATTTAAGATAATAATTTATTTCAACATAGTGGTATGAACAGTTCTAGTTTTTAAGTATCCAGCTGTCATTCATTCACCTAGTCATAACCACGAGGGAAAAATTGTGGAATATTTTTTCATTCTTTTATGATTATCAGAGGAATTCTCTACATTGGTGGCAAATGGTATGGAATGGAGCCGCTCAACACATCCAGGACGTTTGAACACGTGTTTTACCAGTTAGAAGATATGCAGGATATCCCCTTTCGTTGCGGTGTGCTGAACGGCAGCCTTCATCACGACAAGATGTTTGTGAAGCAGTCTGTGAAATACGAGTTTTTATCAAACAGTACCTCTGGCAGGGAAAAACTTTTGAGGGTAAACACCTTTCTGTTTCTCTCTTGAGTCCAACTCTTC
Organism: Limnodromus scolopaceus; assembly: GCA_028565335.1. Classification (NCBI taxonomy): domain Eukaryota; kingdom Metazoa; phylum Chordata; class Aves; order Charadriiformes; family Scolopacidae; genus Limnodromus; species Limnodromus scolopaceus. The sequence goes on from JAOXNO010000002.1 coordinate 35,303,025, forward strand.
TCCTCAGTCTGGTCCAGCAGCCAAGGGTCTCCAGAGCTCTTGCTTTGGCATGGTATCACTGCAGGTGGGTTTGGCCTGAGAGGCCACGTCCTTCTTGCCTTCATTGTTCATGGATTCCAAACTTAGCAGTGGGATTATTGCTAAGGAAACCGTACACCAGAGAAGGAGCACAATGGGAATTTAACGTAGCTTGAAGCAATCTTGAGCTCTGCCCAAGACAGTTGTGGGTACAATGTGAAAGGCATGAGGCTGCCATTCAGCTCATGCATCCCAGTGTCTGAGCAGAAGTGAATTACTGACACACAGGTATTTATCTGGAAATCTAAGGCAAATTGATAGGTCACATTAAATGAAAATCATGAGAAAGATAATTAAAAAAACCTTGAACTCATTAGTCATTATGTTAACTTACTGTGTTCTTTAATTTGCAGAAGAAGCGAGCTGTCCTGCCACAGAAAAGCTATGTGGAATTATTTGTGGTTGTGGATAACAACAGGGTAATGATTTCATCCAATGCTACATACATTTTATTAAACCATTAAAATATTTTCTCTCATGTTCTCATACAATATTTTACAGTTTTTGATGAAGGAATCTGATGCTGCTGCGGTGCAAAAGGAAACAGTTGAGCTGATCAATTACGTTGACGGGGTAGGTCAGAAAAGTTGTTGAGATTCTGTAGTTTTCTATTTTATCATAGTTTTCAAAAGAACAGCTAATGCAGTAAATCTGAATAATTATATTTTGAAACTATATTTGGAAGTTATATAGCAATTTGTAACACATTTAAGGCACCTCCTAAACCTGTGCACTAGAGGTGTAGAGAGAAGGTGAGATGCAAGAATTTTTTAAACCACTTCTCTGTGCTCCCAGATTTTGGCTGCTCCAGGACCATGAGGTCTCCAGTAGGTTTTACATTTCCAGGAAGAGTATTTCTCATGTATGTAGTTCTTTTTTTATTAAGCAAACTCTCAGTGCAGCAAACAATTCCATAAGCTCTCTGATCATCTGTTCCCAATTTCTCCTCAAGACAATTAGCTAAGGAAATGAATGAACGTGGTCTTTCCCAACTTCTCCAACGGAAAGATATGTTCAGGTACCTTCATGAAGTAGTTCACCTTCGGTCAGATATTCTTTCCTCAAATCAAACTGTTAATTATTCAAAGAAACAAAAGTTATATTCAGCTTAATGTTTACAGTGGTAGAGATGTAATCTTTCATAATTCAGTTGAAAGACTGATGGACAGTAATTATCATTATATTTTTTTTCAGATGTATAGAGCATTAAACATCCAGATTGTTTTGGTTGGATTGGAGATCTGGACAGATACAAACCGCATACCTGTAATGAATGGCTCAGCTGGAGATGTACTGGGTAGATTTGTTTCTTGGAGACAGGAAAATCTTCTCAAACGATCCCGAAATGATGTTAGCCATCTCATAATGTAAGTGTTGATTCAGTAGAAAAACTCACCATGCTGCCAGTGTCATTAATGTGTATGATTTGGGATTAGTGTAAGAATGAAAATACAACTACAGTAAAACTCACTCAACTTCCAAACTGTTTTAACTTGGAAAAATGTCAAGGAAATGTAATGAAGTCTTCATAGATCATCAACTCCAGGTGGCCCTGCTTGAGCAGGGGGCTTGGACCAGATGACCTCCAGAGGTCCCTTTTACCCTCAACCAGTCTGTGATTCTGTGAACTCAGAAGCACTGACATAGTAGATTTAGATCATTATTTTCAAGCTCTTTTATTCAGACCGTCATTATTTATTACAGTGAAACCCTTCTTCTTACAGTGAAACACATTTCTTCTTCACTTCGAGAAGACCAACTCTTGCCTTGCAGTATTTGTTTCAGACTTATCAGTGTGTTTTAGTAGAAATCATGAACTCTCAGCCCCTCTTTCAACACCAGCTTCAAACTTCTTTTGTTGCAGAGGGAGAAGCTCTTTCGGTGGATCCATTGGAATGGCTTTTGTAGGTACTGTCTGCTCACAAGTCC
>JAOXNO010000002.1:35305131-35315149 GCA_028565335.1 Limnodromus scolopaceus
CTTTTGTTGCAGAGGGAGAAGCTCTTTCGGTGGATCCATTGGAATGGCTTTTGTAGGTACTGTCTGCTCACAAGTCCAGGGAGGATCAATCAGCACCGTAAGTACATAATGTTGGAAGAAACTAGCACAGGAGCTGCTAAACCATCATAGATCTGCCGCTAGTGAGACCTAGAGGTACCTGAGCCATCAGAGGGCTTCCCCTGGGCATTTACACAGCCCAGAGTTGTACCTACTCCTATTGCCAGACTTTGCTTCCACAGAGGTACCTTCCAGAACGTCTGAAATAAATAATGTGCAATTTGTTGACCTATTTGCTCAAGTCACTCAGGTCTTGGAGTGGTGCTTTTTTTTTATGAGACTTCTGATGTAAAGACTTGTGCACATTTTTATACTTATATTAAAAATAAATTTTAAAAAGTTTTTTTCAAATTTCTTTTCATCTCATTTCAGTCCATTTGAGTGATTTAATCCTGAAATATTTTTTTTATCACCTTTTTGTAATTGAGCTAGTTCAAGGTTGTATAAGGAAAGTCCATTCTTGTACCGTTAAAGTTCATAGCCACAGTGGTTTTGGGATGGGAATAGCTACCAAATAATGTGTATTTTTTGACTCTTTAAGTGGATAGACAGTGAACATAATGCAGTCTCTTCTAAAGTGTCTGCGATTTTATACAATGAGGCCATAAATGGGCAAGAATTTTAAATCTAGGAAAATTAGCCAGAAACTAGTTTTTTCTCCTTCACCCTTGGGGCAGCACCAGTATCTCCAGAGGTTCCTGTCCTTGGAGTATGGATGCCACAACATCATGGACAAACTTAAGAGGCTGTTCTTTAACAGTCTTTTTGTCTTTTGAGGACTCCATTGAGATCAGTTTTCATGACAGATTAACTGTGTTATTATTCAGAATATGATCCTAATGGAAGGAATAGAAAGAGTGGCAGAACCTGGCCTTGCTGGAAAAAAAGGTGAAAAATTGTTCTTGCTGCTTTTGCTTTTCAATACAATTTAGTATTCTGTCCTTGTAGCCTCTGAGAGACTTGTGGCTTGAATAAATTATTAGGTAGAAACTTAGTAATGTCTTTAGTTTTATTTTTTTTTTAACACTGATTCTTTTTATTAGTTGAATCATAACAATGTGTTACGTCATGCTACAGTAGTTGCACATGAATTGGGGCATAATCTCGGAATGAAACATGACGATAAAAGGTGTCCTGCATCCTATATTATGCACAGCACAGATAAGTAAGATTTCCAGTTATTTTATTTTAATAATCGTTATTTACCTGCCTTATGAGCTCTGAAACTCCTATGAATCTTGAAGAACTTTTGTAAATGGGGAGTTGTTTGAAAAGTTTAACCACAGAGGTGAATTCACTGACTTAGATAATTTTAATTTATTTGAAATGTCACATGTTTTCTAATCCAGTCATTCTTTATTTGTGGCATCCCTAAAAACTTATTTGGATTTTTCTAATTGTTATTTTTTAATGATAGAATGTTGCTTTTATTTTTTTTACCACGCTGAGAATGGTTTATATATATTCACTGGGTTTGTGCAAACTTGCATCCTTCACACAGATTGTTTTAACAGTTAATTTAAACAAAAGCTATCAGCTTAGATTTCTTTCAGTTCATTTGTTCTTTGGCTTCCCCTTACAAGAAAAAGATCATATTATTTTATTTATCCACATTTATATTAATAAATCAGGGTAGTTAAGCACTGGATGAAACTACTCTAAGCAGATGCATTCCTGAGATCTTAGGGACTCCAAGATAAGGCAAACGTCTTTCTGGAAATTATTTTTTAAACAAGCATTTTTAGACTCAGTACAGACAAGGAATTCCTAAGGCCTGTTTTATATAGGACACCAGAATGGGTAATCTGATGATCTCTTTCCCTTCTGAAAAGTACTTGCATTTATATTATATATAGTATTTTTAACTTCTAATGCTGTACTGTAATGCAAAATAAAGTAAAAATTAAGTATCTCATGATCTCCTAACGCTATGAAACACAGTATTTATTACAGATTGACAATATTTTAAGGACATGAGTTGTGCTTTTTCCTATAAGGAAACTATTTATAATAAAAAAAATAATGTTATGCTTTCCAGTGGATCCAGGAATTTCAGCACCTGCAGTGCTGATGATTTTGAGAACCTTATTCTCAATGGAGGTGGGAACTGTCTTAGAAATCCTCCCAAAACAAGTCACGTTTACAAGGAACCTGTCTGTGGTAATAATGTGGTCGATAGCAATGAAGAATGTGACTGTGGCAAACCGCAGGTAAGGAACAAAATTTAACTGGATACTTGTTATATCATATCATATCATATCATATCATATCATATCATATCATATCATACTTCTTGTATAACACTGGTCTTTTTGGTATACCTGATTTACATTAATATCTGAGGGGTTTTCCTTGTAAATTTACCTTTTTGCATGCAATATGAAGATTCATTTTAGAAAAAGCCTAAAATCATGCTTTGATTTTGGTATGAACTCAGTTAAGGGCTACTGGACTTCACAAAACTTTGAGCCACTGCCTAAGAAAGAAGAGCATTTCAGTGCAGAGTATGTGGAAACACCATTGGGTTTTGTGCTGGTTTTAGCGAAATGGATGTTTCTGTTATATCAAAGAGACTGCTCACCTATACAGCACTTACAGATTTCCTAACTGTAACCCTTAAACTTCACCCACAATAAAATTACTTTTCTTGGTCATATTTGCAGAGTCAAAATGTCCCTCAAAGAATGGGATACATTGACTTATTTTTTAGAAAATAAAGGCATCTCAAAAAAGACAGCAATTAATTGAAAGGCTGTCAGCAAACCCAGGTTCCTTCGTATAGGCCTTCTTCTAAGTCATAAAAAGATACCAACATTTCTTGACATCAAACTGGTAGTTGTAGTGGAAAAACAGGATGAGGGGAGGGGTGATAAGAAGTGTTATTTAAAGAACGAAGTGTTCTGCTTCTTTTAGTGTCCATTTAAAGGGTAAACCTCTTCTGTACCCCTGTGCCACAACACGTCAAAACAAATGTCTTTCTCATGACTTCTGGTGAAAAAAAACCAGCCGAAGTGTACGCTGGTTTCTGTGAGAGCAGAAGGCTCTCAACCCCAGAACACGCCAAACAGATGCTGTATTTAAAGCTTGGTTTGTCCATGTGCTTGGTTTGATGATGTACTTTCCTAGCTATACAGCAAAGTAAAAGCACTGTGTCCCCTTGTCCATGGCTGCTTTTCAGGAATGTACTAACCCTTGCTGTGATGCTGCAACCTGCAAACTCACCCCTGGATCGCAGTGCGCTCAAGGACTGTGCTGCAAAAATTGCAAGGTGGGCTATGCTTCATTGAGCCTAATTGATACGATTTACTAGTATTTCTTAATGTTTCAAAAAAGTTATCATAATGCTCTTGACATATTTCCACATTGTCTCTACGTTCACCAGCAGAGAGCATGTCAGCAGAGAATTTGTGTCTAACAGCTCTTGGCCAGTAGCTTAGAAATGTGATGTCATCGCTGTGTCATCCCTCGTAGGAGGCAGGAGCAATCAGGGGACACAGTAGTGATCTCCGTTGTGCAACACCAAGCTTCTCCAAAGCCTCTCACAGTTGCCTGCTTTTTAATTTGTACTTTTGTATGCATTTGTACAATCTATCCAAGTTCTCCCCAGGCTCTGCTCATAAACTTTATGAACTTTCACACCATATGAATGAGAGAATTTTTGGATATTCCTAAGAAATTGATCTGACAAACTATTTTGCCTTCCTTAAAGCCACAAAAGGTTCCCGGTTGTCATTGTTTCATGTTGCAACTTCCACCATTGCAAAATAAAAGCAAGTGACATTTTCCATTCTGGTTCTAGTTTAAAGTGGCAGGAGCAGAGTGCAGATCGAAAATGGATTTCTGTGATTTACCCGAATACTGCAACGGAAGCAACGCCTACTGCCCAGACGACGTTTACATCATGAACGGTTACCCTTGCGACAACATGAAGGCATACTGCTACTACGGAGTATGCCAGAGTTTTGATTCACAATGTGAATCTATATATGGAAAAGGTATGTTTATAATTTAATGTCAAAAGACTTGTAGTCGCCTAATAGACAACAGGATGCCCATGAGCCAGCAATGTGCCTTTGTGGCCAAGATGGCCCCAAGATGGGGTGCCATCAAGAAGAGTGCGGCCAGCAAGTGGAGGGAGGTCATCCTGCCCCTCTGCTCTGCCCTGGTGAGGCCACATCTGGAGCACTGGGACCAGTTCTGGGCTCCCCAGTTCAAGGACAGGGAACTGCTGGAGAGGGTACAGCAGAGGGCTACAAAGATGATGAGAGGACTAGAATGTCTCTTTTACAATGAAAGGCTGAGGGACTTGGGCCTTTTTAGTCTGGAGAAGAGAAGGCTGAGGGGGGATCTGATCAACGCTTATAAATACTTAAAAGAGTGGGTGTCAAGAGGATGGGTCCAGTCTTTTTTCAGTGGTGCCCAGTGACAGGACAAGAGGAAATGGGCACAAACTGGAACATAGGAAGTTCCATCTAAACATAAGGAGGAACTTCTTCACTTTGAGGGTGGCAGAGCCCTGGAACAGGCTGCCCAGGGAGATGGTGGAGTCTCCATCTCTGGAGACATTCAAAACCTGCCTGGACACATTCCTGTGCAACCTACTTTGGGTGATCCTGCTTTGGCAGGGGGTTGGACTAGGTGATCTCCAGAGGTCCCTTCCAACCCCATAGCATTCTGTGATTCTGATATTTTTAAAATACTGTAGTGGCTTAGTAAGATTTGCTATTTTTCATACAGGGGCACGAAAAGCACCTGACGTATGCTTTGAAAAAGCAAATATGAAAGGAGATAGGTTTGGAAACTGTGGAATGAGAGGTGGAGCGTACAAGAAATGTCCTGTTCAGTAAGTCACCAGCAAATAAAAGCTAATCCTAAAATCTTCAATGTAAAAAATATATTCTGTTACAAACTCTCAGAGCACAAGATTTAAAAGAAGATTTCCTTGAAATGGACGTTAAAACGTTTGACTAGATGGTGTATTTACACTGATGCTGGGGTTTTTTTCTGTTCACCTTGTCTCTGGGTGTCATTTGTTCAACACAGGCACAGTCTGTGTGGGAAACTCCAGTGCACATCTGTTAGTCTTCAAAATCTTCCTGCTTGGAGTGTTGTCAATAACGCATCTGGGGTTTTATGCTGGTCTTCTGACTTCGACTTGGGGTCAGATGTCCCTGATCCTGCCCAAGTTCATGATGGAACAGCCTGTGGAGAAAAGAAGGTAGGATGGATCACAGCTGCATCACAGAATATATCCTACCAACTGGAAAGTTCGTAACTTTAAAAAGCATTACATAGCTCTCTTATTTTTATGCCATAATGTAATAAATGCCTTTTCTCTTGACATTTAAGTAAAAGCTGTAGACTTGTAAACATATACATTTATATAGTATATTTATAAAAGGATGGTAGTTCTGTGTTTGAGAAACCCTAATGACTTTTTCCAGGCCTGTGTCAATTTTGAATGTGTCGATGCAAGTCACCTGGGCTACAGCTGTGATGTAAAGCAGAAGTGTAACGATAACGGGGTGAGTAGATGGTGTTTTCAGGCCCTGTTTCTAGAAGACACAAATACGTGCAAAATCCCTGCGTAAAAGCAATAGCCAGCCAGATGGCTTTTTTTTTTCTGATCTGTATTAAAAGTTGTCTGCTCTTTTACAGGTTACCAGTGTGCTGTAAACCTCTTAGCACTGACACTGAAAGACATTTCTTTGGAATTTTCTAACACTACTGAGTTTTCAAGTTGTAAAAGGAAAATATTCCTCTAAGGAGGCCAGTCTAGTGATTCCTGATTTATGTATTTCTCTATGAGAAATCAAAATGGAGTCCAAGGGTTGTAAAACTGAGATGTTCTTTGGACTATAGACTATTGCAGGGAAATAACAAAACAAAAGTTACCTTCTATAGAGGGTTGACTTTTGGTATCAGTAACACTCCGTGTTTTGGGATTTTATGAAGGGGGAGAGCTTATTCCCAATTAATACTTCATGTATTTCTATGCAATATGTCTTGTTTCCGTATGCAATTCTTAATGTCTAATGCAGATGTGTACTGGAGGTTGAAGTGGCCGTGTCCAGAAGGGTGTTGTTCGCTTGACTAATCCCTGCCGTATCGCCCGTAGGTGTGTAACTCCAACGGGAACTGCCACTGCCACTCCGGCTGGGCCCCGCCGTTCTGTAACCAGTCGGGCTACGGCGGCAGCGTAGACAGTGGCCCGGCTCACATAGGTAGGACACTGAAACTGGCCTTTGTTTTGCCTCCAGTGTCTGATTTAAAAAAAAAAAAAAAGGGGGGGGGGGGAAGGGGGGGATGTCCAATCTCTTTTTAACTGTTTTTTTCTACTGCACGGGACACTTAACTGTGGACTGACTCGAAGAACAAACATTATTATCTGATGGGTGAGTTTGCAGACAGGAAGGAAGTTGGTCCAAGGGAGAATTTGACCTCTGTTCTGTCTGAGATAAAAAAGCAATACATTAAATTACTGAAATTAAAAGCAATACATAAGTTACTGTTACATTTTGAAATAGCTAAATATTTAGATATTTACTTAGGTATTTAAAGCAGAGTTCTGATACAATGGATGTCATAGAAGACTAAAGCTTGAGAATGAAACCATCAGCCTTAATACAAGGAAAGGGCCTCCCAGAAACGAGAGGGGTTGAGGAGGTGGATGCAGCAAGAGGCAATTGGCAAGAAATTCTGCAAAGGGAGAACGGAGTAGATTTTGCTGCCCTTCAAACTGAGAGACCATGAGCAACGTCTTCCCTCTTTGTTTACAAGCAAAGTTCATCACCCGTAGCTTTGTGAGGCAAAAAACAATTCATATTTTATCAAATTTTACTAAATTCATATTTTGGGAAAGGGAAAAAACATTTTGTATTTATGAATAGCTTAGGAAGGGAAAGAAGAGGTGCAGAGCAATTGTGGGTAAGCAAATACAAAATGAATTTGTCTGCTTTAGAATTCTTGAAAAAATATACAAAAAAGGAAAAAGGTTGTGTATCACACACGGGGTGTGTAAGGCAGAAAGAATTCGGGATGACATAAGGCCAAATCCAACTTTTCTCATCATAGCATTTTATAAATTTCAGTGGTGTTACTGGTTTTAATCTATAATAATTCTGAGATTGTAGTTTTTACAACAGGTGTTTTAAGCAGAAAAAAAGGCTTTAATGTGAGGTTAAACAAGATTATTATCTCACATGATTTCAATTCTTTTTCTCTAGATACATCACTTCGCGATGGTCTGCTCATCTTTTTCCTCCTTGTGTTGCCAGTAGTAATCGTTACTGTATTAGCAGTAATTAAGCGTGACGCAATAAAAAGAAAATTTTGCAGGAAAAGCAGAAGACAACACAGGTATTTCACTTACCACATATGCATATTTCAACACTTGAGAGCACGCTCCAGATGAATTTAGCAGATGCTTTATCTGTACAAAGAATTCCATACCTCCTCAAAGAAAACTCCTTACCTGCTAATAGTAGCAGTAGGTTGTTTAATAGCCAGCACCCTGCTGTTAGATAGTTTAATAGCTCCAGTTGTCAGTTCTCAAGCATCTTTTTCCCCAAATACCTTGCGCTTTCCTAATTGTTATTGATAATTGTATTGCATGGAGGCAGGGGCACGGCACATTGAGATTATTTGCCAAAGCCAGAAAGGGGTGGAGTCAGAAACGGAATCCATATCTCGGAGCTGTAGCCTCGTCCCTTGGAAAACACCCCGTCCCTGGAGGTAGATAAAGCACATGGGGATTTGCCTGATGACGTGGTTTTTATTTCAGGGATAACAATGTGCAGCAACCAAAGCAAAGCAACAGTTCGAGTCATAACACAAGAAATAATCAGGTAAGATAGACCCATGTTTGCATTATTTCATGTTGAGCAATCCAAATTACACAGTGCCTTTTCTCTGATGCTGATGGCTTTAGAGCTTTTTGATACATTGAAACCATGAGAATTTCCAAGGGTTTATAATGATTTCTAATGCATTAGACAGGATTTCTGTTTGGGTCATTTGGAGCCTTCTTGCCTGCCCTGCCAACACAGGCTGTGAGCAGTACGGGATGGAACAGGCTGAGCTCTGGATTCTGCAGCCAAACACCAGAGAAGCCGCTGAGCCCGGCTGTGGGTCTGGCTCTGATAAAACAAAATAAAAAAATCATCGAAACAAAATGTTGCAAGGGAATATTAAGAACGTCACAGGAATTGAAAATCAGTTCTAAAATACCACTAGCTTAATACTAATTAGCCACACTTTGAAATCTGTGTTTCCTGCTAACTCGATTTTCTGCGGCTTCTTTTCCAGCCTCCCACATCAAGTCCTGACTTTTTTACCATATCACATTTCCCTGGCCCGAGGTTCGTAGTATTTAAAACCTTCTTTGCTTCATGTTTGCTACGTTTACATCGCTGTATCATTGTAAGTGAAGTTCCTAATGTCTCATGTCCTGCTTAGGAGGCTTTTCCATGCAGCGTCATATGAGATAAAATAGATTAAATGCTTGAAGGAGAAATGCTGTTTTACTGCTTGCACAGAAAAGAGCGTAACAAGACATGTAAATGCTACGAGGGAGAGGCAGGGTCAGAGAGAGTTAAATATATGTATAAATGCTAGCACCTGTTTAAAAATAGCAAAGAATCTATTGTCTCGAGTCATTAAATACTTCACAAGATGTGGTTTCCACCCTTCAGGCAGCCAGTACCAACCCGGTTTCCTGCAGTTCCTTCGGGACCCCAGCGGCCCGCGGTCCCACCGAGACCGGCTGTCTGAAAAGCCTCCTGGGAACCCTCAACCAATTCCGACCAGTAACTGGGCTGAGAACAGTTACAAGAGTGCAGTCCTCCAGTCCTCTCCTCGCGCAGCCAAAACGCCTTCTGAAAGCACATACCTCTGGAAATGACTTGATGCCAAGAGGCACGGAACACCGATTTTGTAACGTCTCATTATTCTGCTAATTGCTGCTGGCTGTATTTGTGCCTCTTCTACCTCACCTCTAGGATTATTTTTTTTTAAATCAGAAGCCTGAAGTTCAACCCTTGTTAGATTAGATCTATATCAGCATCAGAGAGCAGGACTCTTCGGAAGCGCGGCCTTGCTCACGGGCCAAAGAGAAGTGGATTCAGTTACTTACAGACGTAATTTATTCTCCTCTAGCCACACACTCCTGTGAAAATGAGACCATGGACTCTTGGGCAGCCTGTCTGCCTCCTGGCCCGTCCCCTTGGTGGTGCACTGTCAGGGACCCCCTGGCAGCCACTGAACGCAGCCGTACCCCCCATGCCAGGCTCGGGGCAGGGCCGGTGCCTCGCTCCAAACCTTCTCCTCGGTGCAACCCTGTTGATGCTGGAATCCTGATCCCACCTCTGATCACCTACAGGCTGCGTGACCTTCCTGTTCTGGTATTTTATAAAAGTGACCCCATACAGGGAGACCAGCCATGGAAAGAATCACAAAAGACTGAATAAATTATGGCATCGCCTCTCCAAGAAAACATTTCTAATCCCTCAGATGGTCATTTCTCTGAAGAGCGGGACAAAAGAACCCAAAATATATTGCAGGCAAAGATCTGCACTGGCAAGGAGTGCCTTCCAAAAAAGTGTTGTCTTTCTCAATTCCTCAGAATCCTAAATTGTTCTCATGAATTAAATATTCCTAGCATTTAGACCTTAATAACAAGCACATTACAATAATATAGTTTAACATAAATCATCAGAGTCAGCACACTTGGTAGTATCTTGTTTTTATGATGGTAACAAGCCCCACGGCTGGGCACCCCCAGGGTCACTCAGCGGGGTTCACAGAATTGTCCCGGTTGGAAGGGACCTTTCCAATCATGGAGTCCAACCAGCGACCTGACACTGACTAAACCATCGCTACACCATGTCCCTCAGCACCACGTCTGCCTGGCTTTTAAAGACCTCCAGGGATGGTGGCTGCC
>JAOXNO010000002.1:35317061-35345215 GCA_028565335.1 Limnodromus scolopaceus
GTGCGGGCTGCCGGCGGCCGGCAAGTCCACCCTGGGCCGCGCCCTGCGCCGCCACCTCCCGCAACGCCCGGGCTGGGCCTGCGCCCTCCTCAGCTACGACGAGCTCATCCTTCCGGAGGCCTTCGGGCCCAGCGAGTCGGGGGCGGGACCGGATGGGCCCTCCCCATTGGTCAGTGTGGCGCGCTCTCTTGCTCTCATTGGCCAGCTGGTATGCGTCGCGTAGGAGCGTCACTGCCGGCGCGGGCGGCGTTGCTAGGCAACGCCCTGACGCGGGGCCTGGCCGCCATGATGGCGGGGCCCGGGAAGGGCGGTGGAAAGGGCGGTGGAGAGGGCGGGTTCGGGTCTTCACCCCTCCGTGCCTCCCTCCGCAGCTGCCGCGCTGGAAGCGGAGTCGGCGGGAGCTGCTGCAGTGCCTGGAGCGGTTCCTGAGGGCGCTGGTCATCGCGGAGCCGCTGTCCGCCCCCCCCGCCGCCGGGCAGCCGGGCTGGGAGCGGTTCCTGGCCTGCTGCCGCCGGCAGGGGCTGCTCGCCACGGGAGAATGTCCCGGGACCCCCGTAGCCACGGCCGGGCCGCTCTACCTCATCTTGGATGACAATTTTTATTACCAGAGCATGAGATACGAGGTGTACCAGCTGGCGCGCAAATGTAATTGCTCTTTGTTCCTACGCGGAAAAACGTTTTCAGCTTTGTCAGAAGTTCAGCGCAATTTACCTGCCTTTTCTAATGTGCTTTTGCAGAACATTTGTAATTCTTAATTGGTAGATTCCTGCAGTACAGTAAGCATCATCTTAGCTTTATTACTTTATTATTAGAGATAGCTAAGTTGGTTAAAACCTTTCTTATGCACATTGATCTCAGAAATTGCCACTTGAACAGCCTTGAAGTTAAAACCGTTTGTATTCTTTCCTGGTTTGTATTTTTTTCAGGCTCAGAGCTAGTGTAGAAGTTACTCATTCCCATAAAGCCTTTCTCGTACATGTTGCTCTCAGAGATTTTTACTTGAAGGGTTTAAAAGTTAAAAGTGTATGTTGTGGTTTAACCCCAGCCGACAGCCAAGACTGTGCAGTTCTCCCCTTTCCCTCGGATGGGCAGAGAGAAGGGGAAAAGGGGGAAAAAACACATGGCCTGAGATAAAAACAGTTTCATAGCACAATAATGGAAAAGGAAAATAAAAATAATACTAATGGTAAAAAAATATATAAGACACAAGTCACTCTCACCACCCAGCCCATCCTGAGCAGCGATTGCCAGTTCCTGCCCCACAGCCAACCCCATTTATCTACTGAGCGTGATGTCTATGGTACAGAATATTCGTTCTGTCTATGCTCCTTCTCAGCTTCTACGGGAAGCTGAAAAAAGTCCTTGAAAAGTATAAACATCATCTAGCAAGAACTAAACCAGTACGCATTATAGACATTCCATTCACAGCAATCACTACAAAGCGAATTAACTCTATCCCAGCTGAAATCAGGGCATCTCTTTATATTCTTTTAGATTCCTTGAGCTTCTGCCAGTTATTTTTAGACTGTCCACTTGAATGCTGCTTGCAGAGGAATCGTCTAAGAAGCCACCCGGTACCGGACCAGACAATACGTTTAATGGCAAGAAAAATAGAAATGCCAGATCTCAAGAAAAACGCTTGGGAACGGAACAGCCTCATTCTGAAGAGTTTTGATTGCACTTTAGAGGATGAGTATGTCATTGGATTGATGGTAGGGTTTTCAATAAGTTGTGTTTTCAGAAACAGGCGGGTAGTAAAGCTTTTTATTGTATCTAAACAGTATGTAAAAAATACTCCGTAGGGTGGTTTTTGGAAGCCAGTCAGTTACACACCACAGGCTGTAACTGGTGGCTGGGAGCTCACGGCCATCATTCTTTGCGGAGTTAACCTCAAAACTCACTGCACTTCTAAACTGTTGTTGAAAATCCATGTAAATTGTGTGAAACATTAAGACTGGAAAGAACTAGCTGTAGTTTTAGTTACAAACGGTTTTCATCTAAGTTGCTGTAGCAAAGTTATTTCATCGATCGCCTCATAAATTTAACTGAAAACTTGCTTCTTTTTTTTTTTCCCCTGGGATGAGGTGTCATTACAAAATGAAAGAATTGTCTTCAGGGAGAGTGTGTGATTAATTTGGTTTACTCTCTTGTTTGTTTCCTTAGTGAGCAGATAATCAGTTTTCTGGCCACAGCTTTGGAAAATCCAGTGAAGCAAAACGAGGAAAACCCTGAGCAAAAGGTAGCGCTGCTTCTCTTCACAGTCCCGGCCCTTCCAGCTGGTGGTGAACGAGTGAGCGAGTTATTCCTGAGTTGGAATCACACCGGGACGACAGAAACTGTAAAATCCCCTTTGCATTCTCGATTGCAAAAGCACACACAGAAAAGTTAATCCTATTTGAAATGGGTCTTATTAAGGCCTTTATAAGTCAAACCACTGAGCTACCTTTACGAACACCGTTACATGTTCTATGGTAGTGAAAAAGAAAATACTTTTTAAAATGTTTTGGCATGTATTCTTCCTTTCTGTCTCTCTCCCTGGACAGGAGGCGGATCGAGCCGTCTGTGCGGCGAGTACCGTCCATCAGGCTGATGGGATGTGCAGGCGCATCGTCTCTCGGGCAATGAAGGACGCCAAAGGTACGCGCAGCGTGTTGGAGGTGCTGGCTGGTAACCTCAGGCTGAAGCCATAAAAATCAGGGTAAATCAAGGAATCCCAACCCTGCAGTCATCTTCAGGAGTCTGGTCAAAGTTATTTGTAGAACGTGAGCTAAAGGCTGTAAATTTTGCCTTTAAACATGAAGTGAAAAGTTCAGTTTTCATTTTCTTTCAGATCATAACGTACCCCCGAGTGAGATGAAGAGCCTGGCAGAAGAACTCAACAAACTCAAAGCAGAATTTTTGGAAGATTTGCGGCGAGGAAATAATTGGAAAAACCAAATTTGCGGAGAAAATCAATATTCTGACCCTGCTGCAAGTGTAACTTCTTCATTCCAGCAGGAGGCAACTGCTGTGGTTAATAAATACATTTTAAAATAACGACACTGAGAATGTTGGTGGTTCTTTAGAGTCCGGAGTGTTTAAAACGCAGTACTCCTTCAGCAGAACAGCTGCAAACAGCTTCCTTCTCTGGAGGCTTGTGCCACCTCTAACTCCTCTGCTGTATTATGGAAGAGAAATAGAGCCTGGCGTACTGTGTTTGAAGATCAAACCAACAACAAACGGTCCACAGATTTTAAATTTCACAGAATCCTAGGAAAAGTCAGCCTGGGAAGAACACCTGGGAGTCATCCCATCCTGTCTCCTGCGTACAGCGGGACCAGCTTCAAGCTGGGTCAGCTTTCTCGCAGCCTGAGCCGGTTTGAAGGTGGTTTGAAGAGCACCTTGGGTGGTGACCTCTCTGCTCTGTCCAAGGGGCAGCTGGGCGTTTCCAGAGAACACCTGCCTGAGAAGGCACCAAACCACCAAGCGAGATGGAGTTTTGCCTTTCAAGCACGAAGCGAGTTGACAATGAACTACAGCATCCAAAGCCAGGACGTCAGCACCTGCCTTTAATCCATGTCCCGCTTCAGTTCAAGTCCCTTTTTTAGATCAGGCTCTTGGTTCCTCTGCTGGTTTCCATGACAGAAATTTTGCAAGAACAAGAAATTTGAGATGCAGTTAAATTAAGGCTCTTGAGAGCTGCACAAACGTCCGTGTGCACGTAGGATCAACTCCGGTGTCCGAAGGAATTTAACACTTGGTGCTGCCTTCAGAGTTGCCAACAACATACACAGAAGTTCCATACGTGGCAACAACCACCTTACCAGGATAAAAACTCTGATTTCAGACATAGATAAGGAAACAGGAGTATGAGGAACAACAGAATTTGGAAAATGACCAAATATACAAGATTAACAGTGGAAAGGAGTAACAGCATGTCCTAGTTCAGCTCTAAAATTAAACATTTTCAACTTAAGCAGACTAAATACTCTCTCCCGTGCTTACCTTCCACACCTTACCTAGGCCACAGCATCACCTGTGGAAGCACAAGCAATTAAGAATTAACACAAGGCTTAATTAGAAAGTGTTATTTTATTCATATCTTACAAAAGCAAAGCTTCACAACATGACCTACACTAGTTATAGTTATTTCAGAATTAACCTTGTCATCTGAAAACATTCACTACACAATAAAATTTATTTTACAACTCTAACGGGTTTCCTTTTTTTTTCCTTCTTTGTTTTTGCATACAAAATATGCTCTTTACACGGAAATACGTATTATTAACAAAGCAGGTACTCAGAAGCACAGACACAAAGATTGCGCAATGAAAAACGCTTCAGCAGGGACTAGATTTCCTGCAGCAGAACATCCATTTGCTGTAGATTTGCAAAGAAGCTTAAAATTAATAGAAAACTTGCCAGTGAAGATTTCTAAGTTACATTCCCTTCGTCAAAAAGAAACCAAAAAACAAAAACCCCAAACAAACCAACCCCCCAAACATTCTGGAACAAACCAAATGGCAATGCTTTGTTTTGCCAGGAAACACTCTTGGAATGTGTTTTCCAGCCCAGAGTTTTCTGTTAAAATGCCAATTAATATTTTACGTCAAAATCTTCTTGATCTAAACATTGTGTCTGTGAAAAGAAACAACTATTATTCCCTACTCTCTGCTTCCCGGGTGGTTTAAGGATTAACTGAGATCACCAACCAAGATCTTCAGTCTGATATATTTGCGTGTTCACTGGAATATTCAGTCCCAAAATAATAAGCTTGGATTAAAAGGACTATAAATAACGCACGTTAAAAATGTCAACAAATCTATAAAATAATCTATTACAATAAAAACAACAAAAAGAAACCACCAAAGGTAATGGTTTGCAGCTACAGAACTTGAACAGAGTCAAGCTATGGAAACATTTCAGCTCATTCCCAAACTTCCCTGTTGATGCAAGTTAAAACACTAATCACCACCTTATAATATAAGGATGTGAGGTTGGTTTTTTTTATAATTAAAAAACCAAACAAACGAAACCCCAAAGCCAAGTGAGTGCAGTGAAGCACATGGAGAACTCGATATGAAAAGTCCCACTAACCAAGGACTTGATCCTACAATTCCTGCCGAGTATCCCTTGTGGAGGAGTACAGGAGTAAGGCCTGTCCCTGCAAGGGAATCCTCGGGATCGCACTCCAAAACGGTTTTCCAGTACTATTCCTGGTCTTTAAATTATAGTAAATAGTATGTACAACATTAGGAAAAAAACTAATGTGAAAATACACCTTCCAAACCTACCCAGCAGACAGAAGGAAACGGATACAGTCAGGGTTCTGTTTGGCACAACCGAACAGGCAGTTTTAGGTTGAAAAACGCGAAATTCTAGTCCAGAGGGCGTCCCTCCGCACGGGACCAGGACGTGGGCAGGGACCCACCCCCCAGCTCTGGCTGCAGAATGGAGGGATGCACCCCAAATCCTGCTGCCGCCTAAAACCCCCCCGTGAACAGGGGCTTGCGCCCGGGAAGGAGGGAAACCAGCTTTATCGCTGCTCAGCAGCTCCTAGATGCTCACCAGGGCTTTATTTTCCCTGGGTACCTCGAAGCAGAAACGATACCAAGTCAGCAGGATTTAAATACTTCTAAACAGCAACTTGCAAGGCGTGGGGTTAGATTTCTTTTTCATACTGAGTTCTATTATTAAGAACATAGTTTCCCCCCCCACCAACACAGGATCCCCTCCAAAATAAAGGCCCCTTTCAATAAGATCACACGGGCTTCCTCTTGCTCCCAGCTGCCTCTAGTGACCCAACTATTCTCCCATCTAAAATTTCCTTCGGGAGCATCACGGCTCAGAAATCATTCTCCTAAACTGCCAAATGATGAGCTGACACCAAGAGACGACCCCGTAACGTTCCCAGGCACTGCCAAAGGAAGTCCCGATGGACCAGGAGCCACGGGAATGGAACGGAAGGGTGAAACCTCCAACCTTTGTGCGCTGGAGGCACCTCCCTGCTGAGACCAGGGGCAGAAGGGCTGGAGCCGCAAACCCAGGAGAAGAGCAGTTTGCATCATCCACCAACAGGCAAGGAAAACGACTCCTAAAAATCACTAATTGTAATGGTCCTCAACAGCAACGTTTGTAGTTCTAATATCGTATTTTAGCCAAATTCAGATTTTAGAACGTGCCAATACATGATCATTCCTACGTTATTCTTCGACTGGAAGCGCCACGTTACAAAACCTGTACAGGAGCACTAACATCCAGCTGGATTCCAGTTCAGCCAACTTTCAGTCCTTAAAATACAAGACTCTGTATGTCTATGCAATGCAGAGTTGCTGCTCTGCTCATAAAATAAATTTTAAAAGTATAAAGCAACAAAGGGATATTTTGGAATTACAACAAGTGTCATTACGAAAAACGGAGATTACATTCTGTTTTATAAATCCACAGAAATGGATTTTGACAAGGCCTGAAACCAAAAGCATTTTTAGGAGCGACAGTGTGTCATCATTCATCTTCGCTACATTGGAAATGAAACTTCAAAGGCGTATTTTTGACCCCTTTGCTACAACGCGCAGCCAAGAGACTCCAGTCCCTTCAACTGGTTGCTTCAGCACAGAAACTCAACAGCAGGTATGTCAGGGAGACAGAATCGTATTCAGTTCCCAAATTTCTCATTCATTAAAGTCAAAATTACTTCTAAGACTAAAATTCTCAGAAGGGTGGTTTTTCCTGCGTCGATCTTACACTGAAGTCATGGTAAGTTTTTCCGACAGCTTCAGGAAGCTTTGGCTCCCACAACAACGTACATTTGATAAGCCAAACATTTGCTGTTCAGATTCCAACCTCTGACTTGCAGAACATTAATAAAATCTTCCTGCTTTTAACAAAAATGTATCTGCTGCCACATTTTGCTGATAATAGAAAGGAATATGTAAGGGAAGCTTTAGTTTGCCTCGAGTAAGACAAACTAAGGGAAAAGTGCATGTCTAAATAGGGGAAAAGTAACAGTTCTTCACTTTTGGAAACATTACAAATTCCTGTGTAGCATATTAAGAGCTTTAATTCATTTTGCTAGGATGTTTACCTTAGGGTTCTATTAAAGTGCCTGTCCGTTAGCCTAGGTGCTTCCAAAGTCAGACGTACAGTATAATAAAAAACAACCCCAAACGTGTGCAACGCACTTCGTGTACATCTTGAGTTACCGCCTGCCACCTGCAATTATTAATCACGCCGTCTCCCAAGGCAGCCGGCACGCCTTTGCCCGCCTCTCACACCGACAGCTCAGAAAACCCAGAAGCCCTTCCCTTAATTTCTAGCACACCGCAAGGACAACGAATCCAAGGGAAAGGATGAGACAAAGCGAGTCCCAGGTTTACAGTAAAGCAGACTGTACGGCTTTCAAACATACAGGCAACCTCTCAGCTGTAGCTTGGCCCGAGATAAAACTGAACAAACGCTTTTTAATGTGTAAACCTCTCCTTCGTTTCTATTAGAACTTCTATCAGCAAGACAGAAGGCTAATTGTGCAAATTTTAAATATCTGTACAAATTAGTTTAAGGCAGTTAAAAATCTCATGGAATATATATTAGTTCTACAAGCTCTTTATAGTGACTGTTTAAAAATCTCCTCCTTTTAAAAAAGAATGACATGTAAATTTTGGTAAGTGTAGTTTAAAATAAGGTGTCGTATTTAATTTTTCTTTCATATAACTAGTGAGTGACGAGCTTTTAAGTCTTCCTTTTTTCCTACCAGAGTTTCATTCACAATAACCTGTTATCTTCTAGTTCTGTGATGAGTTTTAAAAATAACAGTTCAATTAGTGTTTGAGCTCTAGCAGGAAGAGTTTAGACTATAGTAAGCAAAAACTTATTATTAACCTTCACCAGATTAAAGCAAGTTTTACATCAAATTGGATTTGCATGTGAAAGTTGCTTCTGTTTGTTTATCCAGTTTGGAGTAATTAAGTTTTTACGGATGTCTCCAAAGTAACCAGATGTGTCACTGCACCAACCTTTCCTATTTTCTGGTTAATGTATTTTGTCGTGCCTCGTAACTAGCCTGGTAATTGCATCCTATCTTTCAGGCCACACGCTCTGCCTCTACAGTTGTAGAATGTTTATTGGGATTAAGTGCAAGCAACTTAAATTTAGCAACCAAAGCACGTAAACGCATTCCAATTCTTAAAGCACTCCCTCAGTTTTGTTTTGTTTTTTTTGAAAAGCTACATGTAAAATAACAACCACATCTTACACAAAATTTCCCTGGCAAGTTTTACGACCACGTAGAAAGAAATTTGCCTACTTTGTCGAACTGATTAATGGTGAATATTCCTTACGGGAACGTGCAAGCTTTCCTTCAGCAAGTATGAAAAATATACTGTAATATGTTAAAAAACTAAATGAAAGCGTGTTTTCTCAGTCAATGTTGACTATGTTGGCCTCTTGCAAAATGGCAAGCGAAGTCATACTTATTTTTACACTTACACCCACATATGTTGCACTGAAAAGGATTTTCAAATCCATGACATCCCATGTGAATAGTATAAAGAATATTGTCCGCAAAGTACATGTCACAGTGTTGGCAGTGATGCAGAAGCTGAGGGTCCTGAACAGGAAGGGTGGGAGCCGGAGTACTTGGTTGACTGTTGCTTATACTGGGAGTACTGGTGTGGGCGCTGCGATCACTGCTGGGACCTGCCACGGGGCTATAGTTCCTTTGATTGTGTGTAGGCCGAGGATCCGGGCTGGTCGGAGATGAACTTTGAGGAATATTTGCTGACACAGCAGAAACTCCCGCAGGTGCTGCAGGCTGCTGGATCATGAAAGGCTTTTCATCTTGACAGGAAACAACGTCAGGAGAGGCTGGATTTTGGTTTTCAGGTGGCAAGCTGGATAACTGTCCGGCTAACGTAGAAAGCTGGTTTAAAGGATTATCTACCATGAGGTCTTGTGGATCTCTTGTCAACCCACTGCTCTGGGTTGTTTTCGTCATGCTCTCGTATGCTTCAGTCTGGATATTTGGGATTTCGTGAGTGAAATCATTAAGGTAGTCTGGTTTCTGCACCACCATGGAAGGCGGACTCAAATTAATTAATGCTCTTCTGCTGTACCCCAAATTGCTGGTCTTCTTCTGCAAAACCCCCCACATTTTCTTGCTGCTTAGGGAAGACCTTGTACCCTTGATAGGCACCATTTTATGTTTGCGCCTGCGGTGGTGAGATAAGTTGCTTCTGTCGCTGCAGCGAAAGGAACACAATTCACATTTGTACGGTTTTTCACCAGTATGCGATCGCATGTGCGCTTCCAGGTGACGTTCGTAAGCTGATGCAAAGGGACACAAATGACATCTGTGCGGCTTCTCACCTGGAAAATTAAAACAGATTATACTACAGCATCTCATAGAGTGCTTGAAAAAGCTACTTGCCATTCCACAAAAAGCCCAAATCAGGAGCTGCTAATCAAACAGTTCAGTTTCAGCATCAGTCACCGCTAGTCTTGACTTCAGCTGGCTATTTGGTGGAAGAATGGAGTAAATTTAGACACCTCTGCCTCACCCAAGTGATAGTAAGCATA
Organism: Limnodromus scolopaceus; assembly: GCA_028565335.1. Classification (NCBI taxonomy): domain Eukaryota; kingdom Metazoa; phylum Chordata; class Aves; order Charadriiformes; family Scolopacidae; genus Limnodromus; species Limnodromus scolopaceus. The sequence continues at coordinate 35,326,614 of JAOXNO010000002.1, forward strand.
TGAAAATGTAAGCAAAATTAGCATAACAGATAACCTGAGTAGGAATTGCAGCAACGATGGCAAGGACTGAACGCAATGATGTTTGTGTGGTGCTCTGAACTGGAACCTCACCTACAAAGCACGTAAGCGCTTGGCTGCAGAAGTGTCTGCGCCACCAAAAATGTACCCGTTCTTAATGACAATGGTGTTTAGACACTGAGGAAGGGTATCCTTTCAGTACCTTCTGAACATTCCTTCTTTCAAAGATCCTGGAACTATTATTTAAATACCCCACGTACACATGCATCCACTCAAGAAATGAATTTTGAGTAAGTATCCTGTGGCTAAAGAGTTATTTAAGAACCCAAAAATTCCTGGACAGCTGCGTGCTCTCTCACACGATAGCACCAGATACTCTCCTGTCTGACAGGCAGAACTTTGCTCTTCTATTAAATAATATTTAGAGATATTCACATTAATGCTTTGTCAAGTACTCAGAAAATTTTCAAATGTAATTACAGGCTACCACACCTGTACCATAACACTTTGCAACTTTTGATTCTCCTTTCACAGACTGATCTTTTAGGCGTTTTTAAGTCCAGGTCTGCAATGTTAGAAACACCTGAAGGATTTGCTTCACCTTCATGTGCTGAAATGAAACATCATCTTATCTCCCTATCAAGAATACCAGGACAATTTCTAAATCACTGTTGTGCAACTGATTCTCTTGCCACACAGCATGGCAAACGCCAAACAAAAATGTGAGCAAGATACTTCTCTTCAGCCTTTATGGTTTTTTATTTTTGTTTTTTCTTTAAGTATTTTCTACTGGTTACAATACTGGGCAATGCATCTGTTTTGCAGCTTTCGAAATCCACCTAGAACAACTGTAAAAGCCAGAGATTGGCTGCAGCGAGGCCACTGTTACACTACAAGCACGGTACAGGCCCCGTAAGATGGCACGTCTCTGATACAGAAAGGGCTTCCCATATCAAGCATCCCAGAGTTTGGAATCACAACCCGGGATGCTGAATAGAAGATTTTTATTTTTTTTTTTCCCTACATCACTGGTTCTTCAAAACACAAGAAAGCAATTTTTGTGCTACCTTTAAGTAACATATTTGCATCAACTGAAACCATCCTTTCTCCATAAGCATATATAAACATTCAGATTATTGTATGTGTGTCAAGACCTGGAGATTTGGTACAAATGATGAAGTAAAGAGACCGACAAACTCCCTGCACTGACAAAGAACTTGTCGATCTGAACGGTCTCGATCCGAAAGGTCTTATTTCATTCTAAGCCAGTTACACAGAGATAAAGAATTGCATCCCATGTTGCACGCCCTTAATACGACACAGCTGGCAAACTCCTAATTATCCTGCTGTCAGGCTCAGCATGAAGTTAATTCTGCAGTAAGTTGCACTTAATAATGGTCGCGTGATCATGCCTGGGTCATAATTACTTTGGCAGATACCTGCTGCGCTTGCGTGTTACCCAGGATGCATTACTTGTTTACTTACATTGCTCTGAGGCTACTGGTCAGCTATCACTCCCCTATTTTAATGCTGATTTATTCCCTCTGAGCCTTCATAGTCCTTGCAAACCATCTCTTGGCCCTTTGCCATGCTTCCCCACCATGCTTCTGAGCAAAACAACACTCAGGTCTTGGATGTCCTTGCCCTTGGGTGAAGAAAAGAAGAAAACAAAACCAAAACAAACAAACAAAAAAATCCCTTTCCTTGTTCTGGAGTCCCCTGCTTCTGTACAAAGAAAGGGGGGCTTTCTGAAGAGCCATTAAGGTAGTGGCAAAATGGCGTTGCCATCAGGACACCATGCAGTGCTGTACAAAAATTAAGGATACGAAATGTATTGTGAAAAGGCAACGGGGAAACTATACAGATTAAAAAAAAGGCTTCTGGCCTGAGATTCTTGTCTATATTGTAAAACTGAAGAGATTGGTGTAGGGAAATGAACTGTCATCATTGTACAGTTACTGGTGTTTCATTAGGCATTGGACATGTTTGAACCAGTAATCTGGCTATAAAGCCTTCACTGTGTGAAGATGTGTCTGAATCGCTGAAGCTCTTCAACAGACGTTAGGCTGACACCCCCTGTATCCCCTCGCGCTGTTTGCTTTCTGATACAGAAATAATTCATTTACTGCATGATTTTGCAGTGGAGTGATGCATGCCTTTGATTTGGCTGCCTTTTCCTAGCACCTTTGCAAAAGTTTCCTTGATCAAATGAGTTGTGCATACACCCTCTGATAACAGGAATACTGAGAAAACAGTCATCCCACGTGTAAAGCTCCGATCCTCTGGTATAACACTAAAAATATCATATACTATGACCACAAGAAACAACTCAAAATGTTACTCAAGGCACAAACCTAAAGTATTATGCTCTGCCCTAAAAACTGAACTTGTGTAGCTCATGGAATATTTGCTTCTGAATAATGACCATTGGGACAGAGATTTTTGAGGACATTTCTCAGCATCGCAATTCTTGGTTGGAATCTTTCTTGCTTTTTTATATATTACGCTGCAACCGTGCTGAGACGGTCATAATCTGCAGCAGGAATTGTTCTGCTACCTCTACCCACTCAGTGATCCCTGCTCCCTAAAGCAGCAGCAGGATCAGAAAGCATTCTGGAAACACAAAAGAACTGTTAACTTAAGGTTTGGGGGTTTAAAAAAGGTAGGCAGCTTCCTACAGTATGAGAAGGAATTCTGACATTAAACCAATAGCCACATTTTGATACTTAAAGATTTATTTTTTGCTCTCCAGTATGGCTAAAATTTATTACATTTGATATTAAGTAATACCACGTTATTTCAGTCCTTCTATCTGAGAAACCCCACGCGCACCAAAGCCATCAAAAACATCTCCGGAATCAGCAAACACACATCACCAACATCCTCCAGTAGCAATTTATGTCTCTCATCACAGCTCTAGCAGTCCATCTGCTCACATTGACAACTGGCCAATAGTAGCTGTGGGCTTGGGGACGCAAGATTTTAGATGGCAATAGCTATATGCTACCAAAAAGACATGGAATTTTAAAACTGATGTTACTTCTGCACCTTTAAGTACCATTTAAAAATGAACTGTGTAAGTCTGCAGTACAGATTCTCTCACTACGTGACCCTCATTTCACAAGCTCAGAAATAGCACTGCACAGAGCAACGCTGTTAAATGCAAAATCTCTGTGTCTACGTATCATATGAGGCAAATGGCAGGTGAAGCTGTAACTGCTTTATGAAAAACTAGAACAAAAAAAATGATGTTCCAAAACACACTGCTGCTTTGCAGATCTGCAGCAAGCCCTGATGTTAACGCTGTGCCAAATGCAGGTACACAAGCCAGTTTTTTATCTGCCATTGAAACTTCAGAACATTCCCACTGGGAATCTGAAAACAGCAACAGCTACACACAGAGGTAGCTCACAGTAGCACAAGAGAAGAATTTACAAAATCTTCAGGGTCTGAACCTCAGAACTCTTTGATTTCTATTTGGTTGGCATTTTCGGACCCAAAAAGCCAACACTGCAGGGCCAGGGCAAGGAGCACTGACTTCCCCGAAATACATCCTGGGAGTTACTGTGTAAATGTAACAGTTCACAGCAAAGTGAGGATCTGACCAACAATAACTGTACCTAGAGAGCCATATTGACATCCAAGTTACAATGTGTTTCCCTCAAAGCGTGTCCCAGAATGCCAGTTCCAGTATTTTTTTCATTACTGTTATTAATCACTTATTTGATGATATACCTTCATGTTTGAGCATTCTACCAACACGAAAACTTTACTCTTATTACTGTGTTTTCTACAACGTTCTAGATGTGGAAGTACAAAATGGGAATATCTTCAGAGCTAAACAACAGAGGAATTAAAAAAGCCCCTTTAAATCTCCAAGTGGCAGCACGTACATTTTTCACTTCTCTGACTAGCAAGGAAAAACTAGAAGTTATGTTTAGGGCCCTTCAATTTACACTGATGCTTTCATGCTAAACTTTACTCCCATATATAGTTACTTCAGATTCAGTGGTCTGCAATAACAAATGCAAGTAGGAATTTGCATAATTTAAATAGCTACATGGCACACCTTTAAAAAAAACAGTCTATTTTAAAAAATCCCAAACCAGTTCTAATTGTTGAGTAACTTTAAGAACTATCACACTGCTTGAAGATGCTCACTCCTCACATGCAAACACGACACTGAGTTAATACCATGATGCCTGACAGGGAAGTGCTGCAGAACGTTTCATACCTGTATGAATTCGGATATGCTCTATGAGCCGTGCTGTTCCTTTGCTGGCATAGTTGCAGTATCGACACTTTAACTTTCCATCAAATGTCCTTTCAAACCCATCCACTAACATTCCTGAGTTTTCATCCAGTGAAACTTCAACAGAAGGATGATCCAGACCATTCTGATCACCTTCTGTCCCAGCTGTGAATAATGCAACAGAGATTTCAATCTTATCCATCGTGCTGTGAAAATATGCCATTTTGCTTCTGTGCACCCTTAGTCTTTAAACATACAGAATTATAAGAACAAACCCTGATTAAAACAAAGGTACATACACATCTCTTGTGATGTGAAAACGACTATCAGAAATGATTCCACACAACTGTAGTACTCTGCATCATTATCTGGAATGTCAACAGCACAGTTATTCTCAAAAAAATAAAATTTGGTAGCACTGAAATTAGTTTACCTCCCTGAAGAGTCTCTGCTTCCTTGTCTCCGCTGACTGATCCAGAAATCATATTTACATGGTGAGTCTGCTGTGTAAGATATTCCTGAAAATCTTTTACGAAGTCCAAAGGTTCTGGCTTCTTTTCACCCATATTCACTCTTTACGTTTACAACCTCTTGTGCCTAGAAAGAAAAATACTTTCAAATCACAAGTGTCACTGAATTTGAATGCATTCACAAAAACAAGGAGGGGGTTTAGTGGGTTCGGTTTGTTTTTTTTTTTTTTCCAAGTGATTACATTTATCATACAGCATGACTCAGTGCACAAATTGACAACCGTAAGAGTATTTTTAGAATTTGTAACTCATTAAAGATCACCAAATACATATTACTGGGGAAACCGTTTTCAGCAACAGTAATATAACGACAATATCAGATTGGGTAAGCTTACAAAATAATCAAAGTCAACATGCTTTTTCTATTTTTTTAATGTACCTGAATTTTAGTTCCCTGCTAAGTGGCAAACATGCTCCAAAATGTGCTCCAAACAGGTCAGATAGAAAGCACAGAGCACAGCTCATCCACTTCCCCTGGAAAGTAAAAAAAAGAAACGTAAGTCCATTATTATTCCCAATCCCCATGTTTTTTTAAAAAAGAAAGATGAAAAAATACATGTTTTGAAACACAGGTTCTAATACTTTACTGGCTCTCAGCTTTATTAAAACAGTTACACTTCCAGCAAAAGCTTTTCAAAGACTGCATTTACTCCTTTGTCTATTTCACTGAAAGAGATGTATCTTACTGATGGGCTGAGTAATTTCTCTGGTGAACATATGGCTCCAAAAAATCCCAGAATTGGGTAAGTCAGTTATGGCAACTGTAATGGTGGGAAACTAACTGAATGTCACTGATTAGCAAAGATGGAAAGAAGTCTCATAGAAAGCAGTATTTCATAGTTCTCCCAAAATTTTACTTTCCCATCCTACACAAAAGTCTTAATCCATTTCATTATTTTGGATTGAAATAATAAAAATATTCACTAGAAGTCAGTGGTCATGCTCTTTTCTGGGACTGTAAATGACAAACCTCTAGAGTACCAGTTTGCAATGAATTTGTGAAGACAGAACCTAGGATTCAGTTGGAGCACTGAGTCAGTCACATTCCTACAGATTACAATCAGAAATAATTTATGACACTACAATTTCAATATGAATTTCTTCTTGTTCTCCAAAAGGTACTACACAAAACATTACGTGTTCTACAAAAACTCAAGTCCTGAGTTGAAGATCACATTTAAACACATTCTTCTGTATTTTCAAAGTTGTTTATAAGCATTAGTTCATTTTTTGGCATCCAGATGAGTATGTTCTTTCACATCACAACTACGTGCGCTCAACTATTATCATTACTATCATCCATAAGTTAGTTTTAAATACATCTTTATATATCAATTCTGCCTACCCTCTTTCAGATGTCACCAGCCTGGTGTAGGCTTAAGTTAATTTGTGTTCCGTTTGTTGGTGTCTCCTGCAATAAAACAAAGATATCAGGATATGAATTAAAGATATGGAAAACAGGACAAGGTAATGTAGAGTCCTGACCAGGCCAACTTTCACCAAATTGTAAGAAATAACAATTTAAAATTAAACCCTTCTAAAAGTTGAATGGTTCAACATGAAACAATGTTAAAGGTTCATGTTTTCACTGAAAAATCTGTGTATCCCTTTGTGTAAGGCATAAAAAAAAAAATATTGGATTGACTACTTTTTAAATCACATTTAATTTTTAAGGATAACTACACAAAATTTTTAAAATCTGATTGGAGACAAGACATAATTTTGGGGATCAACTGCATAAAACTGCCTTTCTCTACCTCACTGATTTAATTTGAAAACATTACTCTTCCTTTTTTTAATGTCAACGTAGTTACATTGCCAACCTCTACATCTGTATGCACAAAAGAACCTTTTGTGATATTACACTGTATTTTTTTTTACAGCTATACAACCAGCAGTTCTCCTGCTGATCGACACAGATCAGATGCCTGCTCTGTCACTACCGCAAACAAGCAAATGCAATTCAAATTATCAGAAACCTGAGCAGACCCGCTCGTGTTTCCTGCACTCGGCTGGGCTGATCACACCAGATGTCCCTCAAATTCTACTTATACAGAAGGGTTTCTGCACAGACATCTGCATCTTCTCCAGCTTTATAAACTGACGGGTAAGAAACTGGTAATTCATTTTCCACCAGGTGCAACTGCTGGATTTAACATTCATTACAGTGCTGATGTGTCCCAAGTTTATTGTCCAAGATGGGCCACAGGATGTGCTAGGATCTATGTGTATTATAAATATTTTACCTAAAGAATTCTGCTAAAGGAAACAGTTCAGACAGTAAAACTAATAGTTTTTCACACAGAGTAAGAACTCATTACTGCAGTAATTAGAATAAAATAGTAAGACTACAGCACATGTACACATCTCGCTTTAAGGGATCAAGAGGGGAAAAGAGGGGGTGTGTGTGAAATCTCTCTGCCCCAGTCTCATCTTTTCTCGTGCAAATGACTTCAAAATCAACATCACGAAGGAGGACAGATCCCAAACTCTACCCAAGCTCTATTCCTGCTCCTTTCCGAGGAGTTTTGCGCCTGGGAAGGGGAAGATCAATCGCGGCGGCGGCCAGGCCGAGCCCCAGGACCTGTCACAGCAGCCGCCGAAAACGGCCGGGGGGCTCCGCCGCCCCCGTTCCACGCCCGCCGGTGTAAAAACCGCCTCTCCTCCGCCTCCACGCCCGGGCGGGGAGCGACAGGGCCACAGCAGACCTTTGCCGCTGTGTGTCCCCCTCCTCAGCTCGCTCCCCCGCCGCTCGGCCCCCTCACGCCAAAGGGAGGCCCCGGCAGGGACAGGCGTGTCACGGCGGCGGCTGCTGCTGCTGCTGCCGCCGCCCCGGAGGGGGGATGGTTGTGCGGGGCGGGCCGCGCCGCCGCCGAGCCCCCCTCACAGCGAAGGAAGGGGTCGGCGGGGAGAAGGCGCTACTCACCGCCGCCGCCCAGCTCCGCGGCCGCCGCCCGCTGCCTCCACCGCCGCCGCCGCCATGTTTGTTGTCCCTCCCGCGGCCCGGCCCAGCCTCGCGAGACCGCGCCCGATGGGGGCGGTGGCTGGGGGCGCGGCGGGGGCGGGCGCTAAGATGGCGGCGGCGGCGGGTGGCTGGCTGAGGAGCTGTGGGAAGGTGAAGCGGGGAGACAGGGATCCGGGAGGGTTTCGCCTCGCTTCTCACCTCATACCGCCGGTTGAGGCTGCTGAAGGGCCGCTGAGCGGGTTGGTGGGGTCCGCTCGGCCGGTTCGGGTGCAGGTCTGTGAGGGATGAGGGGGGCTTTGGCAATCCCTCTTCTTCTGTCTTGTGGGTTTGGGGTTTTTTTGGTTTTTTTTTGCTCTTTGTTTTGTTTTGGTGGTTTTTTTGGGGGGGTTGTTGGGTTTTTTTGTTTTGTTTTGTTTTTTTGTACGGAGGGGTGGTATTGGGTAATTTCTTTCTAAGAAAAGCTCTTGCAAGTCTTGTGAAAGGGCTTCAGCCTATGGCTGACAGGCCTGTGAGAAGACATCACAGCTCCAGCAGCTGGGGTGCTTGGATGTCTCCAGTACCTACCCGAACAGACTTGTGGCTCTCTAGGGGTGATGAAAAATCAAAGGAAACAAGCAGAAAACCAGAGGTTTTGCCACACGAGCTCTGTTGCTATGCAGAGTGAGAGGGTATGCTGGCCTGGGACCTGCTTATGGCAGCTGGAAGGGGCATTCACAGAATCACCTAGGTTGGAAGGGACCTTTTAAGATCATCTAGTCCAACCAATAGTGTGACAATTGAAATAAAGAAAACCAACCCTGTAAATTTGGGCAAGCCTTCTGTGGTGGAGCTTCTCTGCTGGGAAATAGGAGCTGTCTGGAAGGCACCAGGGATAGATAACAGGAGTGGAAGTCATCAAGGAAAGCAAAGTGAGCTTAGGAAAATATATTGCTTTGGCCTTTTTTTATTTATATCTTAATGCTGCTGCTGCTAGGTCCGACAGCATTAAAAACTCATTTTAGATTGTGAAACAAACAGAAGGAAACCAAAAGAACTAATCTTTAAAGAGCTGAGGTGGAGGTAAGAATTGAGATAACATTGATTTTTTCTGTTTATCAGCAACCCAGAAACCAATTTTCAAATACATCTATTTAGTAGGGCAAGCAGTCTGAATGTTGTAGCAGTGTAAATCATTGCCTTAACTACAGAAACAGAGGGGGGAAAAAAGCAGGGAAACAGTATCAAAGCATTTGAGTAACATACTATAAATAATTATCTGAAAGTTAGTAATACTGTAATGACTGCATTACTTTTAAGAATAAAAAAGTAAACAATAATGTAGTGACTTGATTATTTTTTTTTTTATCTGAACGATGAAGTAAAGAATAATTTCCACACTGTGCTATTATGCTGGCATACCTGTGGGTTGCTGCTTGGCGTGTGGGTGTTGCCAGTGTAGGTCCCATCCCTTGGGGCCATTCTGCTGGTTTTAAGACTTTTCAAGGTTATGAATATTCCTTTTGTCCAGTAGCACATCTCAGTTGGGTATCAGACAAGCATTTATCAAACCATGTCTGCACTCTAAGCGTTACCTTTGTTTCTCCTGTCATGGTAGGACACATTTCTCTGCTCCTCTCAAGTGGGTTGGTTGCAGTGGAAGGTCCTCCAAGCGAAAGCTCTGGGGAGGGAGGGAGGGAGGGAGGGAAAGTCTGAGGTGGTTTCTACTAAGTGGAAGTGAAGGAAGGGACAGTAATGTGAGCACTAACTTTCTCAAAACCTTTGACATTGTTGCCTGCTGTAATTTAACAAACCCTGAGCTGTTGACTTGCTAGCCAGGCAGGTCACCTCAGGCAATACAGCCCCGTGCACTTGTGCTTGACCTTGCTGAGCTGCTTTTAATCAAGTTTCCCATTTTACTGAAAGCATATGAGAAAAATCTGTGTATTTTCTGTGGTCTACAAAATCTGTGCTTCCCACTTTGGACAGGGCAGGGTTCTCTGCATGCATTTAGTGGTGCGTTCACCTGCATGGTTGATAATCCTACATCCAAGTGTCAGGTGCCATCAAACAAAAGTAGAACTAATCCCAAAGTACCGCCTGTTGTTGTTTTAACAGTAGTGGTTTATTGCCTACAGAGCGTACCTACTTGTAGCTTTTCCGAAAGTTTTATATTCTTAAAAAAGCACTGTGCATTTTTCCTGAGAGCTCTTGGTCAGTACTGGTGAAATATTCTCAGTGTTTCACCTTTGGTTATACTACCAAAAAAGAAGAATCCTCTTTTCTTTTCACTTGGAAATAAAGTAGTGGAAGAAGCAGGAATTATGTGTGATTTGTAATCCTATAACTGCTCAGGAAGCATACTGTGTTAAATATATATGTGTTTGTGTCTATGCTTATGTTTTTCCTTCTCAGACCTTGCTAAGAATATGGATTTATTTAGGTGGATGTTTAATAGTCTTGCACGTCTGGGTGTTGAGTGACCCTACCATAGCTGGAATGTTCTGTAAATAATCCATTCCTGACTGACGGCTTCCAGAACATGGTTGCCTTGGATTTTATCTTTATTAAAGCAACTCTTTATTTTTCCATGAAGACCTGTGGTGACTCTAGCATTTGAAAGTGTTGCAGCTATCACTGATCATCCAAACTTTGTATTCATGAATCAACCCCACAAGTCAGTATTTGTTTTATGTGATCAGGGGTGTTGAACATGAATCAACATTAAGTATTCACAGCAATATTTGTTTTCTGTATTACCACTTGTACTATTATTTTTTTGTCATGCATCACCGGTTGTGCTAAAGTTGGAGTTTCCTTGCTGTAATAAACTTCTGCATTTTGTCTCTAGGAGAAAAGGAGTCTATAGATCTGTTTTAAATCAGCTCTTCAGCCAGGGAGATGACAGGTGTTGAAAGCCAACATGAAAGAGAGTGAATTATTAGAAGGATCAAAGGAATTTTTACTTCCTGACCCCAGAGTTTCTGCCATTTTTTGAGGAATGCTGCTATGACAGTGTGCATTGCAAAATTGTTCTGCGTTCTGCGAGCTAAATAGCAGCCGGGTTACGGCACAGTCAGTCAGCCTGCTCGCTGTGGGGTTAGGGGTGTGTGCTGGCAAAAATGTATGTTGGCAGGCATATGCTTGTTATATACATTATTTTTATGGCACAGCTGTGTCTCTACTGGGGGCTTCTGTCAGCAGTTGTCTCAGTAAGGCATTAATATCTCCACACTTAAACTGACATCGCAGTAGTGACAAATATCTGTAGCAGAGATCTGATCTGTAGATGGTAGCCACAGAATAAGTTGGGGCTTGGGAGTTATGAGAGTAAAGCCATTTTTTGTCTTGCCTGTTTTGAGATCAGACAGTCGAACTGTGCTGCTTTTTGAATATTGCTTTTCAGGAATACATTTTGCAGCAGGTTAGCTACTGTTAGCCTGTTACTTTTTGAGCCAGATCGTATTCATTGTGCTAACTTTTTAAAATCCTAAGCAATTATTCTGTGGTTAGAAGATGTATTAACTCTCAAACCAAACGTGTTCCTTTCTAATGCCTGCTGTTACCTTCTTCAGTAAGTCTTTGAACACCATGTATAGTTCTCCAAGATACAAACTAATTACCTATCATGTTATCTCTGTCCACCCACATGACAATCACTGTTCATGGCTTGCTCCCAAAAGTCACTGTCTGTTCATTTTTGTGACTTTTGCCATATATGCTTAGCGCCATTCCCCTATAGTAAAATGCATTTGTGTGACATTTAATGTAAATTATATTTCCTATTCTATTCCTGAATAAAAACACAGGGTAAAATGGTATATTGTTGTCTGTCTACAAATACAAATTCTATTAACTCTTCTGATGTTCTATATTTATTGTCAACAGCTGAAAAGAAATTTCCCACTATACTTGGCTCCTTGGAGGGCTTCTCCGCATGCCTTTAGATCCTCCAAATCGGAACTTAAGCCAAATCTAGCCAGTGATGGAGTTGTCTGTGCGCCGCTTCAGACATTCACTGAAGAGGAGAAAATGCTCAAAAATATGGGTACCTATTATATGTGTGGTTATTCTGATTAAATTCAGAAATGTCTAACTAAACGCTTAACAATTTATTTTTGTTCTTCTAGTTAAATGTCGAGATTGTTGTGTGGGGTTGTGCTTAATTTTAAAACTGCTTTAGTTCACGAGAGCAAAATGCAATGTTCTTTTTCCGTGTTACCATAGCACAGTTTCACATACCACAGGGCAGTTTACTCTGCATAAATATTAGCTGTTTAAAACTGTTGCTGTGGCAGAAGTGAAGTTGCCTGGCATTGACTTGTGCCCTTTCTGAAGTGTTTAGTTCAGCTGCAATTAACTTACAGGATTTTGTTTGCTCAGAATAACATGCATTAAAGCCTGAGACCATCTTTTATTTATAGATTTAATTTATAAAGAAATATGGTACAACTAACCAAATAAGGGATGTATTTGAAATATTTTCTATAATTTTTTTTGGTCAGCCAGTGTTATGTAAGTGTTGCTGAGATGTTTTCAAAATTTCTGAATTTCTAGGAAATATTTGTTTTGGTTTAGAGAGTTGTAGCTGAATTCAGAAAGTGATTTTGATGGAGCCTTGTGGCACATCACCTTGTTTCCTTGGGGACTGTTTTGTCCTTTTATTAACTTGTCTGGGAGAGTCGGGGAATACATGCAGAACCTGTCAGAAGTACCACATGACTGTTTTATTCATCTTCAAGGAGAGTGTTAGAATGTTTACACGCTGTCTTTCTTCTCTTCATTACAGTGACAAAATTTGCTCAGGAACGAGTCGCACCTTTGGTGCAAAAAATGGATGAGAATTCGAAAATGGAAGACTCTATAATACAGGGATTGTTTGAACAAGGGGTCTGCACACTTTTACTTAATCTTTTATTCAGAAAGTGACATCATTTTGTGTCTCTAGCTGTGCACTTTTCAGATTTCTAGATTAAAAGATTGAGGGATATAATTCAAGTGAACTAATATATCATTACAAATTTTGGATTTATCAACAGCAAGGCAACTGTGTTCTCCATCTTTTACTGTAATATTCTTCACCTCTCCCTTTCCCGTACCACATTCTTCATCTTATCTTTAAGTTCCTTGTCTTCCTCCCCCTGCCCTTTTTTTTTTTTAAATTGGCTAAGCGTAGTTGCGTAGAATGATAGAACCAGCATGACTCTGATAAGTGTAATGGCACTCTAAATATTAGACTTCTGTTAAGATTGCAATTGTTCTGGAAAATGTAATTAAATTAGGGTGATGATTGCCCTGTGTACTGCATGAATTCCTGCGTGAATTGACTATGAACTTCTGTGAAGATTTGTTAGTTTATTAAGGGTATTGAAGGAAAACAGGTCCTTGGGGAAGGATCTGGAAACACGTAGATTCTGTGGTTTTCATTTTAATCTCTTAAGTGTCAGCTTGAACTAAAAAGTTGTTGAAAGGAACCAACGGGTTGATATATTTGCATCTTTTACATTGCAGCTTATGAGTATTGATCTTGGAGAAGAATACGGAGGAACTGGAGCTTCATTTTTTTCAGTCATATTGGTGGTAGAAGAACTAGCCAAAGTTGATCCGGCTGTAGCTCTTCTATGTGAACTCCAAAATACACTAACCAATAAGTTGTTTACCACGTATGGAACAGAAGAACAAAAGAGAACTTACTTGCCCAGAGTCGCTAAAGATACAGTGAGTCAAATTCTCACTTCACTAAATTATAATAGAATTTTTTGTACTTAAGTAATGTTAGTGGGGTGGGTTTTTTTCAGTAACTAAATGGGTGACTGCAGCATTGGAAAACACGTGTGAACATGGAAACACTGATTAGAGCTGAGATCTGTGGTGGTATAGATACGTCTTGTCATCAGTAGGTGAGAGGTAAAAGTGAAAAGGTGCTTATTAGTTTCATTAAAATTTAATTTACTGTGGAAAAGAACCTTAAAGCAGTTGACTTTGAGAGACACGATTACATAGTGTTTCTATTCTTAATCTCTATATCTGAAACTTAGTTACTGTGATCCAATGGATTAAAATGTTTGAATTTAAGTGACTTACGCTTATTTATAATGATTTTTATTGCGGAATTTGCTATATGTTGTGCCTATATGCGCAGTAAAAATTAAAATGAATTTTTCCCTTCAATTGACAGATAGGCAGTTTCTGTCTTTCGGAGGCTGGATCTGGCAGCGATGCTTTTTCTTTGAAGACTCGGGCTGAAAAGAAAGGAGACTACTACATTATCAATGGCTCCAAGATGTGGATTAGTTTAGCAGAACACGCAGGAGTTTTCTTTGTGATGGCAAATACAGATCCATCCTTAGTAAGTTGCTAAAGAATAGTTGCATTTCAGTGACAGCTGATGATATATGAAACTGTGGATTTTGTATTAATAATCTGATGTTAAAAGGTTAATATTTTTGAACCTTCTCCCAGCTGACAGCAAACCTTTAAAAATATTTCCCAACAAAAACTGAGAACACTCTGATCAATTTAATAAATTCCTCCCACCAGGGAAAATAAAAATGTCAGAATCATAATTGCTTAGATGAAGAGCACAGCATGTGTTGGTGTTATTTGGATTAACAGAAGAACAGATAGTTGAAGCCTTTTCCAACTCTCCTGGCTTAACTGACAATTTGCTGTTGTTAAAACGCAAAACAGAGCTTAGGCTACATGCACAGAAAAACTAATAAGAATACATCAGCAAAGTATATTCGGTTAAAAAATATACAGCTGAATATGCGTGTTCCAAGTTTTGTCACTAATTTGGATATAGGTTGTAGATTCAGAAAAGTCAACTGCAGGCTTTAAAATGTACTCATACCAATATGGTAGAGTGATAATCAAATACAGAACTAAATTGCTTAAACCTTTTATTTATTTTTTAAACTTATTCCAGTATCACTTTCTTAAAAATTTAGTTTGAAGATACTTTTTTTAAAATTAAAATTTCAGGTTTTGACTAAATAAGAAGAGGGGGTTTTCTTTCATTGTATTGAGCTGTTAAACTTCATGTCACTTTCTGAACTTTTATTAATTTCTTCACATGCTGGTTGGTGAATTGAGCATGACATGCAATGAAATACCAACATATGTTTGCTAAGCCAGTTTCTGTATTTGTTAAATGCTGTGCAGTGCTGTATAATCTGGAGTTGTTTCTGTATTAGTGTAACATTTTAAAAATACATAATACATTATCTGCTTAAAGTTAGAAATTTGCTTCTAAAGATTCAAGAAGGAGATTACAAGTCAATGCACCTCCAAGATTAAATAATAGTTGATGTCAGAATAAAGGAGAAAACAGGCCAGTGTAGAATTGAGTACTGAAACGTACACTGCACCAGCAGCTCCTGTTCAGTGAGATGGGCTGTCCTGGAGGGGAGATTGAAGCAGCAGCCGCCTCTTTAATAGGAGGCAACTCTTCCAGAAGAATCACAGGACTTTTCTTGCCTCTCAGTGTCACCTTCTTAGTGATAGGGGGTGCTGTGGGCGTTAGGGACAGGGAGAGATGGAAACGTGGCCAGGAACACCTTGCATTCCTGTCTCATGAGCCTTGTAGTATGTTGGATAAGAGACATTGCTGTGGTTCTACCTGGGGGAGCAAGAATGAGTGGTGGAAAGGAAAGAGAATTGGGAATAAGAATTACAGAGGGGGGAAAAAAAGAAAGGGCCAGCTATCAGGAATCACCATTCTGTACTTCAAGAATCTAGTTTAAGGTGTCAAAGATGAGAAGATTGTAAGCCTGTATGTAGGAGATGCCAGAATTTAGATTGGCTATACAATCTATGTGTTGTCTGATGCATTATTTAGTGTCCTGTCCAGATCATTATCTGAACACCAAATCAGCTCTTTGAGCTTTTTAATAACAACCATCATAATGACTTCAGAATGCTTTTTTAATTATATTCCCACTACCTCTCTGACATGATAAGAGTGTGATATCAATGTTCTGCAAACTGGAATCACAAGGAGAGTGTTTGCACCAATTCTGGGTGTTGGATTAGGTCTGTTATAATACTTACAGTTATGCTGCACTTTGAATATTCAAGTGCACTTCCCAGTGATGCCAGTCTCACCAGTCAGTGCTCTTTGGATAACCTTAAAAGGAACAGTATATACGCAGCCTTCCATGAGAAGAGTAGCTGAAGTAATTGGCCTTAAGTAAAATCTTACATCCTATAGAATTATCTGACAGATAGGTTTAGAGCCATTATTCGATTGACCACTTTAGTGTAAAGATACCTGATGTCTTCTTGCAGTCCATCATTTGACTGTGACAAATGTTCCAACAGCGAGCGGTAACTTCACTGCACAGCAATAACTTGCTTTCCCAGTGATTTCCAGTACAGACAAGCACCGCAGTCCTGTCTATTTAATTTACGTAATGCCAGTCCCTTGTCTTATCAAGAGAGCTTTTAAGGTTGTTCTCGTTATGTTTTCCACATGGAATATTTTAATAGAAAGGTATCTCTGGCCTTTGTTAAACCATAATTAGCAGACATAGAGGGAACAGACAATGGTGCTGGTGTTTTAATTAGTAATAAATTAGTAATATAGTATTAAGCAGGTGCAAAAGTTCAGTATTGAAGTGAGGTATTTTGACCACTGTTTGGTGATAGTAATATAAATAACAGTTCTGATTATTTTGTAATTCATTCTAGGGATACAGGGGCATTACGTGCTTCATAGTAGA
The DNA here is from genome assembly GCA_028565335.1 of Limnodromus scolopaceus. Classification (NCBI taxonomy): domain Eukaryota; kingdom Metazoa; phylum Chordata; class Aves; order Charadriiformes; family Scolopacidae; genus Limnodromus; species Limnodromus scolopaceus. Next base: position 35,343,078 of record JAOXNO010000002.1, read on the forward strand.
TCGTGACACAGAGGGACTCCATGTAGGGAAGAAGGAGGACAAGCTTGGAATCAGAGCATCTTCTACCTGCCCAGTAACATTTGAAAACGTTAAGGTATCATAAGTTGTTTAACTATTGAAGCAGAATTTGTGTAAAACTGGAACTTGACCACATATGGGGAAAGAATGTTAACTAAATTCCCATTTATTTTTTTTCCTTAGACATACTGATTGTTTGGCATATTTTAACTTTTTCCTCTCTGTTCTTTCACAGAAGTCTTGAGGGGGATTGAGTTTCTTAAATTTTGATACAGTTTTTCTCAATCATCAGTTTATAATCATATGTATCAGGAAGTGTTCTAATTGGATATTCTAGGCATCAAATGTCTGGCTTATGTTTTGTGCCTTCACTTATGAGGAACATTAAATAAAACGTGTACACTGATTCACCTGTGAACCCTACTAGCAGTTGCAAAGCAGAATAGAACAGAAATAATTAAGTGGTTTTATTTTTTAGGTTCCTGAGACCAATATCCTGGGGCAGGTTGGACAAGGCTACAAGTATGCAATTGGAATGCTAAATACTGGCAGAATAGGCATTGCTGCACAGGTAGGTGATTTGTTTAATACTGAATACAATCAGTATACAACTTTGAATTTGGATTGAATTTTACAAAATATTTAAAGCTAATACAAATAAACCATTTAGAAAATACTTTATTAAAAACGAAATTGCCACTAGATGTCACTATTCCTGTATCTAAGTTACAGAAAAATACTGAAACAACTGTAAATGGTAAAATTCTCCTTTGGTGACATAAGCAATAGATTTAGAAAACATTAAATGGCAATTAGTTTGTCTTTGGTGGTTAACTTATTGCTACTGAAATATATCAACATTTTTATCTTCCATTATGCAAATTTGTTTTACAAAGAAGACTAGCTTTGGAAAACATAACACACTGAAACGTATAATGTTAATGCTTCCAGTTGTGATTGTATGAGATTGCCAAATGTGGTCTTATGATAACTGATGGTTTCCCAACAACTTGTTTTTAAAAGTGAACTTATTTTTAAAATAAATATTATTGTATTTTTTTTTAATAACAGATGTGTCCAAGTTAATTGTTGTGTTTGAAAATTGCACTTTATGGCATCTCAGGGAAAAATATTTGCTGACCTTGGAGTTATTTCAAAATGTTGTATTTTGTTGTAAACTCAGTTTGAATCTCAGATTCGTGCTGATTTCAGTGGAAATCAGGCTCAGCCCTGTAATAAAATTATTTATGACAAGATTTTATATTTTTAATTTACTTTTGGAAGTAATCTTTTCTTTGTTTCTACTTTGTTGTGGACGTAACTGTGCTGTGTAGTGTGTAATATGTCCATACTGCTGATCTCCCTTATCTTTTGCCCTAGTTGCAAACAGGCCAGAAGTAATAATCCTCATGAAATTTAGACTTTCCACATGGCAGCTGACTGTGCTGCTAAATGGGTTGGCTTTTCCATCATTTCTATATGTATATATAAATATATGTATATATAAATACATATGTCTATATGTATATATAAATACTATCTGTGATTAAACTTTTGTCTAATATGGCATTTAAAAACTAGGGCTGTGGGCCCTGTTGTTCCCAGAGATATGGATAACATAAAGGCTCTGGCAGTAAAATACATGGTCTAGATTTTACTCTTAATTACTCCAAGTTACACCTAATTAAAAGTTAAGGTCAGGTAGTTGTTATATCTTAGTTACTACTTTCTTGGCACCTTCAAATGAAGAGAAATGTACTTGAATGACCAAGAACAGCAGTTCTAAAGCCCTGTAGTATTGAATTTAGTTTTGCAGTAGTAATAGTTTTAAAAGACAATAAACATCTTATAAAATGTAACTGAGGCTGTGAAAACAATTTCAGATAGTTTGAGCGCAAGGTAGCTGCATATATTGTTACAGGTGCTGAAGTTGGTTTACTTGGTTCATCCATGTGAGTTTATGCAAGAAGGCAACAAATCGGGTAATGCCACTGATTAGCAGCAGACTGTGTTATTTTCTTCCCCCCCCCTGCGTTGGTAGGATCAGAACCAGCTGAAGCTCGCCGAGCCCTGGCCGTGCCCACCCGGGCAGCTGCAGGCTGCCCTCAAAAGAAAACGAC
>JAOXNO010000002.1:35354361-35367465 GCA_028565335.1 Limnodromus scolopaceus
TGGAGGGGTTCAAGGCCAGGCTGGATGGGGCTTTGAGCAACCTGGTGTGGTGGGAGGTGTCCCTGCCCAGGGCAGGAAGTTGGAACTCGATCTTCAAGGCTCCTTCCAACCCAAACCATTCTATAATTCTATGAAAATCTATGACAGCATTTTTTATATATTATTTCAATATCACATAACATCTTTCTGAAACTGTTCTTCCTCTGTGTGTCTTACTGGCTGTAGAGCTACTAGTGCTGGAAGACTATACATAGAAAGAAACCTCAAGGTGACTTCACTGAAGATCCTACAGAAAAAACACTTCTCACCTGACAGAAAGCTATGTCTCGATAGCCAAGTAACCAGCACTTTCAGAACTGGGTTTATTTAATAAACACAGTGAGAACTTCTGAACGTGGAGAAACGTGTTCATGAAATATTTTACAGGGATCTCTAAAGAAAGCTATTACAAGCTGTAACCATTTTCTTACAAACAAATAAATATTTGAATAGGAACAGGAAAACCTAAAATAGAGCAATAAATCCCCAACTTCCGCATTGCAAACTTGTGTTGTCACCTAACCAGGACATTAGCATGTCTGGACTGGAAAGCAAATGGTGCTCTCTAACCAGCCAGACCTGGAGGTCTTACAGCCTGAAGTGTTGCACAAACTGTTGTCGCGATTTGTGATGGCTTTAAAAACTTCTGTTATGAATCTCCATTTAAGGCAGGGCTGGTCTGCTTTGGATGTGTGTTACAGGGGAGAGAAGTCACCTCGCAGACATGAGCCAGACTTACAAGATGAGCTTCACTTCATCTGTAGTGATGGCTGGAGGGCGATGGTGGAAAAGCGCTCATTGGTGGGAAGCACTGAAATGGGGCATTATTGCTTGTTTGGTTTAGGGCCAGATACGAGTTGGCAGCTCAAGGAGTGCCTTAATGTTAATGACAACTTTTGTTTCCTAGTGTAAAGAGAGCGAAGGGAGGAGCGGAGCTGCAGTAGGATGGGTTCGTGTTGAGTTTGCGTCTCTTGCCTCTCTCAGCCCAGTGAGTTTGCTTGTTTCAGGTTTGAAAAGTTTCCGTTTTGCAGAAGGACCCTGGTGGGGTCTGCACTTGGTAGGACACGAGAAGCTCAGATACACACACCCAGAGCTGATGTTCTTCTGGTTGAGGGGTGGTTTCCTGCCTTCCCTTGTGAACATTCAGCCAAGACTTAAATGATGACCCACCCATGAGAGGAACAGAATAATTTTCTGAGCATCCTTTTCATCACGTTGTTTGCTGCAGGTTTCTTGGATATTTTTGGCCTGAATTGTTTTCTAGGACACACTGCAAGGTTTTAATTTGCATCTTTAGGATGCAAATTAAATGCAATTTTTTCAATGCAGCCAGAGCAGTCATCCAGTTTTAATTTGATACTGTGGTTCTGAGTTTTTCTGCCTTTATTTAGATGGTACCTAAAGACATGATAATTACATTTTAGAAAGATGCTCGCTTCTTGGGATTTTTAAGATGTGTGAGTGTGAAAGGTTAAGAGTCACAGAAGCTGCAAGTGTTATTTATGCTAAAAAGTATTAGCTGATATAACTTTGTTTATGGAGTCACTGTATCATGCGCCCAACAGCGGCTAAAGGACCAGCTGAAGTGAAAAAGCCAACTTTGAAATGATACTAAGTTGTAGGCATGATGTTTTACATTTTTTTTGCATTTTATCTCATACAGAACAGCTTTGTGTCAGCTCTGCTAAACTGACCTGAAAAGAATTGGTGAATAACTCAGAAATTAAGATTCTGGAAATTTAGTTAAAAGCTGAAAAGCTCCATAGAACTGGTTTTGTTAATGGAGCTGTTGAAGATACAGTTGGTACAGGGGAAATGTGTTTCAGTGGGAAAGCTGATGCTGTTTGTTTTAGGAAGGAAAATGTTAGACATTCTGTTCCTGAGATGGAGGATGTTTACACACCAAATGCAGCGTTTGCTCCAATTGTTCCCGTAAGAGTTGAGGCAAAGCATTTTTTTTCAGCTCAGGTACTTTTTGAACTTTGAAAATGTTTTATGACTCCCTATTATGTACTAGAAGATGGTTATATGAGATGAAGGCTGTATTTACGTTCATAGTTTTGTTTTCCCCATGTTCAGAGAAAAAATCCTTATGTTCCATTGTATGACTTTTACCAAACACAAACTATTATGCTCCCTTCTTAAATTCCAAATTACTTTGGTCTGCTCAACGTCTGTCCAGCCAAGCTTTAAAGAGAAAATAATTTGCTCAGCTTAATTGCAGCAATGTCTCCGTTTGATTGATATGGCAGGTTGTTTTGATTGTTGCTTGAATAATAAAAGCTAGATTCAGCAAGCTATTTGTCATAAAATATATTTGACTGCCACGCAGGATCCACAGTTTCCAAGGTCCAAAGTAAGGAGCCAGCGGTAGCTCTTCCAGTTTCCGCTAGAAGTATTTTAGCTCTACTGTGCTTTGACTGCAGTGATTCAATTTGCAGAGATAAACAATTCTCTGGAGGTAATACAGCTTGTCATTATTTAATAATTATTTCAAATGTGCCTTGTTACCCTTGTGTAAGAATCTGGGCTGCAAGAGAGTTGTGGTTGTCCCCTGATTCTTCAGGGTGCTGACGCAGCACTGGGTTAAAGCACCCGGTGCTCTGGTGTCTCAGACTATTGTAATTTAACAGCCAACCTTCTCTATACTGCTGCTTCTATTTAGAAGTGTCCAAAAATCATCTTTTTTTTAAAAAAAAAAACCAACTGTAAAAGCCTTCTGGCACTGAATTACATCTATTTCTTGACTGAAACATATCTGCTCTATGCTAACCTCATTATCCAGGAATGATTTCTAGAAGAGGAAGTGAAGAATAATTAAATAATTCCTAACTGAAGGAAATGCTTCGCAGAACTATGCAAATTCCAATTTGGCCAAGATGCTGTGGTTTCATATTCTATTTCTGGGAAGGGCAGCAGGAGAAACAGTTCTTTTCAGAGTTACGGATAACCAGGTTCTGGCTTCATTTTTCTCTCTTGCCTCGAGACCAGAGCGCGTTGGGACATCCCTGTTCCGGAGGGAGCGCGGTACCTGCCATCGCCTGCTTCTCGGTGCTTCTCCTCCTGTAAGTGCTTGCAAATTAGATGTGCCCCACTCACTATAATGTCGTCTGTTTTGGTTGACACCCCCTGAGATCCCTGAATATTTGCCTACCTGTGAAATTAGGGCTCAGGCCTCACCTGAAGTAACCGCTTCTCTGCATCGTGTGCGGCCCTGGCTGTCCATATGGGGCAAAGGTATGGAGGGATGGACCCGCTTCCCCTCGCTTCTCAGCCTGTGATACACTGCCTGGGGAAAAAAAAAAAAAGATATTTCTGTGTGTGTGCTCAGCAGGAGTGCCTGGGGGAGCCCATGGACCAAGCACAACCCTCCCGGGGCTCTCATCTTTAGATTTTCACATTTTCCCATCTGCAAATCTCACTTTTACAAGGCTTAAGGCAAGAAGCATGTAAAAAAAAAAAAAAAAAACCAACACCTCACAAAACTAGCTATTTTTACATGGGAATGTTTGCAAATACATTAGTGATGTGTAATTGAATTATTAACTGGAAAAAATATAATTAGAGTGCTGGAAGAATGGCTTTTCAGTGCTCCACAACTTCTGTCTTTCAAGGAATCAAATTGCTAAAATGAGTTATGCACTCAAGAAATCCGCTTAGAATTAACAACATATGTCCTACTTTTCCAGCTTTTCCTTTAAAAGTTACATATTATAATAATGAAGTGTAAATAGCAAACTTCAGTGATTTGCAAAAGGTACCAGCCTTGCTTCTTTTCTAAACCGGTTGATTTATGTGCTGTTTGCTGTTTTTGAGAATACAAAACAATTAATTTATGTGTGAAAAGAACAGTGAATTAATCCTAGAGAGCCCTGGAGCCTTTAAAGACCTGAATCATATGTTGAGCTCGTTTAAAACTTGCATAAGAAATTAATGTAGAATAAAGCCCTTTAATTTGAAAAGTGCATCTATAGTAGGTGTCCCTAGGATATCTTCTGGATCATTATTCAGAAAGGTTAAGGAGGACTTTATTTTTTTTCTTTCTTTTCTTTTTTTTATATTCAGTACGTATTTTCCAGTTTGCAGCTCAACATGGTGCATTTCAACTTATAAAGAGGCAGAGATTTTAAAAAGAAATGGGGAGCTTTTTATTCACCTTCCACTTAATTTCCTTGCTGCCTTGCCAGTCCCAGCTTAATGAATGTAATTGCTACCTTTGATGAAAATACTATTATCAAGATCACACATTACATTGGAAAACAGTTTTTCTTTAAACACAGCTACTGCAGTCTCTAATTATGCATGTAACAAGTGGCTCCTGAACAAAAGAGCATGTTGTCTACAATTGCTAGGAATTGGAGCAAGGCAAATTTGAACAAAGAACAGATTAGATTTGCTCCATGCTCCACAAAGCCCATTCCCCTGATTAATTTCCTGCAAAAACTAAAACAATTCTCTCTTAAAAGAAACTAACCCTCATCCCCAGAATGATCCATATGCCATTTGTGTCAATCTATATGATGATAATGGCTACAGATTTAAATTATTAACTATTAGATGTAGTAAAATAGGAAAGCTCTTTTATAAACTTACCTTTTCATATGTAAATAAGCAGTACAAGGACTTAAGGAACAAAAAAACCTGACTTTTCTGTGGAAACCAGGAGCAAGAAAGCACCCAGTAACTGAAAGTCTGAATTGTGCGAGTATAATCCAATTATTTTGTCAGTTTACTCCGCGCTCCGTGTTCTGCACAGGCGCTGCAGCATCGTGTTGGGTTTTCCAAGAATGACATATTTGAGGGCTGCTTCCCGTGTGTGCACCTTGCGGAGAGTTCTTCTGGAAAGAACTTTGTTTAATTCTTACACCATTTTGTCAACAGGATTTAATGAGTCAAAATCAGCATTGGAAATACGTTTTGCCATTTTTCCATGGAAAAACAGGTGGATGCTGGTAAAATTTTGAATTAGTGCTGAGTACTGAATCAGCCTCTGCGATGTGGATTGAATTGTTTTTTGTATTACTAATACAAGGAATTAGTCATAGCAATTTAGAACACAGTGTTATTTTTCATTCTTATTTGTATTGATCTCAGGTCTTTAGCTGTGGCCCATTGTACAAGACGCATTTAAACCCCAGCTATCTGGGTAAAAGCAAAAAAAAAAACAGAGTTCTGCTTCAAAGTGTTTATGAGCTGGGTTAGGACTGGGTGTGGACTAAGGTAAACCAGCATCTAGATTATTTTTAAGAAAAATTGGTGAGCAGAAACAGTGTCCTGATAAAAAAGCATCCCTAGCCCTGCATCCTCTTGCTTGCTCTAGTGAAACTGCTTTGTTCCTGCCAGTGAAGTCAGATTAGTGGCAGCAGAACTGGTCCCACCACTGTGGTGAGTGGTGGGGTCTGCTCAGCACTGGACTCCAGGTGGGATCTGGAGCCCCTTTACCTGTAACACGCACTGGAGGCCTCAGTTGGGTCAGTCCAGGCTTCAGCTTTTTGGAGGAAGGTGGTTTGAGTGGTGTCCTCTCTGTCTGGCAAGGCCATAGACACAGGCACGTGTGGACTCTTCTTCTGGCCAAAGCCTTCAGCGCACTCAATACACAGGGAAGCCCATCCGTGGGCTCAGTGGAGCTGAAACGGGCAAAACTAGATGTATTCTCTATAGATTTAATTTTACCTCTTTGACCTGTATCTTAATAGGGCTAGGTTTTAATCTTGAAATTTGGATTTCTAAACAAGACACTGCTGGGAAATCTCCCGAGCTTCACAGCTCTTGCCTGCACTCCCAGGCCCTTGGCATAAAGCAGCGTCTCTTCAGCCGCGATGTATTTTCATGGCTGCGTACCTGTACGTCAGCTCCACCCCTGCACTGCTCGGTGATGTCTAGTTTAAGTCTCTCCCAGACTGAGTAACTCTGGTCTGTGGTGTTATGCTCGAAACAGGCGATGCTTCCTGTGCCGGGATGACACTATTACGCGGTGTAAAGCAGGACCATAAGATGCAGCAGAAGAGAAATGATTCTGAAATTAATGATGTGCAGTGGCCAATAATAGGTTCCTCACTGTGAAGCTATTTCACAAGAGAGAATGGCAGGGAGGGGAAGGAAAAGAGATACCAATTCTATTTTTCAAATGAATATTAATTTGTGAGGATTTTTCTGAGTGCCCACAGCCTTTCCTCTTCCTTGGGGCTCATCCTGCAAGGTCGCGTGGTCTCTTGTTCTCATACAAATCCCCAGGGGAGGAAGGCCACGTGGAAACTTCCAGAAAAGAGTTGTGATTGCTTTCCATAAGGGCAGGCTTTGCCAGTGCTGGGGAATTCAGCACTGTCGGAGCTGCCCTGCAGCGCAATTTCATGGGCAGGGTAGAAGCTACGTCCTGCCTAGAAGCCTGTGTGGTTTCTCCTACCTCTCTTTGAGGCTACAAACTCAGGAGATTAACTTTCAGGTCTGTATGTGTAGGAAATTAAAGTTTTGCTTTCTTAGAATACTGGCTAAATGTCAAAAAGTGGTGTCAGCTGGCCGAGGTCAAAGGGTTTGTCCTGGTTTGGGGTGGGATAGAGTTAATTTTCTTTCTAGTAGCTGCTGTGGTTTGGATTTAGTATGAGAATAATACATTATTGTTTTGATAACATATATTGTTTTAGTTGTTGCTAAGTAATGTTTATATTAAATCAAGGACTTACTGGTCCACGTACCCACCATGGTACTTAAATGGGGGTTGCCCCGGGGGGCAGGAATCCACGATCACTGCTCGGGATGTGCTGAGCAACCGATCATTGGGTGTTTAGAGTGACTTGTGTTGCATCACTTTATTTTGTATATTCTTTTACCGTTATTATCACTAGTGGGTTTTTTAATCTTTCACTACTGTTCTATTAAACTGTCTTTATCTCAACCCATGAGGGTTTTTTTAACTTTTTTTCCCCCTCCTTTTTCTCCCTCTTCTCTCTACCCAGTGGGGGAGACTGAGTGAATGGCTGCATGGTCCTAATTGCCAGCTGGGGTTAAACCACGACAGGATTAAAATAACCTTAAATTATTTTAGAAAACCTACAGAAGTCCAGGTCTTCCAGCCTGTCATTTCAAAAGCGAGTCACGCCGCACGGGGTCTGTGTCCCGCTGGATGCTGCTGAGCTCTCACCTCTCATTCAACACCCAGCAAATCCTGAGGATCTTCTCTCCGAGGAGGACAGACAGTAACAGACGCGTTGTGTTCGGTTCCAGCGGTGGAAGAAGGGAGGTGGCAGAGGTATGTCTATCAGCAGCCTACTTTTTGCTGCACGATAGCTTCCAGGGTCTTTGTATTCTTGTAACGTCAATGCAGAGACTGGGGGGACAGTCTTGCCCCTGTTATACCTCTCATTTATCCCTTCTCAGTCACAAAAGGCGCTCTGTTTGCAGATGGTCACAGTTCTTCCCAACTCGCATTACTTGCAGTTAATACAACATCTTTAAAATGTACCCTGCAGATCAGAAAAAAAGCCCACAACCCATCATTTTCCATGTGGATAGAATTAATCAAGATGTAATTACGACACCAAATGAAATTACTTAGAATGTCATAAAATCCTTGTTCATCTCAGCTTCGCTATCTAAGAAACTGAATAAAAGAAAATGTAAGTCCTTTCTGTGGAAATTAAAATAATTTTGATTTCCAGACACTTTTTCTTGAGTGTTTCAGAAACTGGGGGTTTCTGGTGGTGGGACCACTGCGAAGCCTGCCCTGGTGGAAAAGAAACTGCAAATATCAGTGACAAAAAGGAAGAGGATTATAATCACTACCTGGGGAAGCTGGAGAACAAAACCAATATATTGAGAAAATCCAGAATTACTTGTGGTTTAGTTCCTTGTCTTCCCTGAAACAAGTTGAAAGTAACCTCATGAGTTTGGGGAAACGTATTTGTGTACTTTTCTGAAGAAGTGTTAGGCAGTGAGTTTTTCTCCTTTTGGAAAGTAATCCCCCGTTCCCTGCGGTGGGTGTTAGGTTCCTGTTTTACTGCCGCATTTAATGCAGCACACTGTAAAAAAGGCCGGCTGGAGAGAAGAGGTGGCACTTGGGCAGCATGAATATTTATCCCCTCATCACACCATCTTTGCTCCGGTCTCGCCTCAGCCCATTTCAGGGGTTTAGCACAATTACTAGCGTAACCCCCAGGTCCGTAAATGTTCTTCCAGGTGTGATGCGGCACCTAATAATGCGGGTTTTTTTTAGCGTAGACATTGTCTGGAATAAGTATTAATTCACAGACACCTCCACAGCCCCTGGTGCTTGTGCGGGGATGCGGGAGAGATTTCTCCCTACGTGCTGATTGCTACAGAGGAGCTCAGCATCGGTTATTTTCTATAGGCAGATCAAAGCAAAAAATGAAACTCAAACTCAAGCCCCAGATCTTGCACATGGTGCTACAACGAGTGGAAAGGAACCAGCCAGGAAGGGAAACAATCTCTTGTTTCTCTACAAAGTCCTTCTCAGTTGAAGGGTAGCGCTGCTCTCTCCCTTTGCACAGGCACAGGCGGTAGCAGGATGCCTGTGGTGACCACAAACCGGGATCTAACTATTATATGGCCAGTGACAGGGCAGGGTGGGAGGCTCGGGATGTCCCTTCAAGGGAGAGGGACGTGCAAACAGTGGAGGGGACATGGTTTAGTTGTGGTTTTGGCAGTGTTGGGTTGATGGTTGGACTCAATGATCTTAAAGGTCCCTTCCAACATAGACATTTCTATGATTCTGTGGGCCAAAGTGGATTGTACAGAAGTGACAAGGAGGCATCTAAGGATCTTGTACCCAGCTCAGGCTCCTTCCCTTCTCCATCAGGTTCTTAAAATAAGAGGAGAGGGCAGACCTTGCATCTTCTTTTAAATAACCTCAGGGCAAATAATCTCTTTGCTTTTAAACAATCCCAGTGCAGGGGAAGAGCAGTCGGTGCAAGAGGCCACAGAGCTGCGGAGATCACTTGCCTCTGCGGGATTGATGGAGCTGAGAACGGGCCAGCTCAGTGCACCTTGGCTGACACGCACCGGTCGTTTATTTCACGCTCTTCTCTATCTAGATGTATGATCCAGAAAGAAGGAAAAAGGAGTTGAGGTTTAAACTCTTATCACTAAAGTGAGTCTCCCTCTACATTAAAAAACCATCCAGACATTGTAGCAGGAATGGGTTCAGTTCTTATGTCATAAATTTGTGTGTGTAGAAAAAAGACTTATTGGTGAATTTAGCAGTATTTTTCGTTGAACTGGCAGTTGCTAACCATTACACCAGTATTTATTTGATTCTTAAAGAGCACAAAAGCATGGACTACAAATAAAGAAGATGGAGTAATAGCTTTTGACTGGACCACTAGCTTTAAACTTGAAATGAAGTGTCCAGTTTTGAGTTACTGTGTCCAAATGCCATTTGTACAGTTTGAAAAGTGGGGGCATTTTTCCAGCTTGTCACTGTTAGCTGTAGTTCATTCCAGTGAATGATATCACTGAAGGAGCAGTTGTTCTGCTATAAGTACTTCACTCATGACTGGAATGTATTAAATGTATTAATCTGTGCCTCAGAGTGTAATTTAGGGAAGCCCTACATTTGACACATTCTTGTACATCCTTATTTTATTGCCTTATCCTGCAGGTAACAATGTCTCAAAAGCAAAGAGACTGGATGAAGTTAAAATTACATGTCACCAAATATTATATGCACTTTTGGTTGCTCATTTCGCTGTCAGAATTACGGATTTTCAACAACATTAGTTTAAATATGTTTATGACTTGATTTACACCTCCGATGTCAAAATAAAATCCCAGGCAGGAATCCGAGGCTTCTAATGAGCTGGGAGGCGAGATGAAGCCATGAGGGGAACATCCCCAGCCTCGCAGCTACATCTTTCACCGCAATACTCTGTCGCAAACGGCACCTGGGCCAACCAGAGATAAAACGTGAGGCTTGAGATATCCTGGAGAGCATTTGTCAAACTCGCTTTAAGTCAGCAGAATAAAAATGTATTTTTGCAGCAAGGTTAGACCTCATGTCAACTAAGTGAACCCGTAGAGCGTTTATAGCCACCCTGTGACTATTTCATAAGTTCGAAGCACTCTTAATCCATAGATGTGTAATTTTGAGATGCTTTGAGATACTCCTAACGTCTTCTATTTTCGATGTAACAATCATCCATATTGCCATTGGCAATTAAAGAAGGACGTGATTAGTAGAAACAAATGGCATTTTCTGAACTGCATGATGAGTTTAGGCACCTGTGAAAAGAAATACATCTATTTCTGCCCAAACCAGGCGTGGGTATCCAGGCTCTGGCTGTCGCAGGCAAACAGAGAGGCATATCTGATGTTGTAGTTATCAGATTCTTGGCAATTAAGGCAGTTTAAGTAGTCGGACGGAAAGTATAGGACTATGTGCTGAGAACTACTTCCCTTCTCGTTCCTCCGTGTGATGCGGAAAGCATTCTGCACATCCCTTATTTATGTTTAATCAGATTTTCCCTGGAAGAGCTGACGCCCCCGGTGCCAGCACCGCTCTCCGAGCAGAAGCGATATTTACTCTAAAGACGCCGGGTTGCTTTTCTCATATTGACATCCGCCTCTTCCCGCGTATACATTCCAGAATAAATATCCCAAGCCGGCCGCAGCTTTTCCTACGGGGCGGAAAAGCCTTGGCTAGGGAGCGAGGCAATTCATAAAGGGAGGCGGGTGCCCCCCGCTCCACCTGCAGGCATCGTTAGCGATGGGGGATGATAGAGGAGATGGGACCAGTGACTGAACTCCGACCTTATCGATCCAGCCACCTCCACCCAGCTGAGTTGCTGCCGTCCAGTCAGCTGAAAAGGAATTTAAAGGGCAGTCGTCTTCGCCGCTCAGCCCTCCTTGTCATTAATAACGTTTTCATCCGTGACAGTGATAAACACGCGGTACTTGAGGAGAGTTTATTAAGGTCAGTCTATAAATAAAAATTAAAATTTAAAAAAATGGGTTTACACAGATGAACAGATGGATGAATAAAGTGATTGGTAAAACAATAAATATGAAAATAGACAGATGGATGAAGTATCTGGCAGCCATCCTCTAAAAGCCCAATGCCTCAAATGCTGGCAATGTTATACCAGACCCTTCTCTCCCCTCTGATAAAAAACAGATTTAATGAAGCTGCTGCAGAACTTATAGGTTTCGTGGATCTATGGCCTGACTAATATTTTGTCATTTAATGCCTATTCTCCAGCCTGATAAAAAGGATTGCAGCCATTTCTCTATGTCAGGTATATAACTGAGTGCTACTAAAATTTAAATGTCTCATCTGTCCTTGGATTTAAATACAGATGGCCTTAAACCTCCAAGTTTTTCTTAATGCAAGATGGTATACAATACCCTGCCTGACTTCTCTTATCATTCTCAAAGAGACAGAGATTTCTACTTCAGTGGGATTCAGGCTACCAGCAAGCAAATGTACTTCTTTGCTTCCAAAATCTGAATATCATGCAGACAAAAAGCACCAAAAAGCCCAATAACATTTCAGCCCCCACCAGCTGAAGAATGATGACAGGTCTTTATGCTTTATAAAACACAAGTCCGCTCCATCCAAAATTTCCTTGGGAATCATTTAATGGCTTGCTATCACGTGAGTTGAACTGTAAATTTTATCTTTAGTCTAGCCTTGTTTAAAAGTGACGAGAAGTGAGCAAAGGAGAAGAGTTCATTGTAATTTTGTGTGAGTTTCAAAGTGCGATTTTTCTGTTTCTGAGCTGGCTCCGTAGTTGAGCTTGACCAGGGGGAAGCATCATTTAGGGAAACTTGTACAATCATTAAGGGCAAACACTTGACTTGGCTTCAGGGCCACGGGCTTTAAGTTTGCAACATCAAAAGAACCTTAATTGTTGCCTCTGGTGAAATATTTCAAAACCGTTACTTAGATCATTGTGATTATTGATCCTTTATTCCACCTTCATTCCTTGATGGTCATGCAGACATTGACGTGCCTCATTGTTTGCCGCAAATGAAGATTTTGAACGTGGAATCGGAACGTTGGCTCAGGACTCATCCAGCCCCAGCCCCGCCATCAATTTCCACGGAAAGCGGCTGCCTAAGTGAAATGGATGAGAAGAGAAGGTGCCCGGTGCCTCGCAGAAACTGCCAGACTCTGCATGATTTGGTCCTTAGGAAGCAATTCAGTCTGATAATGAAGAGGTGATGGGGCACATAACTGCTGTTAGTTAAATCCAGGTTTAAATGGAATAAACCAAGAGTACTGCAGGTCCCTAATGAACAATCAAAAAGGCGGTTAGGATTGTGCAGAGCAGCTGTATTACTTAAAAATAAGCAACAGTTAGGGGAATAATGGCTTTCAGCTGGTTGTCGAGCAGATCTGAATGGCAGATTGGAGAGGAGGCAGAAATCCTTCCGTCAGCCGTCCCCATCCAGCCCGGGATTGAGCTGGCCATAACCTGTGACACAGGATCCTGGCATGGCGGCCCTGTACCCCACCAGGCCACCAGCACGGCTCCTTCTGCTTAGAGGGAGCAGAAAGCAGCCTGAGGTCCCGGCCACCAAGCCCAGGAGCTGGAAGGTCTCTGCAAGCCTCCAAATTTGCTGCCAGCTGGAGGAGGGTGAGCACCCTTCCTGGCAGCAGAGAACAAGTCAAGATGCAATTTAACCATTTCTTGGGTTTTAAAACATTTTTTAAACAGGAGTTTGCGTTGTTTTGGTGATGGGGTTATGTTCAGCATAGCTGGAGTTGAGGCTATAGGAATTGTAATGGGGGGAAAGAAAAATTATGCTTTCTGAGGCTCTCTCTTGCAGCATGTCTTCGTTTCCCCTTAAGGCTCCTGGAATATTTTAGGAAGACTCCTCCAAAATTGTGACTGCACCTGAGGACGTTCAGAAGATTTGCTGGGTGCTGCCACTGCCCTGGTGAAGCTGGTGCAGAACGCTTGAGTAGGGCTGAGCTGTGGGAAGGGGACAGTGCCAGGCCTTCGGTGGTTTTGGTTTCTCTCTGAAAGTTAGCACAATAATCAAGGAATCATCAGGATTGTTCTCCTGATGTACATCAGGAATGTTCTCTTGCTGTCCAATGCCCTGGAA
>JAOXNO010000002.1:35372565-35377807 GCA_028565335.1 Limnodromus scolopaceus
GCGTGAAACCACAGGCAGTGGAGAAAGATTTATTTTGCTGGATTTATATCAGCTCTTTAGGCCAGATTCCAGGTCTTGCAGCTACAATTCATGGTGGCAAACACTGCAGCTGGGCTCTTCATTTGAGCCGGCATGGGAGCTTTATCACCCTTGTCCAGTCGGATGCTGCTCCTTATTTGCCAGCCAAGCCAATAGTGATTAAATGGCATTTCTCAGCGTGCAGGTTGGAGCGTTATTAGCTCTTATCTCTAATTGCCGTCATTTTGAAAGTGTTTCGAACAGATGGCTCTAAGAGAATAAGAGTGAAAAGAGAGCCTTTTATACCTGTGACAAACAGAAAAAAAAAATGCTTGCTGGGCTTCCAGCTTGAGCTTCTGGGGTTAAATATGGGGAAAATGGGCCTAATCCCATTTTCTGGCTCCTGCGGAAAAGGGAACCAGGGACTCTAGGACTGTCCCAGGGTGGGTTCCCACTTGCTAATGTCTGTTGGGAA
Organism: Limnodromus scolopaceus; assembly: GCA_028565335.1. Taxonomy (NCBI): domain Eukaryota; kingdom Metazoa; phylum Chordata; class Aves; order Charadriiformes; family Scolopacidae; genus Limnodromus; species Limnodromus scolopaceus. The sequence continues at coordinate 35,373,059 of JAOXNO010000002.1, forward strand.
TGTGCTGTTGGGGGCTGACTGGGAAAATGGGCATTTCCCTGAGTTTTGGCAGCTCTGGGGAGTTCACACCAGGTGGGGTGCCTTGCTGGAGTGTGTGCGCAATTGTTGCCCATATTAAATCATCGCCTTTAAAATAATCAAGCTCGTTAGTAGATTATGTGCTACAAGGTCTGGGTGCATAAACCCTTAGCACAGAAAACTCTGTTATTTCGCTAACTGCTTAAACGTAAAACTGCAACAGAAAGAAATTGTTCCCGTGACTCATATTTTTCATCATTTGGTCATTAAATAGTGATGGATATAAACCTATAAAGTACCTAAACTGAACCTTTTAACAATCCATGAGCAATACTATCATTTCTTTAATAGAACTCGCTGACCGTGCCTTTCTCAGATGCCATTTGTCATTTTCAGCGTGCAATAATCAATAACTTGGCTTTGAAATAAATAATATAACAGTCACAATATATTATCTTTCAGGCTGGCCTTATACTAACCATAAAACAAGACTTGGAAAGATGAAAACTTTAGGTAAATGCCAAAAATGAAATAACTGAGAGTAGGAGCTAAATGAACAAGAAGCTTTACATGGTTTCCCTTCCAAATTCATTCATACTTCCCCTCCTTTTAGGAAACTATATCTGCTTCCAAAATAAAAACAAGAATTCGGGATGATCTGATTTTTGGGTTTGGGACAAACGCTGTCCCCTCGGTTCCTTTGCCGCGGGGCTGGTGCCGCATCGCTCTCCCAGGCACCGGGTCAGCGAGGTCTGTAAGCGCCAGCAATCAGGCTGCTGTTTTTCACCGCAGCAATTAAACACGTGCTAAGTTTTAAACATATGATTGTTACATTAAAATCAATAGGGCCCAAGAGCGCGCCTAAATTAAACGTGTGTCTAAACCCAGCTGGAGTTTAGAAAAGCAGCTCCATGACGAGATGGCTAAATCCCGCCAAAGTTGTGGGGACCTTCCTCAGGCCCCGGGAGAGCAGGAGGTGGCATGGATCCTGAGATCTTGAGCGCAGTGGCATGTGACAGCTGTCCCTGCGGGGATCTGAGCCGTCACCTGAGGACATCCCTGGCTTCTCCCAGCTTGCTGGGCTCCTCGTGGATGCCTTGGACAGTCTGTTGCAAAATTTAGACATGTCTGTAGACACCAACATGAACGCTGTCTGCTTCCTCTCCCACCTTATAAATCTGTTCATCTGAGTAGAAAGGACAGGCTGGAGCACCGTGGAAGATAGGGGACACATAGGAAGCAAGAGCAAGCTGAACTCTCTGTTTCCTTCTTTGACTGGTCCTTGCTCGAATTTTAAAATGTGCCACCTGTTTATTTTCCTTGGTTGAATTCAGTCTGTGGCCAAGAAAGGCTGCCGAAGCCTCTGCTCAGCCTGGGCTGGTGGTTCATCACTTCCACCCAAAAGCGAGCCTGCACTTTCAGCTCCAGGGCTGGTGTAAGCGGGGAAGAAGCCAGACCTTTTTCCAGGTTCAGGAGAACAGTCTTGAGAGCAGAAGAGAGTTCTGTTTTTCTAGCTCTCTCTTCTCAGCAGTGAAAGTTCAGGGAAGAGTTTGCATCAGAGGAAAACCTCCAGGTCCAAACCTTTGGCATAGCTGAAATCCGCCGGCTGTAGCAATGCTCCGTGTCCCTTGCCTGTGTCCTTTCCTCAAGAAGGGAGCTCTGTCCATAGGAGCTGACAGAGAGGGATGGTGGTGCAGCTGTGGGCTTCTTCCTGCACCCAAGCCACCTGGCAGGGCAGGGCAAGGCCACTGCAGCCACGGCCATCGTTGTCCCCATCTGCCTCCCTGGGGCTGGATATTTTCTGATTAAGGAGAGAGGAGCGGGCTCCTGCCTGGCAAAGTCGCTTTTAAGTGTTGTTTCAGGACTCCCGGCTGAGCTTTTCGAAGGTTTGCTGAGTCTGAAAGAGCAAGGGAAAAGGGGAAGACTTTGTGTAAATAAATTGTGGCAGTTCAGCTCTGAGGCAGTGTTTTCTCAGCTGTCGGTGTAACAGCTTCAGCTGCTCTTCCCAACTGAGACCTCTTCGGAAGCTCTCCTGGGCCACAGTGATGCCCCACAGTAGGGGCAGGCCCAGTCCTGGTGGAAGGGTCTCGATGGCAGAAGAGAAGCTGTTGGGGAGCTTCCCAGCAGATCGAGATCACCCCCAGTGCTGTTTAATTACTGAGATTTCGATGCAAACAACAGAAGTTCCTGTCCTCAGGTCTGAGCGGCCCTTGTCACTCTTATGGTTTGAAATAATGATAACAATTAAAACCACACATTAAACCGCTTACATCCCCTGCCGCAGGTGCAATCGATACGGCTCCAGCACACGCCACCCAGATGAGCCACTTCGTCTTGACCACCTTTTGGAAGTCACTTAATCACCCGTCCTTCCCCTGCCCCGTCTCTGCCGCCAGGTCTGCAGGGCAGAAACGGCTGGAGTAACGGTGGTTTAGCACTTCACACAGTGAAGTCCCAGCCTCCGTCGACTCCCTTGTAAACACAAATAATTAATTTTCCATTGCCTTTTTAAGAACTGGAAAGAGGGAGTTTGAAGGAAATGATTTCATTTGATTTGCTCTTTTACATTTGAGCGGAATTGAAGGCTACAGTTAGGGCGACAAACTGGGAGAGGCCAGGCAAGGAGGAAACTTCTGAGACCTCTGAGGAAAGATAACTGGAGTCTGTAGAGCATCTATTATAAATAACGCCAGCACGTGAATCTAAAAATAGCTGCATGTATATGACTGATATTAAAAATGACTGATTTAAAAGAAAGTGCTTCACCTCTGTTGCCAACCAGGAAGGTAGGTCTCTAGTATTCTCAGACTTAAATGCTGCCAGTATTTCACGTTAGGATAGTCATAAAGTTAAAGGTTAATAGGCTGTACAAATGACAGAGTTTAAAGGGAAAAATGAAGATGGGAAGATTTCTAGCACTTGGGGAACATTTTAAAAATGAAGCTCCTCTGCCTAATGTAATTTTTCCTATATTCTTTCTCACGCTGTTGATCATTATTGAAAATATTTCTATTTGCATAAGTGATTTCTCCTTCACTGCCCACCTCCGTTTGCTTTTTGGATCATCATTACTTCCCACAGTACATGATGAGTCATAATCCTGCTGCCGTGAGAGCGTGATCGGGCAAAATTAAAGCCATAGCCTGGAAGGGAGGATGTGCAGGGAGACCCGGAGCAGAAGGAAGGCTTTTATTTAATTGCAAGTCATTAGAATTGTCAGGTTAAGGAGGAAGGTGAATGCACGCGTTGCTGGAAGTGGGGTTTGGTTGTGGCGTTTCAGATCAGCTCAACGGAGGTTGTGAGTGGCAGAAGCGTGTTGTTGTGCCAGCCTTGCACCTTGTTCTGTAACGCTGGAGCTGGAAATTAAGAGTCCAATGGCAAGATTAACATGACTAAGATAAATACTTTTACACGGAGGCTGTCAATTACCACATTTGCTTTTGCCCTGATGAAGAGAAATTCTCCCTTGGTTTCCATCTGGACCTTTCAGAGCAACTGGAAGAGGCCGTGCTTTGAGCATCGCTTCTTGTGGCTCTCCTGGGACTGACATTGCAGTGAAGCGTGGCCCTTTCTTTAAAATATACATTCTTGCTCTTCCCTTCATCTGATCAGTTCCTGCCTGGAAAAGAGAAGACCAAGAGGGGATCTCATCAATGCTTACCGATATCTAAAGGGTAGATGTCAAGAAGATGGGGCCAGACTCTTTTCAGTGGTGCTCAGTGACAGGACAGGGGGCAATGGGCACAAACTGGAATGTGGGAAATTCCATCTCGACACGAGGAAAAGCTTCTTTCCTTTGAGGGTGACAGAGCCCTGGGACAGGCTGCCCAGAGAAGTGGTGGAGTCTCCTTCTCTGGAGACATTCAAAACCCGCCCAGGCATGTTCCTGTGCAAGCTGCTCTGGGTGACCCTGCTCTGGCAGGGGCTTGGACTAGGTGATCCCTGAAGGTCCCTTCCAATCCTCCCCATTCTGTGTTTCTGTGGTCACAAGAAGATTTGGGCTCGAGGACACCTGCTCAAGCCCCTGAAATCAAGGTGGACTTTTTTTGTCTTGTCCCAAGAACAACTCCTACATGCATCGTAAGGCTCTGCTACAATAAGCACTTGGCAATGAGTGAAAGCCCCTTCCAGCCAACATTCATTCTTACTGCTTCCTTCATGCGTGCAGAGGAGTGACAGTCACTCCAGGTACCTCTGGAGTCTGGGTGTGCAGACACTCTCCCTGGGTGCGCTCTCTGGGAAGCAAATAAAAAATCTGGGCTCTGCTCAGCTTTGACACCTGGTGCCACACAGATGCCACAGAGGCCACACAGGGCTCCTCCAGTGCCCCTGGCTAAAGCTTTTCTTCCTCTGCAGTCTTCAGCTAGTTTCTGTTTTTCTGCAACATGTCCTTAAAAATCTGAGCCTGAGAGATGCTGAAGAAGTCAGATATTCCTGATTTACTGTAGTCTGAGCAACAAATGGAATAAATGGTATGGGATAAATGGTATGGAATAAATAGGACTGCTGAACAAAAGCCTCCTCCACACGAGCTAAAATGAAGCAGAGAAAGGACCATACCTTAGTGCTCCCTCTGGTCATGAATTTTATGCCTCTACCATGAGAGCAGACCTTTGTGTCTGCACAGAAACTTACTGAAGTTGTAGGAGATGATCCTTGCAGGACTGGCTTTGGAAACCAGGCCGTCAGGCTTCACATTGCCTGTGCACGGAGCGGGGTAAAACCCTGGGA
>JAOXNO010000002.1:35399275-35418426 GCA_028565335.1 Limnodromus scolopaceus
GCCGCCCCGTCGGGGTCGGGAGCTCCGTGGCGGGGTCCCGGTCCTCCCCCCCCCCCCCCGCCTCCGTGGCAGGGACGGAGGAACGGAACTGATGGGAGGGACAGGCAACCGGAGGAAGCCCGGGGGTGACCGGAGGGATGAGGGGGAGGAGGAGCAACTCCCCTTCCCCCGCTATCCTGCCACTTGAAAAAAAAAGAAAAAAAAAAATTAAAAAAGCGTTATTTCAGATCTGTAAATATTTTTAAAGAAAGAAAGGGAAAAAAAAAAACACCAAAAAGAAAAATAAAACGTTTTAAGCCTCGTTTGTAAAATTTGCCGGCTCGATTGCGTGTTCCCCAGCCGGGAGGTGTCCCACGGGACCGGGGGGTGCAGCCGGGTCCCGGTGCACGGGAGAGACAAAACGCCGTGTAGCGCCGAGGGTTTATTTTTCTGCCTCGTTATCTCGTTTCTGCAGGAAATCCCGGCCCCACCTTGCCCGTGGCCGGATTCAGAAACGGTTTTTTTTTGTTTTTTCGGAGTATTTTGCTAAAAGCCGCGATGACTTAGAAAAAGCCACCGACTAACGGGGGCCGGCAGCTCCCGGTGGGGGGACCCCGGCGCTCGGCGGCTCCGCTCCCCGCCCCGGGGGCACCCACGGCCGCCTTCCCACGCGGGAAAAAGGGGGAAAAAAAGAGAAAAAAAAATAGGAAAGGGGGAAAAAAAAAGCATATCCGTCGTCAAAGTGGTTGTTTAAAACGGCGGCCACCGGCTCCCGCCGGTACCGAGCGCGGGGAACGTTTGCGGCAGCGAAAAAAAAAACAGGAAAAAATATTAAAAAGATAAGAAAGAAATAAAGGACTGGAAGGGATAAATAAGGTGATTTTCAACGCGTAGGAACGAGACCGGCGCTCCACAGCCGGTGTTTTCAGCCCGGTGCTGCCCTTGACCGGCAGGTAACGGGTGCTCGTGCTGTCGCTCCGCTTTCCGGGGTGTTTTTTTAGGGGGAATAATGCACATTTCGGGTTTTCCCGTCAATGTTATAACAGCCCAGCAGTGGCTGTCCTTACCCCCGCGGCGCTGTGGCCTGGCTGGGGCCCGGACCCGCCACCGCCACCTCCCCGTTATCTGATGTTAACCGGCCGCCCGGTGTGTCCGCCCAGCCTCTCACTGCGGGGACTACAACTCCCAGCGAGCCTCGCGGCGCACACGCACGGTTCCGCTCGTTCGAACCGGCCAATGGTGAGGCGGCGCGGCGCCGGTGGGCGGGGCGAGCGGGAGTGCGCCTGCGCGGTGGCGGTAGTGGCAGTTGTTGCTAGGCCGCAGGCGGGAGGGCTGAGGTGAGGCCTGGGGCCGGCCACCGGGGCTGGGCGCCGGGGTCGGGGACAAGCCCCGGCCCCGACGTCCAGCCTCGGCGCCCGGCCTCGGGAAGGTTGAAGGGGTTTGCGGGGTACGGTCGGGCCTGCGTGGTGGTGGAGCGGGCGGTGCGGCCTAGGGGCGGCCTCCCCTCAGCGGCCCGCCCGCCATTGGCCTCGGTTCTCCCCCGGTTCTCGGGGGCCTTTCTCTCACTCTCTTCCCTCCACAGCATCTCCGGCGCCCCAGGCGTGCTTCTCCGGACTGCCAGAGCGAGCCCCGGTGCTTCTCGCCTTCCGCCGCCGCTGCTCAAGTCAGGAAGAACTGTTTTTCCGTGGCCTTGCGGGAAGCGGCCAGAGGAACAAGATGAAAACGGTACTTTTAATGCTTTCTTAAGAGAAAGGGCAGGCTGGTGGTCCTAACGCTTTCTTCGGGCAGCGCTTCCCGGCTAGCAGAATGCTGAATGAGCGTGCTGTGTTAAGAGGAGCTATAAAAAACACCGATTTCTTATCTGTTCAGTAAAAAAGAGCGGGAATGGTGGAATGGCAAACTGCAGCCTGTGGTGAAGTCAGCGTGGCGGTCTCTGCGGCGTGCATCTTCCCTATAGCGTCTCCTTTATCTCTTGCCGTGCTTGAAAATTTTACCAGGACTTTGTTGTTGGGGGCGGGCATCGCAATTCCTGTTGCGAAGCAGTTGCATTTGGGAAAATATGCAGACCTCTTTGTGTGCGTTTGTTTGTTTGTTTTCCCTTTTTCTTGGGTAACACGTAAAAGATAGGATATATTTAAGTTCTAATATTCTGTACGTTTTCCTGGGTTAAGAATACTTTGGGAGATCCTTCCAGGTTTCTGCCATAAGTAACGTTGCTTCCTGGAGTGCTGCTTGTTGATTGCTTTTGGGCTGGTTTGTAACTGGTGTACTAGGTGCCTCAAATCCTCGTGTTTGTTGCTCAAGTTTTCTGCCGCAAGCAGATAATTAGTGCATCCAGCCTAATTCTCGAAGTTGTTCTGAGTTCATTTAGACTTTGTGTCTTTGTACATCCTTCTGAAATACTCACCGAGGTACCTTTCACCGTTTAAAGTGTGATGAAGGTGCTGCCAAGTTCTCTATAGTATTCATATAGAAATATATGTGGCAAATTCTCAAGCATATCTTTTTTTTTCCCCCAAGTATTTCCAAAGCAGAGCTTAAGTCCAAAAGGACTTAAGGAAGAAGTTTTTAGTTCCAATTCTTAAAATTATTTTTTTTTCTCACTTAATGTTTAAATAGCAGAAATGCCACTCTGTGTTTATACAGCGGGTATGTTTTTTTAAGGATGTCTTACAGATCATCTACCAAAGCTCCTACTTTGGAATTTTTTCAGTGTAAGAAAGTGTAGTGCTCACATTGTTATACAACTTGATGATTGTTCAGTTCCTGACAAGCGCTGAACTCGAATAATAGTGCTCTAAATTTGAACCTTGTCCTAGTTCATCTGCTCATTCTCTCTTTATTTATTCTCAGAGGTCTAATCTTACCTTTGCAGTTGTATATACAAATTCAGGAGTGATAGTGTTGTGGAAAATCTGAGCTAATTTACTTCTCTGCCCTTTCAGCATAAGGGAAAATGTGCTGTTAAGGCATAATGAAGCTTTAACAAAAGTTTTGATGATTTTGTTAGTGTCCATATAATGAACAATTTCTTCTTTTGGAGTGTTTGTAAGATCCGCGCTGTCTTCCCAGCTGAAATTTGCTGCTCAAAGTCTCTGCTCTCCTTTGAATTTTTGTGTATATTAACTAACCAGTCCTGTGAAGTGAGCGCTACAGTTACCTTCCTGGGCGTTGATCTGTCATTGAATTGATGATGTTTTTTTATCTAGTCACATCACATTTACATGTTTGGTCTACATTTCATTACCCCACAAAGCATAAATTTCCTTTCTTGTCTGACCTTTAGGCTTCAGAAGGAAAAAAACCATAATCTTAAAGCTGTTTCATTGGAAATATTTTATAGCACTTAGGGAAGCCAAAGGATTGGGAAGTTACAGAGAGCCTGAAACTAGTTAAAAGATGATCTGATTGCACTTCTTGAAAGTATATGGAAGTCATGCCAAATCAGAAACAAACCAGCGCTTTATGTTGCTGTTTTCAAATCAGATACCTTTCTCCCTGCATGTCTTTTAAAGTAACTTCTTGATGTTTGCAGTAATTTATAAATACTTTTAAAGATATAGCCGCATACACAGTAGCGTGAGGGAAAAATACATTTGTAAGTAATGATATCTAGGCTTATAGATGATCACAATAAAAGTACACTTTTTGTACTGTTTATTCTGTGTCATATTTGATGCTTAAAAGCTCTCTATATACAGGGAGGAATTTATTGAGGTTCTGGAAAGTGATTTGCATCATGAAATTTAGAGAGTTTGTCAGAAATCTGGGTGTTCTGAACTTCTGTGTGAAAGGTAGTAAACTTTTCAGGTCTGCTAACCTTAACATGGATCAGTGACCGACTGACTAACTTTCTAGGCTTATGTTCTTGTTATTACTAAAATTGTATCTGTGCGTTACTGTCTTTTTCTTCAGATGACGGGATCAAACGAGTTCAAACTAAATCAAACTCCAGATGATGGTATTTCATCAGTAAAGTTTAGTCCAAATACATCTCAGTTTCTGCTTGTTTCATCCTGGGACACAACTGTCCGGCTCTATGATGTTCCTGCCAACACCATGAGACTCAAATATCAACATTCAGGAGCTGTCCTTGACTGTGCTTTTTATGTAAGTGGGTTTTTTTAATTATTATTTTATAGACATACAGTGCTCAAGATACATGAGAAATTGTCAGTCGCTGAAATCAGAGACAGGGAAAAACCCTGAAATCTAGGTTTAAAAAAAATAGCTTACTTCTGCCAATTATTATTCTTTTAATTAATGTAATTCTAGTCCTAAATACAGATATTTCCTGTGAAGGGTGCGGGCACTCAAGTCATTTACTTCTGGTGGAAGTGGTGGGCAAAAGTCATTTCAGCTGGTTTGTGCTGTTTCTGCAACGCTGTGGTAAATTGTGCGCGTGTTTCTGACAGAGTTGTACTGGTAGTATATAGCCACAAATCTTTATTCACAATAAATGCTCACAGCCACTTAGTATTTTCTTTTTAACTTTCTCATACTGGGCTGTTTTGGAAACACAGCATTGTTCCAAGTGAGCCAGTGGGCCATTTACTAGATATTTGATTTCTGGATTTTTTTTAATGTACTGTATTTGAAATATGAATGGGTTAAGTTTATTGGTGCCACTTCCTTGTTTTTATTTTTATTTCTTTTTTTTAATTAGAAGGTTTCATTTAGCATCTTTTTTTTGCATTGTATTCTGACATGTCCTCCAGTGACTTGGGTCTTGATGTGTTACTGAATGTTTTAAGGATCGGTTTAGATTTTTAATTTTACTCATGCTTTTTTCCCTGAACATTTTGTCACATGGCTAATATCATGCTGTGGCTCGACGTGCAGGTTCTCAAATGGTTTCTAGTTTCTAAATTAGTTTTAGAAGGGATACACTTTGCTTGGATGGAACTAGGTTAGGTTGGTGGTCATTTAAAAAATAAATATTATGTGGTTTGTTGTTATAGAAATATAAGTTATTTGATGTATCCTCTAACTGCTTTTTTTTTTTTTTTTAGTTTTACTTTTAAATTAAAAAAAATAATAATTTGTATAGCTCAAAGTGCTTTACTTAAACATTTTGCAAAGCTTCTGTCATCTGCCTGTTTAGATCTGGGCCGGATCTTAACCCTTGTGTCTTTAATTCCTGATTTCCCAAAATTACTGAAAACGAGTCCTGTGTTATGAACCTGGGAGATTAAATATATAGCAACCAGGGAAACTTCAGGCATGTCATAAGGTGAAACTTTTTTGCTTTATAGGATCCTACTCATGCCTGGAGTGGAGGGTTAGATCAGCAACTGAAAATGCACGATCTAAACACGGACCAAGGTAAGCAGATTGAATTCTGTAAGTGGTCTCAGCAGCTTCGGATTTATATACTTAGATGAATGGAATATGTTTCAAGTTATTTTCAGTTGGGGGATATTTGCTTTAAATAGTAGCCTCTATTGATTTAAGGTGTCAGTGCTCAGCGGTCTTCTACGCTATGCAGCCCTTTCTCGTCACCGAGGCACTGGACAAGGCAGTGTTCCTCACTCTGTAGTTGAAGATGGTGCTTCTGGCAGGAACAGATTCAGCTCAGATGTTAAACTGAGGCTGGAAACTCTTCCCGTGATGAATATTCATTGATATATTTTAAGTGTGTATTTCTTCTTTATTTACTTACCTTAAAGTGAAAATGGAAGGACAGGAAATAGCTATATATTGTCACACTGTTGATTTCGGGTTCACGTGTGACCTTATTGAGCAGAATAACTAGTGGCCCCAATAAGTACCACCTAAAAGCATGGAAGTGTTTGGCCGTTTGCCAGAAAGTTTCGTAGAGGCTTGTTGTAGGATGCCTTGAATTGGATTTCTCAGGATAATCCTGCTCTGCCATAGGCTACCGTGTCTCAGTTAGGGGGAATTAGCTCAGCTGAACTAAAAATGAGCGTATTACTTTTCAAAAGTTTGTGGTTTAGACATATTTAGAATGATTTATCACATACATGCAGAATGTATGTAAAGCTTTTGCTTTGTCAAACATCATGGCCTTACACTACATTTTTTTGCCTAACAAACGTTGCTTGAAAGTAACACAATTCCAGTGCCTCATTGTGCAAAATACGGAGCTAGTTTGTCTGACTCCTTTTGTGTGATTGTGTCTTAAAGAGAAAAGGGAATCTCAGCCTGAGACAAATGTGGTCACCAGAACCAGCCAATAGCCAGGGCTCGACAAACTTGTGTGTGCACTAATGTTACGAAAAAGGTCAATTAATTCTGTTAGAGATGACTTTCTAGAAGTATTTATATAAACTTAGTATTTTTATTAATATGTAATATTAATCCCTTTCTTTTGTCATAATGTTAATATATATAAGCTTAAGTTGCTTTCTCCATTAGTGTCTGCGCCACAGGTGGTGATGCCGTTTGCTACTGAGCACTTCTTTATACTTCTGAAGACCTCTCTGTGGCTGCCTAAAATTGTTAACTTCTTTTCATAATCTCAAGAGACATAAGTTTAAATTTAACATTTCTGATCTTGGCAAAAATTACGCTGCTGAAGACTGAGCTATCCTTAAAGGGACTCCTACTGTATCAATACACTTGTGGGAATGTCAGAAAATAGGGTGTTGGTACTGCAGTAGTGGGTCCCTTTTTTAAAAAAATTCTTTATTTTATGCGTTCTGACTGTTTGTAGAGCCAATAAAGTTAGAATATATTATATTTTCTTCCAGAAAACCTCGTTGGTGCTCATGATGCTCCTATCAGGTGTGTTGAGTATTGCCCAGAAGTGAATGTCATGGTGACTGGAAGCTGGGATCAAACGGTTAAGCTGTGGGATCCCAGAACTCCTTGTAATGCAGGAACCTTCTCTCAGCCTGAAAAGGTACGTATTGGGCGCCGTATTCTAGGTGATATGTTAAATAATACACGCAGCGACTGGTCAAACATCACCATACAGGACACTGCCTTAAACTGAATTGAATTTGAAAAGTCATGTTTAATGGTTTTTAAGCTGTGAAAATATTGCATTTTAAAACATCGATATTCAGAATATATTGTGATTTTAGGTTAAGGTTTTGAGCTTCCATGAATAGGAGAGGGTAACTTAGTTCTTAGCACTTGTGGTAGACCAAATTCCTATAATTTAAAACAAACTTGAGGAAGGAAAACCTAACAAAACCAGCATGTGAAATTGATGCAATCATTAATAATCCTTGGCTTAATTGTAATATGCACTATCAATTTCCTTAAACGCTAAGACTTTTAGATATATCGAATCCTGGAAGTTTTGAAATGTGTGTAGAAATATAGTAGGAGGCCCTTTACGTTGCCTGAAATAATATTTTGGGTTTTTTCCACTTGCATTAGAAGATTGAGCAGAATTGCTTGTATTGTAATTTATCTGTCGTTGGACTAATGCCTAGTAAATGCAGACATTCTGCTAATACTCAAATCCTCTGTGCTAATGAGAGACTATGAGAAATGAAGTAAAATGTAATGTCTTAAGCTTTTTCTAATGGTTATGTGGTGTGTTAATCTTTATACTGTTTACAGTGGTGTCATCGAAAGAATTATAGAACAATAATTTTTGTTTTTTTCATCGTCTTCTAAGCACAGGCTGAGCTGCTGGATAATTTAACATTGAATATTTTTTTTTTTTGCCTATACCTTTTTTAGATTTCATGTAGTTCTGTCACACTGTATTGTCAACTCATAATTATGAGCCATCATTACGTTCCCTATTGCATCTAAATAGCTATTACTTTTGTTACAACACAGCTGAATCTACTTCTGGCAAGACCTTTGTGCAGAATAAAGTAATTGCATTATTTCTAGTTTTGATTTATCGTTGTATGTAGCATGTAAAGAACTGTGATAAATTGCTGACAGAGTATCACATAATGGACAGCCCCAGTGAATCAAGCCGCTTATTGGTTCAGCGAGGTTCATTATGTCATTTTTTTTAATGCTGCCTTTGATAAATGTGTACACCTACTCAACTGCATGACAATGGTTTCATTTGATTTATGATTGTGTGGTGGAGAAAGAATACTTACTGTACAGGTGTGACATCAGTTTGTAAAGGAGATTTAAGATATTTAATGTTCTTTATGGATTTGTTTCCATACGTGTATACAAACACATTTTATATGATGTTTATTAATATTTTTGGATCAATTCTTGCATAATAATGAAGGGAGATTTAAAAAAATTGTCTTGTTAAAGTGTGTAACTACTCTTGACTCAAAGGTTTCTTGCCCTTTTTATACATAGGTGGGATTTGGCACTTGGGATCATCAGAAATTTTAGGCAACTCCTGTGTGAACGTTAAAGACATTTCCCACCTTAAGACCTCAGTCTTAAGAGGGGAGTTCAATAATCATATTTTAGAGCAAGAATGCACGCCGAGTGAATGTGGATTGGTCAAAGGAGGTTTATTTACATACACACTTGTCTGCTTAGGTTTTTTTATTAGAAATTATTTGAAAACACAATTTCTCCAGAAACGTTTATAGTAAATGAAGAGAAAAGTTGCTTTATCTGATATTTCAATGCAGTTTTACCAGAAGCAAATAGCTTTATATTGGGCTTTATCAGAGAACCAGAAAATGAAACAAGGGGCTTGAGTGAAACTGTACAAACACGTGCCAAAAGTAAATGGAATCTTTCTGGTGGGATACCATGTCTCTTACACTCGTGATTCTTGATCTGAGGTAGATACAAGATCTGTTTCCTGTGTATTTAGCTACATTAGATTGCTTTTGAAAAAGCTTATTTTTTACAGTTTGCTTTTATTAGTGACAGGACAGCTACAGGTGGCTGGATTCCATCTTGCTTCTGTATCAACAACTTGTAACTCATTTGATAATACAGTTTGTGGCTGAACCTTTTTTCTTGTTCTGTTTTTTAACGTATTTCCAAAATAACTGCATCCCAAGTAACAGTTGGAAACAGAACGATTCAGAATGATGCTGAATATTTTCATGAGAAATTTGATAAATAAAAATTAGAAGCTCTGAGCCAATTTTTGGAGTAGAGTTGAAATTCCAAATAATAGTCTTTTTTAATGATGTCAAGCATATTGTTTCCTTCAGTTTCACTTAGTTTTATTAAAGTATACAAAGTACTGTTTGTTTTGAATTTTTTTTTTTAATGATTTCCTGGCTATTTATTTCCCTTTATTGACATGAAGCTCAACTTGAAATATTCTGTTTAAAAAGAAAACCACATGATTACCAGATGGAGGAAAACTGAGATGTGTGACGTAGTGTTGTAGGACTAAGCTGCAGGATCATGAGTTGATAGTGGGGAATGCAAGCTGTGCATACCACGCAAAGATGATTTCCAGTATCCATGCCCTTTTTTCCCCCCGTTACTTTACATCTCTTTTCCTCTTGCATTGAAATATCCAATAAATTTAATGCTTGAAATAATTTTTGAGTAAAACTTGAATAATGCTGATTTCCCTTTTGAATTATACATAAATATTTCTGCAATCATGTAGCATTTAGAACATGGGTAATACCAGCAAACGGAAGAAATCTCAGATGTGGAAGATTATTTAGAAATTGCTGAAATCTGGAGACTGGTAACTGAATGTGCTTGACATTTAGAATTCCACAAGTGCGTATGCATATTGAATTTCTTTATTTTTGATTTGCTAAATTAGTTACATGTAGTACGATGCTGCATCGGGCTTGATTTTTTTTCTGGATGTGCTAGGGTACAGAATTCAGGGTGAGCTTTTGAAATGCTACATCAGTGTCTTATCTCTAACCAGCTGCAAACTATTGCCCTTTATCACAAATTTGAGTTATAAATTGAAGCTAAAGACTGTAGCTATAGACTTAATAGTTATGGTGTTTATTGTAGATGTTGCCTGCGTTAGTGCGTATTGCTGACACTTTATTTTGTGCAATGAACACTGGATACCTAGGCTGATAAGTGTTAAATATTGTATATTTTTATTATTTTTAAAGGTCTACACGCTTTCTGTGTCTGGAGACAGACTAATTGTGGGGACAGCAGGTCGGAGAGTGCTGGTGTGGGATTTGCGGAACATGGGTTATGTTCAGCAGCGAAGAGAATCAAGTCTGAAATACCAGACCCGCTGTATCAGAGCTTTTCCAAATAAACAGGTACAGGAACCATGGCAATAATTACATTTCTGCTGAATATTCTTTAGGAAAAATGGTACTTTATTTTTCAAGTTTTCTGCATCTTTCTCTCATTTAAAAAAAATTTCTGGCCTTCAAAGTTTTGTAATTAAACTCTAGAAGGAGGGGGAAAAAAAAAAAGGTGTTGAGGCTTCTTGTTCCAGGTTAACTGTTTTTAATAGTGTAGCTTAGAAATATTTGCCACTGACTCACCAGCATATTATGTTTTAGGGTTTTTTTTTCTCTGTTTTGTCTCCTTTTTTAAAAATAGCCTATTTAATGCATCACAGTGCTGATGTGTGGTTAAATAACAAATACTGCCCCCCCCCCCTCCCGAGCAGAGAGGAGGACAGAATTGGCAGGCTATATGCATCATATAGCCCTGGGTCCTTCAGCAGGCTGTGAGCAGGGGCAGGATTAAAACTCTATGAATGCCATTCATATATACTTTTTTTTTTTAAACTCTGAGTCTGTGTCATGCACTCAAGAACCCATGATCCATTATCTAGGGGGAATTGTACAATTTGGGTGATCATACACCTGTTCCACGTAGGTTAACATAGAGAAATACCACAGATACACTTTCTGAAGTAAAACAAGAAGGTTAGTTTTTTCTGCCTAATTTGGAGGGGGGTTTTGCCGTGTACATAGTGATACTTGTTCTTGAACTGCCATGAATGCTTTGTCCATTTTCAGTTCTAGTTGTAGTAAAACAAGCTGATCTTCCAGATTGTATTGTATTATGGGTTTTAAAAAACCTCACTATAGCTAGGTATCATTATGATCCTGTTTCTGAAAAGATCTATTATGGGCTTAACTCTGAAGTTATAATAAGCATCTCAGGTTGCTCTAAGTCAGGACTGTAATTAACTGGATAAGTGGACACCACTTATAATCAAGTTTCAGTGAAAATACTGTTTCAATTTGAGTGGTTAGTTGCTAGTATAAAGCTCTGAACTAATTTTAATGTAATTCTGAAACTAAATATTCTTGTGAGTATCTCTAATATTTGAGATATTTAGGCCCTGGGGAATAGGTGGGCAAATACAAGGGGTTCTTAACTCTTTAACATTTTTTTCCCCAAATCAACCTTTCTTTAGATCTGCAGGTGTAATTAAAAGCTTTACTGTCAGCTTAAAACTATGGTGAAATGAGAATGTCTCAGCAAGGTTTTTTCGTTTTTTCTCCTGCATTACTGCTTTTGTAGAAGCAGATTTTATTGATGATGCCACAGATCTGTGGTAACAATTAATTTCTGGTTGTACACAACTTAAGACTGTTTAAGTTTCATTTATTTGAATTTAGAGGGGTATAAGATAAATTATATTGCAGTCTCTTCTCCGGTTGTAAACTTCTAAAATGCATATTCTAAACTTCAAAAATCTCCAATTTTTTTTTTGGTAGGGTTATGTTTTAAGTTCTATTGAAGGTCGTGTTGCGGTGGAATATTTGGATCCAAGTCCGGAAATCCAGAAGAAGAAATACGCATTCAAATGTCACCGCTTGAAGGAAAACAACATTGAGCAGATTTATCCAGTTAATGCTATTTCTTTCCATAACGTCCACAACACGTTTGCTACAGGTAGAGCAGATACTTAATTTTTTGTAATGCTTGCATCAATTCATTTAGTTTTGATTTGAACAGGTCAACCTTTACTTCATATGAACTTACTTTTTAAGCATTTAAATTGTATTTCTTGCAATGAGCAGAGTTTTTAAATTATTTGCTGCAGTGAGAGTTAATTGCTTTGGCAGGGATTTTGGGAAATACCTGTTATGCTCTTTACTGAATTATACAACTCTAACTCAGTGTTTTTACTGAATAAGTAATTCCAGGTAGTTTTCTCTTTTTTTTTTCCTTGCTGTTTCTTTTCAGTCTTGCCGTTTTCCCAATTACAATTTACAAACAGTTTTTAAACATTAATTTTCAGGAGGTTCCGATGGATTTGTAAATATTTGGGATCCGTTTAATAAAAAGCGTCTGTGCCAGTTCCATCGGTATCCCACAAGCATAGCATCACTTGCCTTCAGCAACGATGGAACTACCCTGGCAATAGCTTCTTCATATATGTATGAGATGGATGACATTGAGCATCCTGAAGATGGTATCTATATTCGCCAAGTGACAGACGCAGAAACAAAACCTAAGTGAGTATGCTTCACCTGTATTTGAGCTTTTCGGAGCATTCATCCCAAGATTTATTAATTTTCCTAAATTCATGAATAGCATTATTGATGCCAGCAGATAGTGCAGCTTGACAGTAGGGTTGGGTTTGATTTTATCTTGTTTGCCCAAGCTTTCAATATCCGTAGGTTGATAGACGTCTGATGGATAAAATTGTGCCTAGTTGTTTAGTAGGAGAAGAATGTCAAACCCTTATCCTTTGTGAATAGGTGCTATTATATGAAGCTGTAGAGTTATTGCTAGCTCATTGCTTCAAGAATTAAGTGAAGAATTCAAGAATAATTTATTTGAGTAAATGTTACTGTGTTTGGATATTTAAAAGTTGGAATTAATGAAATCTTTACACGCTGAGTATGCGCCCAGCTATCACAGCCAGAAGCGACTGTAGATACTGTTCTGGGAAGGCTGCGTGAAAGCAAGGAAAAGCTTTCTCAGTTCCTGTGTATTGGAGTTTGCTGCAGCCCTCTGATAACACACTTTTCTATCATTGTTGCTGTCAAAATGGGGCAAACTGATTGATGGAGGTAAAAGATTTCTGTTAAGCTCGCTTCGGCGTGAACATTACATAGAAGAATTGCCGTCACAGTGCAGGATTGCGCTACTCTGCATTATGCACAGGAGCACTTGATTTGATTCTCAAATTCTAGGGGTTTGTCATTGCTATTTATTTTTTTTTTTCTGGTCCTCAAACTGTCTTACGCTTTATCTGGTTGTCTCCGTTATTTAGTATCTAAGTGGCTGTGTAAATAGACACACATAAGTGATCAAAGTTCTTGAGTTTAAAACCTCAAGACCTTTCCCCGCTCCCCGACTCTTAAGTGCCTTGTGTGTTGTTTGGAGCAGCCATTTTATCTCTGTGGAGATGCGAGGTGGAAGTTACAGAAGAATAAATACACCATCTCTTACTTGGAGTTGTTTGTTTTAAAATAAATTTGATACTCATGGAAAAACAGAACCAGAACTATTCAGTATTTATTTCTGGGGCTTCCTCGAATGAAAAATAAAAAAAATCCATCCAAAGACAATAATTCAGATTTATTTTTAAAATCAGGTTGTGCTTTTACATACATTTGGGAAGGTAAAAAAAAAAAAGGTGATAAAAGAATACTTGCTGCTATTGGTCTTGTAATAGTAAGAGCTACTTTCAGTTATTTTTGTTCATTGCTAGTTATGGTTGCTAATTCTGTAGATGCTTCATTCTGCCGTATGAGGAGGTTAATCTACAATTAAACAATATTTCCTCTTGGCCCTCCATTATTTTCTGAAACAGATGGTTCATCATTTCCTGGGCTGTTAAACACAGCAAGGTTAAGGTTAGACTCTTGGGAATCAGCTAGTTTTGAATCTTATTAGGCTGTAGAAGGAAAACTAATAAGAATACTCCTTAATATCATTTTGTGACTGTAAACAATTATTTATTAGCAAACAATTGATCCCAGAAGGGCAAATTGTTTGAGTCAGTAATGAGCTGAGAAAAGACAGAGCATATCTGTGTATTTGGAAAATAATTGTAACGTAATTGCAATGCATTTAGACAGGCATCTTTTTGGACCTGTTTCTATCTTTAAATGAATTTCTGAAAACATTAACAAGGTTTGTATGCTTTTCTGACATTTACAAGTTGCTTGTGCCAACCTTAGGGCACTAAGAATGATGCATATATTTTAATGTTACAGTACTGTGAGTCATCTCTGGCTCATTCTAAAAATAAGTTACTTAGGACAGAAGACTAATAGTTGTTTCATAGTGATCCGTTTGCATATTAATTTGGATCAATTGGCATTTCTGCACGATGCACTCTTAAATGCATCAAGGTGGTGCCATATTATATACAGAAAACTTGGCAAGATCAGCTTTTTGATCGCTAAATTATTATATATTGTATCTTGATACAAGTGACAGTAGTCTTTTTACACGTTGCTGCTTTTATGGACTGTTGAATGTTTTGCCTGCTTATGATGACTCTGAATGTTTTTTGCTGAAATGTGGTTTATTTATTTCAGGTCTACTTAGACTTCTGTTGCTACTTCTCTACAAGAGCTGCCCACCTGCTCCTAACAAGTCTAAACTAAACTGATAGAAGTGAGAAGAACAATCTTTGTACTGATGTTGTTTTTAACGAAGAAATATTTGTTTGTATATTGTAGTATGTCTTAATCTGTCATTTCTTTACTTGCCTGCTTATAATGTTAGTGTAACTGTTTTCTTTATCTGCTGTCTGTAGCTAAATTAGTTCAGTCCTGTAGGCAATCTTTATAAAAACTTATCACATTTTGTAGTACCTAATTATGAAAACTTCCAGTGGTCTTATAACTGTTCAATAAATATCCATAGGTTTTTTGAAAACAAGTGCTTTGTGTAACAACCTTTACTGTTTGCGAAACAAACGTTAAGACCAAACCTTTAAGTTGTGAGAAATTTTGAGTTCTGGAGCTTCCTGATGGGAAAATTTCTGAACCTTTTGTCTTTTTCTGATGAAAGGAACTGCGAATTCCTTCATTGCTGGGGAACATTGGCTCTCCAGGCAATGTTTTCACAGGGCTGTGAAAACCTAAAGCTGTATTAGATGGGCTTGTTTATCTCAGTGGCTTGATTGTTACTGGAGAGCAATTAACTGTTTCTGGAGGAAAGAACTTGAATGTGTGGTACTTTGCTTTTTTTCACATACTGCATAAAAGCTTAAAATTAATGATGCTCAGGAAGAATTGCGAGTAGATGGGAGCAAATGCAGAGTTTGACCCCGTAGCTGAGTGGTCTGTTCCCAGTCTGCGGATCTGACCTGGTAGCCCAGGAGTAACACAGGCAGAAAGGTGGAAAAGAGGAGTTTCCCCCAGAGTGGAAGTGTCATTCTGGCCACAAAACCCATGAAAATACACTGTTTCTCTGAATGTCTTGTGTGCCTTAGTGCCAGTTGGTAAAAAGTCTAATCTGTAATCAGATTTTGTATCAGGTGTGAGAAAATACTTGAACTTGGACCAATTAAAAATTTCTTAGGAAAACGGTGTTAGAAAAACAACTTGGAACACTGTGCATGTTGATTTTTTTTCTGAACGGGATCAAGAGACTAAACCTCCAAATCCATCTTCTGCTAAAAAAGGATATATTAACGTTGCACATTCTTGACTGGCTTGTAAAGATAAACACCTTCTGATTAGTACTGCCAGTAAAAGCCCTCTCATCCAGCTCTGTTTGCAGAACAGATTGTCAGACTGCTCTCTTAATAGTAGTGTGTGTCTGGGAAGTACTTAATATTTAAGCATTCACTTCGTAGTGCAAAGTGAGGAGGGACAGAACAAAACTCCGGGGCCTTATCAAAGGTGATTAAGGTGTGGATATTTTGGAGTACTGATTGGATTCATGCTTTACTCCCAACTATTTCTGTTCTGACTTATCAGTGCCTGCCTAGCCAGTGGGAGTACTTTATGACCCTTCAGAAAACAAACTTGCTGACAACAGAAATAGCGACCAATCGTTCCAAAGAAGGTGGTGATGGAAAGGAAACTGAGCTCTGGGCGTGCAGAAAGCTAACAAACTTACCAGGTAGACATAGTGAATGAGTTGGATGTGGAATATTTTATAGTCTGGCATGAGCTAGATATGGATTCTTTGATAATAGAGACTGGTTTTGATAGGTTTGGCAAAATTAAAGATCTTCCTGAATTAAATGTGAATAAAGCCCGCTCTGCAGTAGCACCCATCCTCAGTTCTGGTAAACATGCACCATCCCTGTTCCTTCCCATTTTAATTTGCTTTTTTGCACTGAGGGTACATGACTGATGTTGGGCAAAGGTTGAATTTTTGATGTCAGTTTAGGAAGTGGTGAACCCTTGGTGTTCAGGTGTGGTGGGTTTTTTTTAAATTTGTTTAGTTTTTTGAGGTATGAGTTGATACATAGGGTCTGAGGCTCAAACATAGGAATCAAAGGTTTTTGTGAGTGACTTAGCGCAGAAATAGTAAGTGAAATCCCTAGTTTGGGGAATAACTGTAGGTTGAGACAGCAGACTCTTGTGTTAAGAACACTGTCAAGCATTCCAGGGTCCCAGACCACAATGTGTATGTGTAGAGAGGTTTAAATACATACATGTTTGCAGAGCAAGCATACACGATGTCTTGTTTCTCTGTCTCAGCTGAGAGAGTATAATGTTACAAAATACAAGCTTCAGCCCACAAATTAATTATTTTGTTGTTACCTAGAAGCACAACAGTGACCTGCTTGTGGAGAAAAGAGACCTGAAGTGAGGATGGGTCCAAATAAATAATATGAAGGCAGAAATAAGCTGGGAGTGATGAAAAGGTGGCTTAGTGATGATGTGGAGAAAAAAATATGTGGGATGGAGAGAGGATGGAGTGGGGAGCGACAGGGATAGAACTGTGGGGAGCAAATTTAAGAGCTGGGGAACGTAGGGGAAAACAAAGAATTTGGGGAATTCCAAATAGTTTGGTTAACAAAGTAGACATGTAACAGCCTGGAAACGATGCCACCTGTGCAACTTTTTCCCTGATATTTATCAATGAAAAACCCTGTTGATGCTCGATGTACTGAGATCTGCATGCTTCAGCAGACAAAGGTGGCCCAAACTATGTAGGAGGAAACGGACTTACTTAAAAACAGTAGGAAAATTCCTTGTGGTATGTTGGTGGTTTATGTACAGCCTTGAAACAACCAACCTGTAGAAAATGGTGAGACAACTGGGCATAACGGAGAAGAGAAACATTAATTGGTCAGGGTTACAGCTGTGTCCGTATGTTGGGTACGAATACACGTGGTTGGAACACAGGTATTTCTCTTGCAAGATTAATCTTCCTTTTACTAGCTTTCTTCTAGAAATGCAGGTCAAGGCAGAGGTTCATAAGCTGGAGGAATCACAAAACAAGCCTTTTCTGACCTATGTAACAAGCAGCCGAACAAAGAGGATGTGCTGAATCTTGATCAGAGGAATTGAGATCTAAAAAAGCTCCTTAAGCCGTTGCTTTTCGCTCGGCGTTGAGGGCCTTACAGAAAACACAGAGTCACAGCCGTCATTCTAATGGAGTCATCAATCACCACTGACTGCTTGCAGGAAAAAATATCCCGGGTTGTCTCTCACAAGAGCCTCGTAACGTGGTGGTGTTGGAAGCCAAGTGGCATCTGTGCCCCAAATCTTACAGGAGCTGGTAAGTACTTTTTTCTGTTGGCCAGTACTTCAAAATAATGAGTGGACGGTTACTGCATACGGGGCTGGAGCTCTGCCGCATCTCAGATGTGATGCGTTGTGCTGCCGCTGCCATTACAATAAATATATATTAAAAAACTGTGTCCTTTAGATGGGCGTTTTCCAAAGCAAAACAAATCCCGAGCTGAACTCTGAGCTCCGAACACAGAGAGATTTTAGTGATGCCGTTGAGAATGACGTTTCCAAAGCTGCGTAGGTATCGCTGGCTCCATCTTCCTTAACTATCTCACACGTTTTGAGGTGTCCAGTAGTTTTTACTGCCTTGAAAATGAAGGATTTTCTGTAGTTGGCGTCGTGTAGTCACTCAGTTCAGCAGTGCATCTGTTAAAGATAGATACCCCAAAAGCTGGGTGTTTCCTACTATCGGATGCTCTTGCAAATGTTGGCCTAACTGACACGTCCACCATCAGCGATTGGTATTAGTGGTCTGGAGCAGAACCTATTTCTTTTGCCTAGCAGACATCTGTCCTGGTGATTACGCCATTAGCTGCTTTTATGTTGTTTAGTATAATCATAACCGCAACGCTAGTAATTTTTTCGTCAATATGCAACTGATACAACTTCTGGCCCTCCGGCCACGTGGCGCTCGCTTTGAAACGCAACAGGCTCCTTTGTTCAAAATAGTATTTAAGTGATGCTTTGTATTATGTTTTAGATATGTAGAATTTAAAAATAAAAAGTCAAATACAGGACTCGGCCAGATATTCTTATAACTAATATGCTAAAGGCACTTCCCATGGAATATGTCTTATTTCATTAAGCCGCGTGTGTGGCACTTTTTGACTACATCCTATATTTTCCTATAGCATGAAAAGGTACGAGTGTGCCAACACGTGACAGCAACACGAGGGGATGTAATAGGTCTTCAGAGTCTCCTGTGATTACCTGCAAAGTGGAAGGGAATAAACTGTTCTCCATGTCCACTGGGACTGGGAGGAGGCGTAATGAGCTTAAATTGCAGCAGAAATTAGTCTAGACATTAGGAAAAACTTTCTAAGTGTGAGAATGGTTAAGCCCAGGAATAAATTGCCTGGGGAAGCTGCAGCGTCTCCATCTGTGGAATTTCTCAAGCGCAGGTTGGACAAGCATCTGCTGGGAATGGTGTGGTTTTAACTGGTTCTATCTTCGAGGAGGAAAGATAAGCGAGTACTGATTGTACTTCTGGTTGTTGCGCTGCTCAATTTGTCTCTCGTCATTCCTTCACCTGCCATTGCTCCTGTTACAGCCAGCCAGTCTTCTTTGTAACTGAGGCAGGGATTGCTATTTACTTAAAGCTTTGAAATTCTTAAGCTTTCATTTTCCTCCATGGCCCACGCCACCATTAGCAGAAAATGTCATTTCAGCTCTGATTCCTGCTTCCCGGCTTCCCCTGTCAGCGTGTCCTGGCACACCTGGGAGACAGCTCTGCAGGACTGTTCTGTTGAACAAGACCATCGTATTTCTTAAATTCAACGTATGTATTCATTGTATATGGTTAATACAGCAGAGTACCTGATCCTAATTGGCTATATCACTATTTCTTTTACATCAGTCTCACAATAATTGTAGTTTAAGCTTGCACAGAATCACAGAATCTTCTAGGTTGGAAGGGACCTTAAAGATCATCTTGTCCAACCGTCAACCTAACTGACAAAA
>JAOXNO010000002.1:35418526-35433710 GCA_028565335.1 Limnodromus scolopaceus
TGGGCAGCCCATTCCAATGTCTGATAACCCTTTCAGTGAAAAAATTTTTCCTAATATCCAGCCTGAACCTCCCCTGGGTGGGGGTGTGCCAACCATCAGTTGGCACTAAGCTGTACCAGCGTTGCGTGTAGTCATGTGTTTTAATCAATCCCCCACTTAGAGAAACCCACAATACTCTCTTTTGGTAAAAAAAAGAGCAAGGTAGCACCAAGCAAAACCAAAGCTGTAATTTATTCACCTACGGCAAAGAGTTCCCAACAATTAAGCTGAACAAGGGTTGCTTTTCCCTACTTGTGTCTCCTGCGACCCACCGCTCTTCTGCAGCGACAACAATGCGACAAAGCCAACACTCACCCGATTCTCAGCGCCGCACAGATGCGTTGTGAGAAACGATCCCGGCTTGAGAATTTGCTCTCTAAATAGATAAGGGAGCCAGAGGTTGAGAGAGAAGGATATTCTCATTCCACAGATGTCAACAAAGGCACAGAATAAGGAAGCGAATTTCCTTGTCACAGAGCAAAGGCAGGGCTTGAACAGACTTCTTGAATCCTTGCTCATGTAATTGGTTTAATTTTTTGCCTCTGCTGTAGACTTACTGTGGGGAGTTATTTGAGTTAATATTTTTTTATTCCTGTGATGTAATTTTTTCGTCGATCGAACAAACAGTGCTTCCGTGTAAAGGTAAATGAGACCAAATTGTTCAAGGAGAGTTAAGATCCTTAGATGAATCTTCTTAAATGCAAATTTTTCTTACATGACGGCACAGTATACACTATTGTGTTGATATATAGTAGTACTAAGTAGCGTAAGGAGGTTCCAACAGAATACAAAGATTTATTTTATTCGCTACTTTAGTGAAGGATAGATGTAACAGGATGAAAGTAGAAAGTGCAAGCATTTTTAGAGGTTGTGCTTTGAAAAATAATAGTAAAATGTGCCATCATATTTCTACGTATTATCTAGGCAGAAAAAAAAAAGTATAATTCGGGCCCTGCAAATCAAAGATTATTAAGTAGAGAATTTGTAATCTGCTTTGTAAAGCTCAAAAAAAAAATAGTAATGACAGAGCTGTAGCCTGTGAAGCAGACAAAGGAGTGAAGACATCAAGAATATAAATATATATATATATTTTTTTTTTTTTGCCATGTTCCACACGCTCGGTTTCCGGTGTCTTTTCTTGACGAATGGGTTTTCTTGTCCCACAGAGACACGTCACGTTCCGCTGGGGAGTCGGTGGCTGCGGTTGCTGCAGGGCCACACGTGGAGCTCCGGCTTTGTGCTTTCTGGGATGCTCCTCGCTGCTGCCAAGTTGTTGGGAGGCTGCAGGTATATTTTCCCTGGAAACCAAGACGTGGGGTATTCGTGAGTGGGAGAGGTCTCCCTGTTCCCAGTCCCGTGAGGGCACATAGTCTGTTCTTTGACGTTTACTTGAATATATAGTCATTTTAAATTTTTTTTTTCTTGCTGCTGGTAGTCCATACCATGCTCTGCATCGTTTAAATATGTCAACTGGTGACACAGTATAAATCTTTTTTATATTTGTAAGTGACGTGTTTTGAGAACGTAACTTTGGCTTTTTCTCTTCTATCTCTACTTTTTTATGCTGAGATTGTTTGATTCTTCCTGTGCAGGCTGTATGTAGTGGCCTGCAAACACACCATCGCTGGAAGGTGAAGCTGCCTGAGTGGTAAGATAAGTGCCCTGCTTCTGTCAGAGGACATTAATTTCTGCTAATGAGATTTTGGAGGGAAACATTGTGAGAAATATTAGTGGATAAACTTTTCAAATGAAACATCTGCCCTTTTGTGCAAAACCCTCGGTCCTATTCCACAAATGAAATGGCAGGACTATATCTGGGGAAATGTATTTATCCACTCCTGTTTAAAATCTTTGTTTTTAAGATCATGGTGCTTGGTTTGAAAAATAAAAGTAGTGCTTAAAGTCCTTGAATTTTTCCCGTGGTTATAATGGAGTCACTGTTCTTTCCCTGTCATCTGCAATTCTCGGATGCTTTTAATCAAATCCTCAGGATTTAAATTATTAAACATCTTTTTGGGATTACATTTTTTATTCCTAATTATACTCAAAAGATATATATAATGAAATATGCAGCATGTAATTGCGATTAAAGCGTACAGTCTCCCAAAAGATGGGTCTAACA
This sequence comes from Limnodromus scolopaceus, assembly GCA_028565335.1. Classification (NCBI taxonomy): domain Eukaryota; kingdom Metazoa; phylum Chordata; class Aves; order Charadriiformes; family Scolopacidae; genus Limnodromus; species Limnodromus scolopaceus. The sequence goes on from JAOXNO010000002.1 coordinate 35,420,688, forward strand.
GTTTTATACATCCAAAATTTAATTAGGCAGATAATGGGGTTAGAAGTGAGATCTTTTAAGGATGGGCTGAGGAAGGAAGGAAATTTTTGGAATTATAGCTTTTTTTTTTTTTAATGGAGGCGAAAATCAATATGGAGGCCGCTAATGCAAACCAAAGTCTTATTTCTTTCCTGATCTCTTGTTTCTTCTTTCTTCTTGTGTCGGTCTCAAGATTGTCTGTACAAAACCTGAATTTATCTAAATAGCGAACAAGTAATTCAATGAGTCGCAGGACAAAAGTCTGATTTTCTACGTAGTTGGGTTTTGTGGTGGTTTCTTGGACACCTGAGACATCACGTTTGGACTTAAACTCTTCTGTGATCAGGAGGAAACTTTTCCCAGGTAGATTTCCAGGCCCAACCTTCCCGTGCACGTTATTAAAGGCTGTCTCCTCTGCTTGGCTGCCTGCTTTCATGGGGAGACGGGAATGTGATACCTTTGAGACCTCCTTCCTCTGTCCAACTCAGCTGTAATTGGTCAATCAGTTCCAAAGTTATTAGGGGGATGAGAGGAGAAGGGACGGGCAGACAGACACGGACAATTTCATTGCACGAATCTCATTTCCTTAGGAAACCAGGAATAAAAAAAAATAAAAATCAATTAAGGTTAAGACCCTCCAGTACCCTTCTTCAATTACTTTGTAAAAACAATGCCTTTTGCTGAAGTGTCCATTATATACAGTACCTTGATGGGTCCAGCGTAGGATGAAACCTATTTTGGAAGTTGTTTGCGAGTGTCCAAATACAGGATAAACCCCTGGCTTTTCTGTAACCGGTAGCTGAGGTTGCGGAGCCTTTGGCAGTGTCGGGGTTCGCCAACGTGGAATGACCTTACACCCTGCCTATTAACCAGTTCCTGTGAGCAGTTCTCTTATTTCCTTCACCTTCGGGGAAATTTCACTGGTTTCCATATAATTCTGTTTACTCTCCTTCTCCATGTCACTGGTAGTTTTATTTTTTGTTTAAATATTTAAAATTTCATTAAGCCTCTATTTCTACGCTTGGGAATAATTCAAATAACAATTCAAATAGAACTTCTAAGTGGCAGACATACTGAAATATTGAATAACACCCTGATGTTTTCACAAGCTTTTTCCCGAATTGTTTTCTAAATCGCCATCAAAACCCCAAACTAAAACAAAAAACAAACAATCAGGTTTGTTTGGGTTTTTTTTGCTATTCTGATCACAAACCAAGCCTATGTGAGAGTCTGAAATGTTTACGATCTCAAAAGCAGCAAAAATAATCAATTTCCTGCTATCAGGCTTTACCCAGTGGAGATGTCCAGATTCAACACTTTGGGGCTGTAGTTCCTTTTTCTTCCTCTTATTTCAGTATTTGCTACGGTGACGTCTCGCTCTGCTGTGGAACTGTTTATAGTAAAGAACAAGTCAGCCTTATTTGCTGAGAATCTCTATGGTGAGGGGTTTTATGTTTACGGAGAGAAGGAAATGAAGGATGAAGATGTTAACAGAGGCGGCGTACGTGTGTCAGGTGATGCGTTGTGTGTATCCCCTTATTTCTTGTTTTGCTTCTGCATTTTTAATTCCTCTAAGGATGCTTTATTGAAACAAAACCAAACAGTGATGCTTTTCCTGTACATCAACTTGAAGACATTTCCATGGGACTTTGCTGTAACGTCACTTGAGTTGTTTAGCTCCTCGCTGAGTGATATGGAACCAGGATTCAAACCCTGACCAAAACCTTTTGAACTCAAGGGAGATCTTTTCAATTTAGTGACTTGCTGTAAGGCTTGGAGACAATTCCTCTGGCTAAAATCAGTGAGCAAAACCTTGTTTCTCTTGGCACGGGGTCAACCTCTGCATCGACATGGGGGCAAATAATGTTTTCCAGATTTTTGTTTGTTACTGTAAAATCAGAATCACCTTTACAGGCAGATACGGAGTTCGTAAAATAGAGATTGTGCTTTATGTCATTTGCATTATCACGGGCATTATTAATTCTCCCAGTAACTCTTTACTATTAGAAAAAAATTGCATTGCAGGACAGTGAGGATCTATCAGCAGGTATGCTTTTTTTTTTTTTGAGCTGGCTTCTAATGCAGCCGCCTTTCATCCCTCTATATGAGATTTACCTTTAACCTAGAATCTTTCACCCGTTATCTATAATGTATAATTATAAATACATTGTAGTCTCGAGTAAGTACAATTAAAAAGGGTAATTCGTTTCCCTCCCTCTCTCCCATCCTCCCACCCAAGTCCTTAGGTTTAATTTTCATGATTATGTTAGATTATGAGTCATTTTAAATCATGGTATCCAGTAGAGACTACTCCTACTCTGCAGCTCTTTTCAACAGTTGTTTATGGTAGTTTCAGCCTCTTTCTGCCTCTCTGAGGCTCTTTATTTTTAAAGCAAGGCAGACAAGGCCTAAAATTATTCCATTAAAGAGGTGCAATTTTTGTAATGGGACTTAGAGTGCTCTGCAGAAGTGCAGGCAAGTTTCTTCAATATCCTGAGCATTATTCGCTCATTTAGTTAAATGATGTTTCTAATTCCCTGGTAATTACATGTAATGAGGCACTCTTTCTCTTCTTGATGAGACTTTAGCTTAATATGAGATGTCGTATTTTTTTCTTTTTCTTTTTTTTTTTTTTTTAGGGATAATTACCCTTCCCAGGAAAAGCAGGGGGTTTGTTGTGCAGAATATATAGCAAATTATTTTATTTCCTGCCATCTTGACTGCCAGTAAATTATAAAATTAAGTTTCAGTGGAGCATTAGCACCATTTTGGAAAGGCTTGAGTTTTTTTTTTTTTTTTCTTATTCATGTATTGATGTCCTTTGGGACTGTTGAGCTATTATTCATAGAATAGATGTTTTTCTGCCAGTTCCTAGTATTAGATGGTATTGAAGCAGCAACATAGGTTTAATTTTTTTTCTGGATAATATCCAACGCAGAATGGTCTTGTTAGTTGCTTTTTATATCAGATAATTATCTTTATAAAGTTTTAGTAATATCTCCCCCCCTCAACATTGGTGACTAATCACATTTATTTTTATGTGTGTTGTAATATTAAATGCTGGGGAGCTTTTTGTTTTCGATTCTGGGCTTTTCTTTCTTAAATTTCTTACATTTGAAAAACATTGAGGGTATTGGAATGAATGAAAAGCTGTAGGATACATAAAGTTAACAATAATGTGGCATTTAACTTTGGTAAAAATAGAATCAAGAGCAGTTTTAATTACTTTGAATTTCCATCTTTTGTCAGTGTCATTTTCTTCCTGGTATTGTGGTAAGGTGATTCTTGTCTGCTTTTTTGTTTTTAAATTCAAAATACTGTAAAAATTATGAATGGAATAGCATCTGAGAATAAAATGGTATAATGGCCATCTCTGCATTAGGAGTTGAATTGTCATTTAAAAAACCACTTAATTGTTTAATTTTATAGAAAATCTAGGGGTGGGTTTATCTCACCTACCTTTATCCAAAAGCAAAGCTTTCAGTCTAAATGAGGAAGCCACCTGGGCCTCCCCTATTTCCAGTTTTTGAAGTATTGTAAAATAACATCTGTTTTTGCAAGAAACGTATGTGAAGGGTGAGGTCTGTTGGTCACAGTGTTCCTGATAATTCAGGTTTTTTTTTTTTTTCTCTGAGATACGACTTACGGTTTTTGATGCCTGGCAATGAGCAAAATCTGGGTTCCAGGTGTCTGCAGGTGGCCTTTGGGCAAGCGACTTTACCTTCTCCACATCGGTCTCCATGGATAATGGTGTTAATGGCAGCTGTCTCCTCTGCAAAGCCCTATGAACACTGCAGCCTGAAATGATTATGTAGCAGCCAGACCCAGCGTTCTTCTAATTCTCTAACACCTTTGCAACGAACGTCACTCCTGGCCGTTGGTGCAAGACACATCTATGTTGGGAAGAGTTGCCATGCTCGTCCTGGCACCAGCAGGAGCACATAGGTTAGAGAAGGCCATGGAAGAACCTTTATTGACATGAAGACATGTATTCCTGTATGTGACTATATTGGGTCTATACCCTTTGAAGGCAATGAGACTGCCTACATGCTCTAAAATATGTTCATTTAAGGGTTGTGTAGGGTGAACAACAAAATCCCTAGTGGTTGAAAGATTAGGTCTTGAAAATGGTGGGTATCAGAAGTGTTACTTTTCCTGTCTAAGGAACTACAGTGCTGCAAAGTTCTAAATATAAAGGCCCATCTTCATGATAAAACCAGGATTTTGAGAGGCTAAAGTGCAATCAGCGGTAGAAAATAAATGTCATAAATAACTTTTTGATCCCAAATACTGTGACCCCAATTCTATAGAAAGAAGCTGGAAAAATATGACTGCATCTCACTCTTTATTTCATCTTAAGCAATTTGACATCAATCAAATGACTATAGAGGCAAAGGCATGAACGTTTATTTCCCAGCCCACAGGATTGCTGTCAAATTGCAATTTTCAAAATTGAAAGAGTTGTTAAGCTAGATTTTCTCCATTTTCTTCTTAGTTCTTTCCCTCAAACTTTCCGAAATGTGCCTCTCAATTTTGCAGTGTACTATTTTACAATGTGCGGGGAAATTAAAGAAGCTCCGGAAAAAATACTCTTTCCCGCGTGGTGGTAAAATCTCCTTTTCCTGTCTGCAACTCAGTGTATAAGTCTGAAGGAAGGCTGCATCGAGTGAATGAGAACTGAGCGTTAAGGTACGGCCCCAGTGAGGTTGGCAGGTAAAAGAAACAAGTTTGGTACGTTCCTGTTGCTTGATTTAAAGCTGTCTGGCTACGACCGGTTACCTCCAGTCTGCTGCGACTCAAGGCAAATACTCAAACCTGCTATGAAGGTTACGAACAAGAGTAAGTAAATTTAAATACGAACCCGTTAACCTGCTGGTTATATTTTATGGGTGTCAACTTGGAGGTAAAACTTTTCCTCGGTATTATTCGGTAGGCAGGACAGTCGTTCATTAAATGCGTATTGCATTTAAAGAAATGAGGCAACCACATCCTTATATATAATACAGAGGTTCAGTGAGACATGTTTCAAAATACAAAATGAGGCTTTAAAGGTGTTGTCCACCTACTTGTGGCTTTTGCAACAACAGCATTTGGGAAGCCCCAGTAGTGCTCTGTATCGAGAGAGCTTCATGAACCCACCAGGGCAGCACCCACCCAGAATTTACACTCAAAACAGATGATATTGGTGAGGGTACTATTCCCGTTCTTACCAGTCAGTCCCAGAAGTAATGCTCTGAGAAAGTGCCTTCTCTTTTATTAATTCACTTGTGTTAAGTGGAATTTATGAGGAATGTAACCACCCTCTTGGCTGCTGCAATACTTTGGGAGGTCCCTAAATCTCATCGGGGCTTTACTTTCTCAAGTTTCTCTAAGTTTCTGAAAGCCAAAGCTCCTGGGTAGACCTGAGCAGGTCAACACTCCCCTCATCTTTAAAACCAGATATAATGTTTTCCTCCTGTCTTTAGGTTGTCACAGTCTGGTAGTAACTTCAAAGCCTGACTAATATATGCAATTTTCTCTTAAAACAACAACAACAAAAAGCTTCTAGTGGAGAGAGTGCCCGTCTCAGCTGTGGTGACCCATGTTCAGCTGTGAACTCTGCTAGAAGGGATTCCAGCTTCTTTCTGGGATGCTGCTGGGGTACAGAGCTGCTTTGAGATGGCAGGTATGATGCAGGAGGTAACGATCAGCACCGCAACTCATTCATATTTAAATAAGTAAAAATTTTTACGCTTATTTTGCTACCGTTCCACACGGCTGCAAATCTGCAGGCACTCCCTGTGTTGCCTGAAGTGTTTGGAGTTGTTGACCCTGGAGCGACAGTACCCGTCTGCCAGTTTTTCCCTGGCTCCAGGAGAAATCCCAAGCATGTCACCAGGTCATTCCCATTGAAAGCTTTCTTAGGTGGCCACTTGGATGCTCTTGGACTGCCCCTGAGGAAGGAGCTGGTACCCAAACAGAGCTGAACCAGGCACATCCCTAAGCCATGAGAGATGGGTATGGAGTCCTGGGCATTTGGGTAGATCAATCATGTTCTGGGAGCAGAGGACTCCCAAGTGCGTGATTTCAAAGCCCGGCTGCAGGGAGCTGGTGGTGGCCTGAGAGCAAAGGCCATGGCGAAGCAGCCATCAGCTGGGCTGCCTGCAAGCAGTAATTATCCCTTCCTCTTCTGAAATATTGCAGGATTTGGCCAGAATAAATGATGGGCAGTCTGAGGGGGAGAGCCAAAACCAAAGGGTATGGTTTTGGCAGAGGGTCCTGCAAAGCTCTAGGCTACAGGGACAAGGTTCTCCGTGGGAACGGTGGCGCTGCAGATATCCCTGCATCAGAAGCCAAATCCAGAGAAGCTGGAAGTTCTGCCATTGTCCTTGCAGTGTTCTCTGGTATTTCCTGCCAGTAGAAGTCTGAAGGGCTATAGCGCAGCGATTACAACAGCTCCATCCTGTATCTGGTTGTGGATGAAAGCCTAAATCCCAGGAACCCCCTGGCAGTGGGGTGTGTGTGCAACCACTGTAACGCGGCTGGGCAGCAGGAAAGCAGTAAAGGTAAGTTGGGCTGATAATTTTCATTTTCAAATGCTATTTTTCCTGAGGTCTAATGTTCGGGTTTTCCATTGTCATCTTTATCTTCCTTTTTATTTTGCTTCAGGAATTTCTGTGTCTGCTGCAGGAAAAAGGTAAAAGAGGGTGGGAGTGGAGAATGGGAAACTCAGTCTATACCCGTTGCTCGTATTGTCCTTTTTAGATAGTACCATTTTGGGAAGCTTCAGTAGAAACCCCTGAAAAATCATGGTAATTTGTGATTTATCCCAAGGCTTAAATGTTGACAGAGGTCACCAAGTTGGGCTTGTCTTACTTGCCAGCCTTTAAGCATTCAGATATGTAAGACAAGGGGTTTTGAACTGTTATAGCAGTGGGGAATTATTCACTCTTCTTGTGTGGAAATGGTGATAAACCGACTAAAACTCCCTGGTCTTGCTTTTTTGGCTCCGTGCTGCAGCTGAGTAGGCTGCCAGGATGGCTCTCTCCTCACGCCTGCCAGGTGGGAGACCAGGAGCAGCTCTTTGGAGAAGGGTCCACCTTCCAGGGCAGCGAGAAGAAGCAAGCAGCAAAGTCACAGTTTTCCCGCAGGCTTGGCAAATTCCTGGTGGTGGTTGCCTGTAAGGCAGGAGGAAGGTGGTCTTGGCTGATTTTTGCTGTCCTGTAGTACATGGTCCACCAGTCTCAGTTGTGGAAACTGTCATGGAAACACGTCTACCAGGACTGGACTAACTCCGACTCCCCTTTCAGAAGGGCTAATTAGGAGCCATCAGATTAAATTCACTGCTCCTTATTAGAGTAGCTCTGAGCCAGTGGCCTATAGGCAAAAAACCTCCCAGTTAGTAAATCAGAGAAGTAACCATTTGTTGACATTTCTGTCTGTTAGCCCCAGACATGGGTATTCCGACGGTAATGTGGCTCTTTGTCATGTGCACTTCCACCGCTGCGGATTAGGATACTCGCTTCAGATTGTTACAAATGCCTTTATCCATTCCCATTGACATTTTAAACAAACGGTGATGTATTTAGTACAATAATTACAGTTATTTGATTACCTTTCTTTTAGCCTGAAGTAGAAGGCGACTGACAGATGTGAATACCTCTGAGACCAATACTCTGTAATAAACTAACATTATTTATTACAAAATGCAGTTTATTAATAGGAATTGGCAGTAATTAATTCACTAAAGTTGATGTTACTAATAATTACATGTAATTCATGAAATATTTATGAAAGAAAACTGTGTATAAAAATGATGCAAAGGTCATTTAGCTAATTAGTTAATAAATACCACCAACATTCTAGCGAGTGTCTCTAATTCTGAATAGTTTCAGATTTTCCTTAGTGAAATAATTTTTGAAACATTTTTTGTTTGTACATGGAATCTTGATGTGGAAGCCAACATTTCTGGTTATTGTTTTGAGCCAATGTACGTACTGTTTCCTTTGCTAATTCACTTTGTCCTCTTTCCTTGTTCATAGTGAAAGATCCTAATTAGAGATAGCACTAGCTCAATCTAATTTAGGTTATCAGTGAGTTGCGGTGTCTCCCAGTTCAAGGATATATGAATATATCTCTGTCTTTTTAACTTGATTCCACTGACTTTCCTTGGAATCAAATAACCATCATCCAAATTAATAGCTGACATCTGAACTGGAAAAATCTTAGAGTCATTTCTGCTCGCTTTGAATTCAATGACCAAAAAATGCCCTCTGACCTTGAGAGATGAAGGATCAGATCCTGGGCTGTTCCACGTTCATGCCTGGAACAGTAATATTGTGCTAATTTGGTAGCCTTTTCTGTAGGATGTGCAGGTGATATTTGTAGAGTAAGGTGCAGAATGAGGTCATCTTGTGGATTAGGTCATCCTGTGTAATGCGGGTTATGGAGAAGTTCACTCTCTTTTGAGTTAAGCCAAATGACTTGTGTTTGGTTAACACCAGTCTTTCAGAGATGTTCAGACATGGTTTGAAATGTGAAGAGCCAGGGAATCCACCACATCTTCCTCTCACACGCCCCAACAGCCAGCCAGGCTCACTCTTCAAACATGGATGGTTCTGGCTTCAGTTTCTTGCTGCGAGTCAAACACAAGTTATTAGGCTCAATGAAGAATTTGCCGTGTAAAATTCCATGTAGTTGTCTGAAGAAGAGCAGACTTGGTGATCTAATAACGTTCATTTCCATGAGTCTCTGAGAGCCACCTTTGCGCTTTCCTCATTCTGGCCTTGCTTTCTGCTCAGTCATAAACCAACCGTCAGCACTCAGCCTTTTGGCAGGGAAGAGGATTGCTGGAGGACTTCAGGGACGAGGAGGTGAAGAGAGTGTCATGCTCACTGCCTTAACTCCAGGCGTGAGGAGCGGTGGCCCAGAGCTGATATCACTTCTCTCTTGGTGGGTTACGTGGCTCTGATGCGGCTCCAGGCGGGGAGATGGACACGGGGCTGCCCTAAATCAGGGAGGGGCTGGCCCCTATTTGTGCACTTTCTTGAATAGTTGTTCTTTGCCTCCGTGGCGTTGTATCGACCAGAAACAGATTGCACTTAGGCAACCATCGCCATCAGGTCCTTAAAAGCAAACCTGTGTGTGGAACCACAATTCCTCTTATTTTGTGAATGGGAGGCTGCTGACCTGTGAGGAAACCCTGGTCTTTGGTACTGAGAGCTTGTTTCTTACCTGTGTCATTCACAGTAACAAAATACACCTAGAATCCTCCTTTTATTAAGAAATGTCCATGTTGGACAGTGTATGAGAATGTCCTTCACGGTTGCCTACCCACTGGTATTCCAAACATACATAGATCAAACTCATAACCGATGTCTATGATCTACGTGTAAACTGGGTTATAGGTCTGTAACTGGTCTGAATCTGAATGGCCTCAACAGTGTCTCATGCCATATTTAGTTTTCCTGGACTAACTTTATAAAAGAAATCTTCTTTAAAGAATAATTTTATTTTATGGTAAGATCCGATACAGAAAATATTATTACATCAGACAATAAAATATATCTGGATTGGCCATGTAGTCTTGAATGGCTAATGAGCGTCAATAGAAACTATTCTGGCTGATAAACATTTGTCTTTTACTTAATAGCCATTATCCTTTTTAAGCACAAATTGTGCCCCGTTAAAGTCAAAGATGCTCAGCCTTAGTTGGGCAGGACAGCACAGATCTCTGGGTTTTCTGCTGCTGGGGTTGGTCACTCTTTAACGTAATGTGCTCTACAGAAGTCATTCATTTCTGAGCAAATATGTTTCTACGCCTTTTTTCACGAGGCAGCAGAGACAATATCGTGTCTGGTGTTTGTGAGGAAGAAATTGGCCTGCAAGGGTAGGGTTTTCCTTGCATCGGTTAACTTTGAGAAGAAAACATTCTGGAGGAAGAGCTGGTAGACGAGAGCATTTTGTGTTTTCCCGGGAGAGGTGCAGGATTCATCCCTGTTCAGGGTCCTGCCAGGTGGCAAAATGGTGATGGTGGTGCTGGGGGTGTGGATGTTACTGTCTGCTAAGAACTCCCTGGAGGAGTTCAGATGAAAGACCTGCGGATGGAAATGACATCTGCTAATACCAGAAATGAATTACTTTGGCTTTGCTCTTTCTAATTCTGCTTTTAACAGAATAATGTGGGGTGGGTTTTGTTTTGTTTTGGTTTTTTGTTTTGTTTTGTTTTGTTTTTATTTGTTTGTTGTTTTTTTTTTTTTGTGGGTTTTTTTTGGTGAGCCCCCTAAAGCTTTGATGTTCCTCCCAAGGGATACTGGATGGAGAAGTGGAGAGAGAAAAAGGTAGCAGAAAATAGACAAGAAAGGATGGGAAGTGCAAGGCCATTCCTGCCTTTTGGCTTCACCCCTTTTGTTGGGCCGGTTCCTGGTGGGGGGAAAGCTCCTCAGGCTCTGCTGGCTGCTGTTATTCCCAGCTCTCCTTCAGCTGCTGAGATGTATCTTAGAGGGTTAGAGACCTGGACTGGCCAAACACCATTGCTTTGTATGCTAATACACCAGTATAGACAGAATAATACACTGGTTATCTCTGGTCTGCTTTCTTTAACATGAACAAGTACTAATTTATAAATAATATGAAAACAGTGAAATAATGACCGTAAAGGATGGGTTAGAAAGGAATGGTCCCTACTGAGGTGCCCCCGTCTTTGGCTGATGGTGGTCCCTGTGTGAAACACCCTGTGTTATGCTACAAAAGATGGGCTAGAGCCGTATCAATCTCTTAGTCTTCCCCTGGTTAATCCATTTCAGCTCATTAATAAATGACAAGATTTGGTCTTGCATTATTATGTAGCCTAACTGAATAGGGAAACAATTTTCTGAGATTATTTGAATTGCCTGCCCTGGAAAATAAAAATGAAAAAGCTCTTGTTATTTTCAACTAATAAACAGACTCTCAGGAAGGAAAAGGCTTCAGCGGCAAACAGAAGGAAACAGCAAAACAAGGTAAGGGGAATATGCACAGGAGGGTCTGTCGCAGGGAACGTGTACAAATCCAGGGTCCCTCTTCCCGCGATGGAAACCATTTTGGCCTCTACTTCAGCTACAAACAGTCTCCCTGATGGGCAATCGCCTTGTTAAAAAAAAAAAAAAAAAAAAAAAAAAAAGGCAACGATTTTTAATTGCCACTAATAAGCTTCCTAAGAGGCAACTGGTTCTGATAGAACAATTTTAAACTCTCTGTCTCCTTATCTTCTGCCGACATCATTTTTCAGAAGGGGCAACAGGACCAAATTAAATCGCTTTGCTGCAGACAGTCTGTCTGTCTGATTGCATTGCGACTCTTGCCCATTTTGAAGATTTTTCTCGAGCAGTTTAAAACCAAGACGGGAGGAAAGTCCATGTGTACCCACGCACACAGATGCACACAAACCCGGGCCTCCCTTCCCTTGGGCTGACTCAATTAGGAGGTACGTTGGCAGCGTAAGAAATTCAGAGTCCAGCTGTTTTACCCCATGGCCAGCTCTGTCCGGCTGAAAGTGTCAGAACCACCACCTCTGGTTTTTTTAACTTTCAAAGCCCAACTAAGAGCTTGAAAGAAAGAAAATAACAGGAAGATGTAAGTGGGTTATTTTAATCCAAATATTACTTGTGGAGAGAAGCGTAGGGAAGTGTGTCGGGCGGCGCTGGGGTCTGATTTGTCGTGTTCCTGCTCAGGCAGGAGCAAAGAGCTTGGTTGGCTTTTGTCTTTGGTAATTCCCGTGCTGCCTTCTCGTCTCTGAAGCCTCACTTTTCTGCAGAAAGTTTGATTTTTGGCCGAGCTGCAGCCGTTAGGCCTGAATAGGAGCAGTGAGGGGGGTGGAAGAGAAAAGAAACTGGGAAATGAGATGCGCTGCAGCCAGCAAATGGATTTGGAGAACCTGATTGCTGTATAACAAAAGAAGCCTCTGGGATATATTTTACTTACTGGTGGAAAGGAGAGAGCCGGGGTCTTGGGACATGTTTCTAAGGCCTGCAATGCACATTCATCGCCTTTGGATTGTGTCCAAGTGCTGCTCAGAATCCCGATGGCTCTTGAGCGGCGTTAAATCAAGATGGATGTCACTTTACATCTCATTGCAAATGCACTACCTGAGGCAGGGGCTTGCATGTAGCATTCCTTTTCAGGCAGAGGCTTCTGCCTCGAGGGAGGTTTGATGTTGGGAAGAAAGGAGGGAAAACCTTTTCTCGTGGCCCCGTCTGCCAGTCGCTCGGTGTGTAACCAGCTATGATTCACCAAAACCTCTTCCTCGAGAGCTTCGTGTTGTGTTGGGGGGCTCCAAGTCAACGCTCCTTGGCATGCCTCCCTACTGGGGGCATAAACAAGGGAAGCAGACGAGCTGTGTCTTCAGGCTGGAGGGATTCCCCACTGCTATAACCATTTTTAATAAGGTATTACTGGGTGTTGGCTTCTACCTCAGACCACCAGCTTGTGCAATCGCTCCATCCCCACTGACTGCAGGCTGATGCTCTTGATGCATCCTGCTGAAGGCTTGCTTCTTTGTGTCTTAACGTCTTAGAAAGTCCCAAACTACTGGGTGAAACCCTTCCAGCTAACTTCATAGGGACAATGTAAGTACCTGTGGAGGGAATATTTCATAATTTCTATGTTGGGAGCTAACTTCAAGGTTTACCCAGTATTTATTCACGTATTTATAAGAACCCCAGGTGTTATCAGTAAAGAAGCAAACATGTAAGACAGGTAATTGTTTCTTCAACAGCAAATTAGCATATATAGAATATACCAATATATTATTAAATATGCAGATAAGCAATATTTTCTTTAAAAAAGGAATTACTGTTTGTGAAAGGAAAGACAATGCATTATTAAGAGAGTCTTCTCCTACTCCCCTGTGCAGAAAGGTATCTTAACCTTAACCAAGACAGCTTTAAACAGCAGTCCTGAGTAACATGCACTAGCTCTAGGCAATCCTGCTTCAGCAGGGGAGTTGGACTAGATGATCTCTATGGTCCCTTCCAACTCTAAAAATTC